>CM042151.1:57255247-57377747 GCA_023376005.1 Doryteuthis pealeii | reverse complement strand
ACTAAAACTGAACTGATAACACGTATTCCCATGACTCTCTCTCACCATACGTCCCTACCAGTCATTTTGTACTTTAATTGAGAATTAATCTGTAGACAAGGTTGACAACAATGAGTGTCCTCTGCCACTTTTTGAAGGGATGGGATAGCAAAAGGATATATAATAAAGGGTGCCTTTAGGGGCCGGGTTAGCTCAGTCGGTAGAGCGTTTGGCTAGAGACCACAAGGTTCCTAGTTCGATACCGGCCCTCGCCAACTCAGCGTATGAGTAGTGCAGGGATCTGTGCGGTAAAGTAAGGAGCTGATGGTAGGTGTGGCGCTCCACCCCAGACGCAAAAAACAATCTCTTTGGTCTAGCGCTAGTGAAAAGGGGATAGACTCCCTCGCTGATTGGCTGATACCGACTTTAGGCCGCCCCGACGACTTTACTTTTTACTTGAATCATTTCAGCCATTGAGGTGGGTAACCCATGAAGGTTGATATGCCTTTATAGAAAGAAACTAAAACTGAACTGATAACACATATTCCCATGACCCTCTCTCACCATACGTCCCTACCAGTCATTGAGGTGGGTAACGGCTGGTTTAGGGTTAAGTTTGTTGACATTTTGACGTCATCACACCATTCTATCTGTCCACACATTTTTAAGTGTTTTCATATCTTGACGTCATCTCGTTATTACATAAGTTATCTAATTGTTTTCATTCAGATTTTTATTTTGTATTTTATAACCTTCCCCCCCACACACACACACATACATGCACACACACTCACAGACACACGTTATCTTTTCTGTCATATTTGTTTTTCTGCCTTTCTTATCTTTTTTTTTGTCTCTCTCTCTCTCTATTTTCTTTTTTATTAAGAGAAGGTTGTTTGTGTTCCCTGGTCTCTTTGTGCAATACATATCATAGATATAACTATAGAAAAGTATCTATCTATCTATATATATATATATATATATATTATATCTTTATATCTTTATATATCTTCATTTCTATCTATCTATCTTTATCTTCTATATCTATCTATCTATCTATCTATCTATCTATTATCTATCTTTATATCTATCTATCTATCTATCTATCTTCATTTCTATCTATCTATTATCTATCTAACTTTATATCTATCTATATTCTATCTTCATCTATCTATCTATCTATCTTCATATCTATCTATGTATCTATCTATCTATCTATCTATCTCTGTCATTATCTATCTATTTATCTATCAGCTAATCATTTGAAATATCTATCTTTCGACCAATCAATCTATCTAGATAGCTATGTTCATATCTATCTACCTATCTATCTATCTATTCATCTATCTCTGTTCATTATCTATCTATCTATTTATCTATCAGCTAATCACTCGAAATATCTATCTATCTTTTGACCAATCAATCTATCTAGATTCATATGTTCATATCTATCTATCTATCTATCTGTTCATATCTATCTATCTATCTATCTGTTCATATCTATCTATCTATCTATCTATCTGCTAATCAATCAAAATATCTATCTATCTTTTGACCAATCAATCTATCTAGATATCTATGTTCATATCTATCTATCTATCTATCTATCTATCTCTGTTCATTATCTATCTATTTATCTATCAGCTAATCATTTGAAATATCTATCTTTCAACCAATCAATCTATCTAGATAGCTATGTTCATATCTATCTATCTATCTATCTATCTATCTATCTACTCATCTATCTCTGATCATTATCTATCTATCTATTTATCTATCAGCTAATCACTCAAAATATCTATCTATCTTTTGACCAATCAATCTATCTAGATTCATATGTTCATATCTATTTATCTATCTATCTATCTCTGCTCATATCAATCTATCTATGTATCTCTGTTCATTATCTATCTATCTATCTATCTATCTATCTGCTAATCAATCAAAATATCTTTGTATCTTTTGACCAATCAATCTCTCTAGATATCTATCTAACTATCTATCTATCTATCTATCTATCTCTGTTCATTATCTGTCTATCTATCTATCTATCTATCTATCTATCTGCTAATCAATCAAAACATCTTTGTATCTTTTGACCAATCAATCTATCTATCTATCTATCTATCTATCTATCTCTGTTCATTATCTGTCTATCTATCTATCTATCTGCTAATCAATCAAAATATCTATCTATCTTTCGACCTATCAATCTATCTAGATTCATATTTCATGTCTATCTATCTATCAATCTATCTATCTCTGTTCATATCTATCTATCTATCTCTGTTCATTATCTATCTATCTATCTATCTATCTATCTGCTAATCACTCAAAATATCTATCTATCTTTTGACCAATCAATCTATCTAGATTCATATGTTCATATCTATCAATCTATCTATCTATCAATCTCTCATCAGATCCCTTATACAATGATGAAGTTTGCTTGTTTTGGCGCTAACCTTAGAACTCTTGTACAAGCATGTCATTCCTAAGGCCAGACCTGAATGTTCCAAACCAGTAAGGATCCATGCTTATCCAATAATCTATATTACGGTCAAATCATGCTGAAAGCACCGGTTACCACAAGATCACAAAAGTTAAGCAATAATGAGCTTATTCAATACTTAATTGAATGCTCACTTTAGAAACAGCAGGTACTGGAAGCAACCCGAGTCTTTTGTTTATCAAAAATTACTTGATTCATTATTAGTAAAAGTAAAGTAAGTTCAATGGAGTGGCTTATTCTCATTATCAGATAGACAGTGAGGGAGTCTATCCACCTTTCACTAGTGCTAGACTAGGGAGATTGCTTTTGCATCTGAGGTGAAGCACCATATCTACCATCAGCTCCTATTGTCATTATCAGATAGACAATGAGGGAGTATCCGCTTTTCCCTAGTGCTAGACTAGGGAGATTATTTCTGCATCTGAGGTGGAGTGCCATATCTACCATCAGCTCCTCACTGTAATGCACAGATCCAAGGTATCCTACTCATGCATTGCTTTGGCCATGCTCCTCACTGTAATGCACAGATCCAAGGTATCTACTCATGCATTGCTTGGTGAGGGCTAGACTAGGAGATTGCTTCTGCATCTGAGGTGGAGTGCCATCTACCATCAGCTCCTCACTGTAATGCACAGATCCAAGGTATGCTACTATGCATTGATTTGGTGAGGGCTAGACTAGGGAGATTGCTTCTGCATCTGAGGTGGAGTGCCATATCTACCATCAGCTCCTCACTGTAATGCACAGATCCAAGGTATCCTACTCATGCATTGATTTGGTGAGGTCTAGTATCGAATCCGAAACATTGTCGTTTTAAAGTAGATGCTCTACTGACTGAGATGCTTTGAAAAGGGTTAATAAAACAAAACAAACCAATAATTTATATTAACTCTTTGCTTACCAAATTCCCCCCTCACCCCCACCCCCCGCTGAACCAAATTTTCTTGGTATTTTTTACCTGTATGATGGGGTATTTCAAAGTTCCCTATCTATTCCCCTAAGAACTCATTTTGTTCAAATAAAAATGTAAAGTCGTCGGGGTGGCCTAAAGTCAGTATCAGTCAGACAGCGATGGAGTCTATCCCCTTTTCCCTTGTGCTAGACAAAGGAGATTGTTTTCGGCGTCTGAGTTGGAGTGCCACACCTACCATCAGCTTCTCACTCTATCACACAGATCCCTGTGCTACTCATACGCTGAGTTGGTGAGGGATTGTATCAAACCAGGAACCTTGAGGTTCCCAGCTAGACACTCTACCGACTGAGCTAAAGTCCTCTATTATTATTGTAATCTGAGTCCTTCTTCTCAATATAATGAAGTAATCCTCAGTTTTTGTACTTTGCTTGCGGTAGAATTATAGTGGTGGTGTTATAATTTATGTGGTAGCATAAATTGTTGACAGACCGTGTAGCGAGAATTCAAAGGGGTCAGTGGAAAATCACCAGGACTGTTGGTGACCTTGTCCCCTAGGGGCACAAGTTTTGCACGTCATGTGATTAGTTAGTTAGAGAATCAGTCTCAAGCTGACGTTGGAGCAGAGAGCATCTGCCTCTCTCTGCTGAGGTTGAATAAGAATGGGCTAAGCAGAAATAAAATCTTGATCAAGAAAGAAAAGTCTTGTAGTTCATTCATTGATTGCAATAACTGTTACATAATTATTAGATACCTAATATTTATGTGCAATAGTGTAGAAATCAAAATGACCGTTATAAGCTGCAGCCCATGGCCTTGAAGGATTTGAATGACAAGGCTTGACCTGTCCTGATCCTTCCTTCCAGTGGATACCTTGAGAATCGGTGGAGGAGACCCTCTTCCGGTTTAGATTAGAAATAGTTTTTAGTAAGTCGGCGAGAAACCACGATGGTGGTGAGTCGTGTTATACACGTTCCGACTCGATCTGCGTAGGTAGTCTGGTAGGGGATTTCGAGAATAAAATATGATCAAAGTAAATTGAAGTCTTGTGTTATTATCTAAAAACTAACAATGACACAGGGCTTCTGATAAAGAGAAATCCCCAATGGAAGACCAGACACAAAGTCCCCAATAGAAGTCTAGACATTAGAAGAGACCTAGAAGAACTTAAGATGTCAGAAGAACAGAAGAAGAATAGAAGTAAGAAGTAAGTAATGAGAAATACAACATAACTAAAGTTAGCCCTTAGAAGAAGCCCTTAAAAGAAGCAGTTAGAGAACATAGCAACTTGACGAAAGATGACGGCCAAAGAAGAAGAAGAAGGAAACATGGCGACAAAAGGTAGTAAAGAAGAAATCAAGTAAAGTAAATCTCTATTCTGTGTCAGTGGGAGAACTGCTGTGAGTGGTTTAAAGTAGGCAAAGAGTTAAGACATTATGACAAGCTAATTTTTCAAAATGTCAGTTATATATATTTACCAACCCCTCCGCACAAGCGGTCAATTTCTTAAGCGGAGTTCAATAGATTTGAATTCAGAGTTTTCCTTCGCCTAGACCATAGCTGGAGGGAGAGTAGGATTAATACCTTTCCCAAGAGTATTAGCGCAAAGTGAAATCCAATTACCACGTTCCGGATTTGAACTCGGGGTGACGAGTCCATTTTCCATGACTTTAACCATTACACCACGCGCTTCCTACAAAATGTCAGTTATAGGAAAGAAAGGCTTTTTGAGAGAAAGGGGCGTGAGTTCAATTCTTGCTGGGAACTTTTTCTTTATTACTGATTGATGCTGTTCATTGAGAATGACCGTCTGAATAGTTAAAATGAAAAGCAACTGAAATTAAGATGAAAGGAAAATTCTATTCAATAATTAATGACCTTCAACATCCATGTCTGTTTAATTCTCTTTGTCCTTTGATGGAGCTTTAACTACCCTGCAAAATTTATCACAAAGGAAGCTAATGGGGGTCTGTGCAGTTAATGAAAAAGGTAATTTGGAAAGATAGTTTTACCTGAGAGACATCCGCGCATAGATATACGAGACTGACGGATACAAATGCACATATACAATGGGGAGCAGAGATATGTTTGCTCACGAAGGAATATTTTGCCTTTGATGTGACACTTTATAAACCGTTTTAGATAATGAATTATTAATCAAATTCATGCTTTTCTCTGACACTTTTAGACGGACACATCGTGTCGAAAAGGTGGGACCAGGAAGGCCCGGCTGAAAAAATATCACTTTCTGCTTCTCTGCCTCTTTCTCTTCCTCAACTGTAAATTTGATGCGGACTAATTTTTGTGTGTTAACTCTTACTCACTCTCCTTCTGTTTTACTCACTACCTCCCCTTATTTGTACTACCTCCCCAATGGATATAATGGATGCCCCCCTAATCACTTGGAATATCCTGGTAAATATACCTGGTTTTAGATGATGGGTGTTGCAAAGTAATCACTCTCTATCTATCTATCTGTTTCTATCTCTATTTATCTCTCTATCTATTTATCTCTATTTCTCCCCCCCCTGTTTTCTCTCTCTCTCTCACTCTTCTTTCTTTCTCTCTGTCTCTCTCTCTCTTTCTCTTTTTCTCTCTATATCTCTCTCTTTCTTTCTATATATAATATATATATATATATATATATATGTATTTCTTTCTTTATCTCTTTCTCTTCTCGCTTTCTCTATCTCACCCTCTTCTCTCTCTCTTTCTTTCCTCTCTCTCTTTCTCTCTCTCTTTCTGCTATATCTATTTCTCTCTCTCTCTCTCTCTCTCTCTCTATCTATTATCTATCTGTCTATCTATTTCTGTCTCTATCTCACTGGAAAGAGTAGATTATTTGTACACACACACACACACACACACTCACACATGCACATCGCCCTGTCAGCTGGGGCATTAAAATACACCAACCCAATGTTGGCCGTGGGTGGCGAATCCGTGATGCTTAAGGATGGAACCCAGGTGGCTGAGCAGTCCATAACATGCAACACTCCACTTAGGCCCTTACATAGGCGGTCGGAGAGGCCTCCTCCGATCAATCGGTTGGCCATGTCAAGCCCTAGCACCTATATAATTGTCCCAACCTATTGCCCTTATGATAAGCCCCAACCCTTTTTTTATCATATGGGTGCTAGAAGGCGGTGGCTGAGGGTCTTCGTCCGGTATGACGTTAAACTCTACATGGTGAGGTTCCAGTTCTGGAGGTTTGGTAAATGTGGAGCACCCCTTCATCACCATTGCTCCCAGGTCCACTCTGACTCGGAGTGGTAGTACCTGTTAGGGTTCCATCTATGGCTTAAATAGTAAAACATGTTGATAAAAACATCAAGTATCCATTACGAATGAATTTATTTCAAAACTTTATCGGCATTAAATGACCCACCGTGGTTAATATGCCGTAAAACCAAACAAACCAAACATACATGCACACACACACACACACATACACATGTACACAAACACACATGTACATATACATAAATTGTTGGGCAAATACATACTACATATTTCTTATCTGCGAAGGTACTATATATGCATTAAACAAAACTGTTTGTCTTTTCACATAGTGCTGATACCCTTGGGAAAGGTATGTATCCAACTATTCTCCCTCCAGCTATGGACAAATAGTATGGCAGATGGAGCTGTTTAACCTTCATTAGCTTATCTGTCTAGGAGAAGGAAAATTCTGAATTCAAACCTGTTAAATTGCACTTATAAAATTGACATTGAGTTCTATCCTGCTCATATGGAGGGGTTGGGAAAATGTACATTTGCAATAAAAGAATGGAACAGTTTTAGATTGAAAAAAGTTTCTTTCTTTCTTTCCTTGTTATTCCACTTTCTTTCGTTATTTCTTTCTTTCTTTCTTTCTTTCTCTCCTTGTTTTTTCCGCATTTCTTTCGTTTTTTTTTCTTTCTTTTTTCCTTTCCTTGTTATTCTGCCTTTCTTTCTTTCTTTCTTTCTTCTTTTATTCTGCCTTTCTTTCTTCTTTCTTCTTTCTTCTCTCCTTGTTATTTCTTTCGCTTTCGTTCTTTCTTTCTTTCTTTCTTTCTTTCTTTTTCTCTCCTTGTTATTCTGCCTTTCTTTCTTCTCTTTCTTCTCTCTCTCTTTGTTATTTCAACCTTTCTTTTCGTTCTTTCTTTCTTTCTTTCTTTCTTTCTTTCTCTCCTTGTCATTCTGCTTTCTTTCTTTTCTTTCTTCTTTCTCTCCTTGTTATTCCACCTTTCTTTCTTTCTTTCTTTCTTGTTATATCCGCCTTTCTTTCTTTCTTTCTTTCTCTCTTTGTTATATTCCCGCCTTTCTTCTTTCTTTCTTTTTCTTTTTTTCTTGTTATTCCGCCTTTCTTTCTTTCTTTCTTTCTTTTTGTTTGTTTATTGGTTTGTTCTTACTTTCTTTTTCTTTCTTTTTATATCCTTGTTTGTTTGTTTTATTTGTTTGTTTGTTTCTTTCTTCCTTTCTTAAACAACTTTTTCTAAATATCTCCACACACTTTTCTCTTTCTTCCATTTTTAATAACACACCCGTTTTCTTTCTTTCTTTCTTACATTATTTATTTATTCATTTATCAATATCTTTTTTTCTTTCTTTAACAATAGTAAGGACTTAACAAAAGATCAATTTTATATATGTCATTTCATGTATATCCTTTTATATATGTCATTTGATATATGTCATTCTTTATATGTGATTTTTGACATCACGAGTTCACTGATTTTGAAATAAAAGATTCAAAAGAGTTTTCAGTTTTCTTTTTTACAATGAAAAACTAATGCAGCAGACAATAAAATTGAACCATTTTTTTTTCCTCCAGCGTGCATGTTACATTATGAATACATAAGAAATCATGATAAGTATACAGTTTTCAATAATTGTGAAAAACAGAATTTTTGCAGGTACGGCAAGAATGAAGATATATATATATATATATATATTATATATAGCAATAGCATAACCTTTACAGATCATCCCTCACAATCCTATAACTCCACCACCAGAACCTTTCCTCTCATGAGCCCTCAAATGACTCATCAAACTTTGATGCAAAGTATACATAGGAGGATGTTCTTCACCCTGTGGTGAATTCAGGATAGATAATTTGATGCTTATGCAGCACTACCTAATAGAAGTGTCTCTGTAAGACCTTATAAGCGTGTACTTACAGACTTTTGGTTACAGATATGCACAAGATACATTGTTTTCAGTTCCTGGAGTTTGCTGAATTGTCCTGAGTGTTGATTCCCTATGAATTCGACATTATCCAGCCTTAGAAAAGCGGAGAATTGTGGACCACAACACACACACACACATTTCATATTATATATGACAATATATTATAATATATAAGTTATAGTAGTAACGCGTATTAAGTATATAATGTCGAGTTGGTTAACAGCGTTTGAATTCAGAGTTTTTCCTTTCTTCTAGACTGGTTTACTGCAATCACCAAGGTTAATAGCACCAAGTCCCACCCTACTATTTTAACCCATAGCTGGAGGATGAAGATAGTTGGGATGCATACCTTGGTTCCCAAGGATACTAGTTGCTATATATGAAATCCAAACAGCCTCCTCCAGGAAATAGAACTCGTCGACAAGTTCTTTCCTATGAACTCTAACCATTGCACCATTGCTCAACTTCAAGATTATATATGCAAACACACACACACACTAGATATATATATATAGTATTATATACTAATAATATAGTATTGAGAAGAAGAAGAGAGAAGGAGAGAGAGAGAGTGAGAATTACTATATATATGGAAAGATTTTATACACTCATATATATATACATATATATCATTACTTGTGCTATATATATATATATATATATATATATAATATATATATATATATATCATTGTTCTACAAACCTAGCTCACCAACCCTTATAACACTTGAGGCTCCAGAGAGAGAGAGAGAGAAGAGAGAGAAGAGAGAGAAGAGAGAGAGAGGAGAGAAGAAAGAGAGAAAGAGAGAGAATTACTATAATATAATATATATGCAAAGATTTTATAGACACACATATATACATATATATCATTACTGTGTTTATATATATCATTGTTCTACAAACCTAGCTCACCAGACCTTATACCACTTGAGGCATCTAAAGAAAGAGAAGAGGAGAGAGAGAAAGAGAAGGAGGAGAGAGAGAGAGGAGAGAGAGAGAGAGAGAGAAGAGAAGAGAGAGAGAGAGAGAGAGAGGAGAGAGAGAGAGAGAGATCAAGTTGTATAGTTTGCTAATGGGAAATGACAAAATTAATGTCTCTTGACCAACTTGGTTTCATGATAGGAAAAAAAGTATCAATGAAAAGTGTTAATATATCTCTAATACATCAAGATGGTGGCATCTCCTTAGAAAACGTCAAGCCTCTGAAATTAGTAGACCAGGTTTATATAACTCAGTAGCAATATCTCATCTACTGAAAGGGATGTCAACATACACATAAGTAAAGCAAGGACTGCTATTGACAGGCTTTCAATCATATGGAAATCTGATCTCTCTGATAAAATAAAATGGGAATTCTTCCGAGTTGTAGCCATGTTAGTACTATTGTATGGTTGCACCACTTGGACTAATGACAGGTTATTGATCATATGGAAATCTAATCTCTCTGATAAAATAAAATCAGAATTCTTCAAAGATGTAGCTGTGACAGTACTATTGTATGGTTGCACCACTTGGACTTTGTTACAATTTTATGGGCCATCCTTTAGGCTTCAAGCAAGAGTGCTTGTCCAGCAGAAATCCTTGATTGCAAATGGATGCCTCTCCATATCAGTGATTAAGTAGTCAACCAGCCACGCATTCAGGATGTTGATTGGCTGAGGTTTAAACCATGTGACCTCACTTAGTCTATAAATTTAAGTGGTATATTGTAGCACAACTTATATGCAGAATAATCCAACAGACTTTAATGAAATGCTTGGAGAAAAAGCTAGATGCGAACCACTCAAGGATGCTGCATGCTGTTTGGAACAATTCCTGGAAGCAGTGCCCTACAAAACAGTAGCTGTACAGCCACTTACTTCCCATCTTACAAACTATCCAAGTAAAACAAGCAAAATATGCTGGGCATTGCAGGGGAGAAGTAAGAATAAACTTGTAACCAAAGTTCTACATTGGACTGCTGCGCATGGACACACCAGTTTTGGACGGTTTGGAAAAACTTACATACATCAGCTCTGTGTGGACACTGGATGCCGTCTAGAGGAGGACTTACCAAGGGCGATGGCTGATAGGGAATTTGTAGCAAGAGAGAGTCGAGGGAATTTGTGCTGTCACCACACCTTGATGATGATGATGATGATGATGATGATGATGATGATGATGATGATTTTTTTTTTAAATGAAGTAAATTGTTTTTGAAATTTACCGAAATAAATATGGGAACCAAAAGATAAAAGAAAGTTCCTTGTTTTCATATCAAATCCATAAATTTTGTAAAAATAAATGAATATAAAATAAATCAATTTTGTGGAATTTTTCAGCAATATTTTTATTTATTTATTATTATTTATTTTTTTTTTTTTCAAATATGAAAGTTTTTTTTGTTTTTTTCCAAATTTGTCTTTTAACAATAAACAAGATAGAACATTTAACATGATGTTATTACTCATTCAAGTATCTAAAAATGCGGGCTTCATTTTTTTTTCGGAGTAGATTTTCAAAATTAATTTTTTTAAGGTATTATTAAAACATTTCCCGAGACCCCCCAAAATGAGTAAACACATCTTTATTTGAACATACATAAACATTTGTGATTTTTTAAAAAGTTATGTTTTATATTCCCCTGTTAAATAGACAAAAAATAAATTTATTCATATATATATATATATATATATATATATATATATATATATATATATATATATTTAGAGAGAGAGGGGGGAGAGAAAAAGAGAGAAAAAAAGAGAGAGGAGAAGAGAGAGAGAGAGAGAGAGAGAGAGAGAGAGAGAAGAGTGGTATATAGATAGATAAAATGACTATATATAAGTAAAGATTATATACACATACATATATATCATTACTGTGCTAACAAAGGTTTCATTACTGTTAAAAATTACCTATATATATTTGTGCATATATATCAGTGTATGTGCATTACAGTTTATATATATATATATATATATATATATATATATATATATATATATATATACATAAATATATATATATACATATATATATATATATATATATATATATGAGTGTGTATGTGTTTATATATATATATATATAATATTTATGTATACATATACAAATATATATATTATATGTATATATACATATATTTACTATTTAAAGTATATATATATATATATATATACATGCATATATATATATATACACACACACACACATGTATGCATATATATATATATATATTTATATGCATATGAATATACATATGCACACATAAACATGGATGAAAACACATACATAATATATATATACATACACAAATAAATATATATATACATACATATATACACATATACGCAATACATATACATACATATAAACAATATATATACACACACATACATACATACACATATACATACAATATATATGTACTCATGCACTCATATATACACACATACACGCATATATGTATACTCACATACACATACATATATTCAAAGTTATCATAAACAGAGAGTGTATGATAAACTGTGAATAATAATCAAATATAAAAATAACAAGGATGAAGATCATTACAAACTAGAAAAATAGACTCAGAGTTTTAAGAAAAAAAAGTGACTTAAATAAAAATTTGAATAATTTGGAACCCTCTACCCATCATTTGAAAAAAAAACAAAAAAAAACAATATATTTTTTAAAGAAAGTATAGAATATCTCTTAAGCTATATTTTGAAACCCAATAATAAAAGACTGCCAAAAAATTCCTATTTTACATTTAAAAAAAATGGAAGGCAAAATTAGAAATACTCTTTCACCCGTAGAGTCATGATCGTATATTACCAAGAATCTTCAGTTAATGACCCTATCAAATTATCATTCATATATATATATATATGTGTGTGTGTGTATAAACATATGTATATGTATGTGTATATATATGTGTATATATATATATGTATGTATATATATGTGTGTGTGTATATATATATATATATATATATATATGTATGTATTTATATATACATATATATATATGTATATAAATATGTATATATATATATGTATGTATATATATGCATGTATATATATGTATATATATACATATATATGTGTATATGTATATATATATATATATATATATGTATTTATGGATATATGGGAGAAATAAGAGGAAATTATGGATATATATGTGTGTGTGTGTATTTTGTGTGTATATATATATATGTATATGTATATATATATACATATATATATGTCTATATATATATGTATATATATATGTATGTACATATATACATATATATGTATGTTTGTATATATATATATGTATTTATGAATATATATATGTGTGTGTGTGTGTGTATGTATGTGTATGTATATATATACATATATATATATATATATGTATATATATATATGTATATATGGATATATATATGTGTGTGTGTGTGTGTGTGTGTGTGTGCTATGTATATGTGCGTGAATGTGTTTCGTTTGAAAAATGCTCGAGTTAACATCAATCAAACTTATGTGAATTTTCTGACACACTACTTTGAAAAGGATTATTCTTTTTTTTTATTTATATAAATACATATATATATATATATATATATATATATATATATATATATATTTTTATATATATATTTTATATATATATTTATATAAATACTATATAAATACATAGCAGTCAAATCTGAATCATGTTGATGAACTCATTTAAAATACGAGAATCGGCTGAAAAGTTCACAGGCTGACCAAGATAATCTCATGGAATGGCACTAAATGAGGTTTATTTTTTTAACATGGACACCCATGTGGTTTATACACTTCTTCTGTCAGTGTTGCAGTGCTTGGATCCATGATAAAAAATGTCATCAACATCTGAACCTTTCAGCCTATGAACTTTTCCATGGCAAAATGGTATATGCATAAACCAGAATCTGTTCTTGAGAATGAAACATAAAATTCTCTGAGACTTTGAGATTAAGACAGATTGCCTTGTCCCAGCTAGAATTAACAAGAAAAAAGAGAACTTGTCAGCTGATAGATTTTGCAGTCCCGGCAGATCACAGGGTGAAGAGGAAAGAAAAAGGAAGATAGACAAATACCTAGACCTTGCTAGAAAATTGATAAAAACTGTGGAATATGAGGGTGAGAATGATACCAATTGTAGTTAGTGCACTTGGAATGGTTCCCCAAATGTTTAGAGAACAGACTGAAGGAACTGGAAACCAGAGGAAGAATTGAGACCATCCAGACAACAGCATTGTTGAGATCAGCTAGAATACTCAAAAGAATCCTCTGAGGACTCTCAGACTCCAGACTCTAACGCTGGTGTAAAAAATTCACAAGAAATGAAATGATGATGGATGATGATGATGATGATGATGATGATGATAACATAGGAGTTAAGACAAGAAAAAATAAATTTAAAAACGAGACGGATATTTGATTACTACTGTGAACTGTCAAAGGTTGAAGAAAGAAGCGTAGACGAACACACGGACACAGAGAAGAAGATGCGTGTGTGTACTTGCACACACGCACCAGAGTTAAGGAGGTCGAATCTTATCTTTTAAATATACATTTTGGCTTATTCAAAGTTATAGCTCATATGAAAACAATAAAAATATATGTCTTAAAATATTTGGTGACTATCGAGGTCCGAACACAAAGAAAAAAAACAATGGCCAGCGTCTTTATCACACGAGCCATGACAAAACATCTCCTTAAAAAAACGCCGTTAACACACACTTTTCTTTCGTTGTCTGACATCAGTTGCCTCCCTTAGATTTGTAATTCAAAATTTTTCCCGGCCTTTTTTGACAGATATACAAATTAATTCAAAGTTCAGTCTTTGGGGTATGGGGTAGTCCCTCGGGCTCTGCTACCCCATTGTGCTAAAATGGGTTGGGTCAGGATATTTTTTATTACCATTCTCATGAAGGTGTGGCCTGTATTATATTTGACCTAGGGTCACAACCCTGCTTTTTGCACGTGGGATATAAATACCTAAAAAATAATATTGTCTTTTAAGATTTAACATACTTTTTTTTAAAGTGTCGATCCCATACTATTCATAATAAAAAAAATGGTCAGTAAAGAATTCACCTAGGAATCTTAAAGTTCTGGGTTAAATACTGGTCCTTGCTAACTCAGCGCATTAGTAGCACAACTTTGGTAATCTGTGTGTTAAAGTATCTGGAAGCTGACAGTAGGCGTGGCGCTTCACCTCAGCAAAAAACAATCTTCCTGGTTTATTGCTTGCGAAAAGGTGACAGACTCCCTCGCTGTTTGGCTGATGCTAACAATAGGTCACTTTAGTTTACTCTTCGTAGACTTTACTTTACTCTTCAAAATAAACTGTGGTTTTAATGGCATGTCAACCTGTCTGGGTTGTTTTATGCCTAGAGGTTTGGGAATTGCGTACATTGAACATCTATATTTACATTTTTTGTAGTTGTTTCTTAAGAGCTTTTTTCATATGGTTATATCACATGGTTATATCGTTTGGTTATATCATATGGTTATATAATATTTTTGTTGTACATATTTCGCAGTGGAAAGCAGGAAAATTTTGTTTAGGATCTTTAGTAATAAAAAAAAATGTTAAACAATTTTTTAAACGCGTTTTTTAAAACTCATTTTTTCTATTTAAGCCATAGATGGAATCCAAAGAGGAACTACCGCTCCACATCAGAATGGAACTAGGATTAATAGCAATAAAGGGTACTCCACACTCCCCAGAGCTCCAGAATTGGAATTTCCCCTTTAGATGAAATTTAATGTCACACCCAGGACACTCAGCCATTGCCTTCTAGCACACATATGATAAAAAAGGTTGTGGATTTGCAGTAAGGGCAATAGGGTTGGAACACTCATATAGGTGCTAGGGCTTGACATGACCAGCCGATTCATTGGAAGGGTCCTCTCGAACTGCCTGTCTATCCCATCTCATGGACTACTCAGCTACCAAGCTTCCATCCTTAAGCATCACAGTTCCCACCCATGGCCAACAGGTGGCTCCATTAAGGGGATTTTACTCCTCTGGCAAGGTGAGTCTGTGCATTCTCCAACAGACAGGGGGCTTATTTGTTGTTGTTGTTCTTTAGAGGTCCATCACAGACAACGATGACGTCACTCCATGTCTTCAACAGTTGTGGTGGCTAGTTAGTCCAATTCTGAACTTGCAAATGCGTTCCCACACATTGCAAGGAAAATTCCCATCTGCATTTGATGGTTCATGATGATGAAGACGTTGCCGCTCTGCAGCCCTGTTAATCTCAATATTGAGATGCTCAGTTCCTGTATATGTTTTATATGTTCAATAAATATATAAGATTACCATATAAAAAGAATACAAATTATACTTGGATTTTTTTTCACTCTTTGTAATATTTCTGTTGTAAAATTTCCCATTTTAAATTAAAATTGTAATTTTTTTTTTCGATCTTACAAACTGGTCGCACAAAAGGACAATAAGAAATTCTGTGTCATCAAGTGTTTTCAGCTTGATTTCAATTTTTAAAAAAAATCAATAAGTCATCATAAATAAAAGGCTGCAAAAACTGATCGTATTTTTTGGGGAAAAAATATCCAGAAAAAATACTTATAAATTTGGAAAGATGTAATTAAAAAAAATGTTTAATTCAAAGAAGTATTTACTTGATAAAATTGAGAAAACATCGTAAGTTGAAATAATTATTTCATGAAATAATTTATTATAACACACGAGCAAACGTGAAAATAAACATCATGTAAAAGTTTGTAAGTGTTTTCTGAAAAAAAGGCACAACAAAATGAATAAAACATTAAACCTCAGGGAAATTTATTTTTTATTCCGGGGAGAGAAAACATTTAATTTTCGTCGGCCAAAATTACTCTCTATTCAAAAAATCTTACTGCCTCAGCATTTTCTGATCTAACAGTCTTAGAATTATCTCTTTATTTTTCAAAATATTGGCCTTTTATACTCAAACATTGTAATTGGTCATCTGCAGTTACTCAAATTTTCGCTCGCCGGCTTTTTAATGATTTAGTACAAGGGAAGCAACTCTTGTAAAAGGGAGACAAATCTTGTTAACTTTTTGAAAATTTAACTAAACAAATATAGTAAATTACTTTTTTTCTTTTGTTATTATTATTGTTTTAAACTTTTTAATCCTTAGCATGTTCATTCTTTAACTTCATTTTTTTTAACAAGCTATAACATTGATGTAACACGATTAAACAGAAGAAAGAAAATGTTTGAAGGAAAACATAATGAAAAGAAAGAATAGGAACCGATGCAAAGGGAGAAGACTGACGAATATCACAAAGTTGAAAGCGAGAGGGAAATAAATTTTTAAAAAAGCAAAAGAAAGAGGTAGAAGCTAAAATAGAGACAGTGTAGATTTAGGGATAACCGCTAATGTATGTAGGTAAATAAATAATCATTTATTGGGAGAACTTTGCAAGCAAATAAATCATTTTGTTCTGGTTTAATCGATTTCTTAGGCTCTTAAGCCACCACGAGTTACTCCCATATCATTGCAAAATTAAAAAAGAACAATTCGCATTGATCCTATAATGTTACGTTCATAGTGTGCTAAAAAGTAATGTAGTAATATGGAATCAAATCATATACTATGGCTTGGTACATAATCGTTGAATATAGTTTCAAAATCATTATATTATTTTATTTTTTTCATTTTCATTAATATACATATTATGATATATGATATAAAAGTGTATAATTCTATGTTCATTTTCATATATATATATAAAGATTTATACACACACACGCAACCACACATTCATAAACATATAAAAATACACAATGCTTTTTACGATACAAAAACTTACACATTCTAATACTCCACCGCAAAAAAAAAAAAAAGAAAAAAAGAATATTTGACGTCATATTTCAAACCGTTTATTTTCAACGTTTTTGTTTTTTTGTTTTTTTTTTCAGACTTCAAATTTTAAACAGACCGATAAACAAGGACTATTACTCGCCTTTCTCCTTATTCTGAGATAAAAAAATTTTATCACCTTCCACATACCAACAAAAGCCCTGAAGATGATCTAATTAATAGATCGAAACACTGCAGCGTCGGCCAATAAACTCACCACTTAACTCATTTAAACCGGTGTTTTTTCAATTTTTTATTATACCACACACACAACACACACACACACACACACACACACACATATTATATATATATATATATATATATATATATATATATACTCACATACACATACATATGTGTATATATTTAGATATATTTGATATAATTTTAAATAGACTGACCGACAAAGCAAAGAATATCGCAGATTTCTTATTTTCTGTGATGCATTTATTTTTTCCTCAAACCAATAATATCCCTGATGAAGATCTATTGAAACAGATTGAAACACTGCAACGTAGGCGAAATAAACATTACTCGTTTATGAACTTGTGTCTTTTCAATTTTTCATAATATTAAATACTGTTGGATTCCCTTCCACTTTTTCTTCACATATGTGTGTGTGTGTGTGTGTGTGTGTGTGTGTTCAAATGTATAAAATATAAAAACAAGATAAAAACAAGGTATTCAGAGAATGATTTTATTATAGTTAAAAGTATTAAGCAGTGTTAAACATTTTGGTTTTTATATGAAACCATTATCAGGGCATTGCTAATATGTGATGTAACATCTTCGCTTCCGGTTTTTGTCTGTAACAAAAATTACGTCACTGCTTACGTCACATTACCCAAAATCGTCATAACATAGAATAAATACACTCAAAATTTGAACATGCAACATTAGACAGCGTTCATTGTTTTTTTAAACAAGTTTTAATAAATACATGACTGGTATTATATATCTATATATAGTTTGTTTTATTTTAATACATATTTAAAGTTTACGTTTCAAATTGTTTTATTTTTTAATCCTTTAATGAATTTGAGGATTTTATTCACTTAGGGTACAAACTCGCTGACATTGAATTTTTTACTCCCACCCCTCAGGCAATATGTTTTAAAAATCTATTTTTATTTTGTACTAGTATGAATAATATTCAATATAAATAGGGAGTAGCATTCTATTTCAAAACTATGTGACATAATCTGTGTTTGAACATACCCGGCCCAGTTTGGGGTCCAGTGAGCTTCGGCCGCTGGAGTAATTAATAGTGTTGATCCTAGAGGGCTATCCCCCAGGCAAAACCTGCCCCTTTGATTTAAAGGTGCAGGACTGGGTTTATTGCTCAGTGCCAGTACCCCCCTTGAGGTGGAATGCCAACGGGATCAACGTATTTTGTGCACCCGCCACTCATGGGTGGTCCCACATTAATAGGGCCTTGTGCCTGACCCGTACACGTGGGGTACATGGTAAATACTCATAATCTGTGTTTTAAATTATTATTATTAAAGCCATATCAAACACATTATTTGTTTGTTTACTTCTCATACTGTCGTGTAGTAAAGTCACCATAAGTGGAATATAACTGACTTGATTGATTTTTCTCGATTTGTTTAGCCTTACATTTAAATAAGTATGCCCACCTAATTCATTAATTATGAATAATTTATTTTCAAAATTAGGTACGACTTCAATTAAGCACATATTCTCCCAAAAATTGTCGGCTAAAAAAAGCCATATCAAACACATATTTGTTTGTTTACTTCTCATATATATATATATATATATATATATATATATATATATATATATATATATATATATATATGAAGAAGAAGGATAGGAATAAATCCGACAGAATGTAGTAAAGATATGTGGAACAAAGGAACATAGGACCAAAACTCAGACCAGTGTATGTAGGAGAACATACACTTGTCTGAGTTTTGTTCCTTTGTTCCACATATCTTTACTGCATGTATATATATATGTAGTATAGTAAGAAATTTGAAAAAACACAGGTTTAAATAAAATGAATGGTAAGTTTATTAGCCGACACTGCAGTGTTTTGATTTGTTAAGTAATCTTCTTCAGGGCATTTGTTGATATAAGGAAAAGTAAAAAAAAAAAATGTTATCACAGAATAACGAAAAAAAAACTGCGATAGTCCTTGTTCATCAATCTGTTCAAAATTTGAAGTTTGAAGAAGGGACGCTGGAAAGGTAGACGGTTTGAAATATGATGTCAAATATTCTTCTTTTATGGTGTGTGTGTGTGTGTGTGTGTGTGTGTGTGTGCGCCCGGGCCCTGAAGAAGATCTACTTAACAGATCGAAACACTGCAGTGTCGGCTAATAAACTTACCACTCATTTTATTTAAACCTGTGTTTTTTCAAATTTCTTACTATGCTACATACCGTCTGATTCACTTCTATCTCTTCACACACACACACACACACACACTCACACACACACACATATATATATATATATATATATTATATATATATATATATAATATATATATATATATATATATATTAGTCACAGAAAAACAGTTTACAGTTATTGCGCTAGAAATTTCTCATTTTTATATACATTGCCCAATATCCGGATGTCAATATAACATAAAATATTCTGTTTAAACGAATACTAAATGTCTGTTCTTTTGGGCATCAGTTAATTGCTACAGCAGCAACAATGTTTCTCTTTTGAATTAATTTTGTTTAAAATTACAGAGAAGTTATACCTATCAATTCTATTATTTCAGCGTATTTTTGCAATTGAAAATATTTTCCAAACACTTTTCTATAACCATTTGTGATCTGCGAGTTTTTTGAGTTTTCAGTCTTCTCTTCAGCCGCGGCAATAGTCTTCTCTTCACGGGCAATATCGGCGGCGACGACGGCGTTCGGGTGAGGAGAAAGTCGAAAACGTCATGAGGAGACCCAGCGGTCCAGCAATCGACTACATCGGCAGCGTCACAGACAGCGGGACGATGGCGACGGCGACGGCGACGGCGACGACGGTGGTAGACGCGCTACGGAAAGGCCACCTCTATACGCGATCGCATCCGTGAGGAATAGAACGAGTCCGATTCGAGCACCAAGTCGCGAGTAAAAGCAGGACGTTCGGTGCAAGTATCGATCACTGACGTGAGCGTTTCGCCGAGAAAACGGTAACGATAAACGAGAGTGTCGTTCGTCGCACATCTTTTCTCGGCTGAAGAAAGTTCAACAGAATAAACCACGTTTCCTCTTGAAATTTGAATAGGTTAACAAGAGTTGCCTCCCCTGTATCTTCGATAGCGACACGCTGCAATACCTTGAACGTTAGGTACATTTTTTGTGCACGTTAAATACGCCAAGAATGAAAATCAGGTCTCTGTACTAAATTTTCATAAGCAATGTACGATTTTCTCTTGAAATTTGAACAGGTTAACAAGAGTTGCTTCCCCTTGTATTTTTTGACGCAGCAATACCTCGAAGGGTAGGTATACATTTTGTGCATGCTAAATCCAACAAGATACGCCAAGAAAGAGAATCAAGTCTCAGCACTAAATTTTTATAAGCAATTATCTAATGTATGCTCAACTTTTACGATGGTTAAAAGTTGTTACATTGTATTTCCTTTAACGTCCTCCCTGACCTCAACATTGCAGTGAATTTTGATACATTTCCCAATTAGCTCAGCCGGTATTGCGTTCGGCTAGGAATCACAAGCGTTCCTGGTTCGATACCGGCCCTCGCCACTCCGCGTATGAGTAGCATAGGGATCTGTGCGGTAAAGTGAGGAGCTGATGGTAGATGTGGCACTCCACCTCAGACGCTGAAATAATCTCCTTGGTCTAATGCTCGTGAAAAGGAGGATAGACTCCCTCACTGTCTGGTTGATACCGACATTAGGCCGCCCGCACGACTTTACTTTTCTTTTTACTTTTATTAGCACAATGTGAAATGCAAACAGCTTCGTCCATAATTTGAACTTGTTTCATCGTGTCCATTTCCAACGAGGGTAACCATTACACCACGCGCCTCTAAATTAATAAATGAATTACCAATAAACGTTGCTTTTGTTATAACAATTGAAAGTCGGTAGAGCGTTCGGCTAGAAACCACAAGGTTCCTAGTTCGATACCGGCCCTCGCCAACTCAGCGTTATGAGTAGCACAGGGATCTGTGCGGTAAAGTAAGGAGTTGATGGTAGGTATTGCGCTCCACCTCAGATGCTAAAATAATCTCCTTGGTCTAGCGCTAGTGAAAAGGGGATAGACTCCCTCTCTGTCTGGCTGATACCGATATTAGGCCACCCCGACGATTTTACTTTTTTATATTTAAAGTATCAGAGAATAACAAAAAAGAGAGATAAACGTAAAGAATTTTACAAGAGTTCCTTCCCCTTATATAAGTATAAAATAGGAATATTTGAAACTATATAACTGAGTGTCTCATCACGACATCCAGTGTCAACATATAGTTGTTGTAAGGAAATTTTTGCTGGTCGGCTAACAATGGTGTGTCCACATGTAGGTGTCCACAGGAGAAAGTCACTGCTTTTCCAGCATTGTCCACAATGTCTTATTTGTCTCACTACACAAAATGTAAATATAATTGTACATTGAACGCAATTCCCTAATCTCATGGCATAGAATTGCCCTAGACCGATTATCATGCCATTAAAACCACTCAATCAATTGCATTGGTGACATTTATACTTAAATAATCTGTAACAAATATAAAAGGAAAGGTGAATAATCGGCACAAACAATTGATTCAATTGATATTTCGTCTCTATTTTTTCAAAGACTTCTTCAGATGATTTTATTGATTTACAAGGATAATTTATAGGTGAAGAGAGAAAGAAAAATAGAGATATAGTAAAGGAGAGGGCAAAAGCAGAACCAAATGAAGGTTGTAGACAGTACGGCGAAGATAATTAATGTGAAAATTAAAGGAGTTATCTCTCTTATATTCCAAATTTGATACGGGTGTTTTTATTTTCTTCCTATTTTGGATGTTAAAATTTAATGTTACTTATTCTATAGGATCAATTTTATTTACTATATAACAGCAATCAACATTATATTTTAAAACAAATACAATGTTAACAATTTTATTCCGTTTAAATTTTTGCTCCTACAATTTTCGTTTCTTCTTCCCCAGTCATTTTTGATTCACCAAAAACTGCTTATAACAATGAAAAAAAAAACAACATTTTTCTTGCAGATGAAATAAACAATTTAATTATTAAATGAATTACCAATAAAATGTTATTTTTTTGTAATAGAAACTGAAATAACTAAATTGATTAATATTTCAAGTTGCAGAAGATAAAAACACAAGGTAGATAAATGCGAACAATTTAATAAGAGTTACTTCCCCTTGTACCTAACACGTAGACAAGCATCATTGTCTAAAATGCTCCCCTGTAATGTGTGTGACCGTATCTGCAAGTCCAGAATTAGATTAATGTGCCACCAGAGGGTCCACAACTGAAGATATGAAATGACGTCATCGTCGTCTGCGACGGACTCACCCCCCTCCAAAAAAAAAAAAAACTGTCAAGAAATGCCAATAAAATCGTTTGAGCACTCACGTAATAAACTTTTAAAAGTAATCATTTTAATGTAAAAGTTATTATGCGCACACGCACTTAAGAAATAAATAAAACATTATCATTATAAATTTCAGGGGTGGATAGACAATTCTATAAAAAGGATTTGCTTCCATAAAACAAGAGTATGGATAATTTTTTGAAACTACCTCATAAATATGAACTAAAATAGTAGAAATAAAGATTAAAAAGTGAAGACACTAGCTAATTAATCGGGCAGGGAAAAGAAAAAAAAAGTAGAATTACAGGTATAACATTTTATACAAATATGCGTATGAACGAGATGCATAAAAAGTATTACATTAAATTATGATGGGAGTTATATAGGGAATTAAATCTGACAGTATGTAAAAAAAAATACAAAAACACAAAGTGTTAAAACTTATTTTTTGGAATACTTCGTCTTTTCCATTAAATTTTGGTGTAACTTGGTATACCAGTAAAGGGAGACGACTCTGTAATATAATGTTTTTTTTTTACGTACATACCAAATGTCAGCACTACATTTGTTCAAAGAACAAATAAATACATAAGAAAAACGTCTTCCTATCAAAATGTAGAGACATACTAAGCAGGTTTATTGGATTATTTGTGAACATGTTCGTGAATTTGCTCTAAATAAGGTGTAACTATTATGTTTTAAGACTTAATGCAAACTATATGAATTCGGTTATTTCCTATAATTTAACATAAACAAAGGGGAACCACTCTTGACTGATAAATTATTTATTTATTTATTGATCAACTAGGAAAAAAAAGACAGGGTTAGGGTTAAGGTTTAGGATTAGGATTAGGGTTTAGGGTTAGTTTAATGGGAAAATAAATAATTTATCAGTCAAGAGTGGTTCCCCTTTGTTTATGTTAGACTTATAGGAAATAACCATGAATTCTTATTTTTAGTCAGTACTAACTCAAAAATGTACAATAATTTTACAAATGCTAAATATTGGATAAATTTAGCAGCTACAAATTCTAAAATGTGAGTGCATATTATACACAATAATTTTTTAACAGAATTGCATAGCCCAAAGTTAGGAGTGCATGTTACATATGGGTACATGTTATATACAAATAATTAATGTATTTCAAGCCAGGTAGAATTGCTGTGCTGTTGTTTGCTAACTGCAGGTAAGTTTGAGAAGCTTGGAAAAAATGCTAAGCCCAGGTAAGTTTAATAAACTCAGACTTAGCAATGTTATTGAAAACCTGGACAAGTTTGCTGTGCTAGGGAAGTTCTCACGACCCAGGAAAGCATGCTTAACCTAGCCAAATTATTGAAGGCCTGGGCAAGCTTACTCTATGGCTTTTTGTTATACATGACCAAATAAGTTTAGAAAGAGTAATGCAGATATTAAAATGCACATATTATAATATTTTTAAGGGAGATTATGTGCTTGATTAAAGTCATACCTAATTTGTTAATTAATTAATTACAATTAAATGAATTAGGCGTGCATATCGGTTTAAATATAAAGTGTAAACAAATCGAGAAAAAGTCGATCTCTGTATGTACATTTCAGCCCATTAGGCCTCATCAGCAGAGCTATAGACAGGGCAGTGCTTTGTGCGCGATTCGAACCCTACCTGTCAGGCGGACATTCTAACCACTACACTAGCTGGCTTCCCCTTAATTAAGCACATAATCTCCCTAAAAATTGTCGGCCTTCGCCATTTCAAACACATCGTTGACCACTTTATATTATGATATGTATATTTAAAAAAATAAGGTGAATATCTAAAAAATACAAAAAGTAAAAAACAAAATTCCCTTTTTTAAAAAATTCCAATAAAATAATTGTATGAATATCATCATATTGTAATAACATAACTATAATAATGAACATAAAATCTGAGTTGAACCAGGGGAAAATAAATTTGGGCAAATTGCTTTTTTGAATATATTTTTTTTGAGGGGTGGGTATGAAAAACAATGGTATATGGATAATAAAAAATAATGAAAATTAACTAGACAATACTTAATAATAAATATGATCAATAACAGAAATCCTCTTCACAACCAATGTTGGTCATTCATATGATCAATGTCCTAAAATTTCAATTATTTCATTCTTCCTTTGATAATAATGCTGGCCATAAAATATAAATAAACAATATATTCTATAATTGACAACATAAAAATCACTGATATCTTTGTGTGCATTGAAAGCCAGAGTTATACCACATTTTGCTAAATCTGAGCAAGTATGCTTAAGCCAGCCAAGATCATTGAAAGCCTGAACCAAATTTTCTGTATGACTTTTTGCTAAATCTGGCCAAGTGAACTTAGCCCAGTCAACCTTGTTGAACCTAGGTAAGGCTTCTAACAATCAGGGAAAGTTTTTTTTATGGATGGTTCTTTGTTTAATAGCATATCAACCTTCATGGGTTATTTAATGTCAAATCCTTCCTTGTAGAAGAACAGTAGGGGTACTATCTATCTATCAATCTATCTATCTATGAGGAGCATGAGTAAGTGGAGAAGATTTCTCTCCCCCCCTCTCTCTCTCTATATATATATATATATATGAATATATATATGGAGTGTATTTAGGTGAAGAGTATCTATGTGGTGAGTATGTATGTATGTATGCATGTATCTATCTATCTATCTATCTATCTATCTATCTATCTGGAGCATATTATGTGGAAAGTATCTATCTATCTATCTAAATATCTATCTATGTAGATAAACCCGCCTCTCGTGGTGGGGGTCCAGTGACTTCGGTCCTGGATCTTTACAAGTTAATAGCGTCGATCCCAGGGAGCTGTCCCCCCAGGCAATACCTGCCCCCCTGATTTAAAGGGGCAGGGCTGGGTTTATTGCCCAGCGCCTGAGGCGTCCTCTTGTGGGGGAATGCAGACGGGATCGACGCAATTTTTCACCTGCCCCCAGGAGCTTTGGTTTGTAGGTGGTCCCACGTTAATAGGGCCTTGTGCATAACCCGTACAAGTGGGGTACGAGGTAAATAAAGTCTATCTAAATATCTATCTATTATGATCGTTTTCGAATTTCGTGCATTGCCCGTTTTTCTTTTTCTTTTTTAAAAATCAAAACATTCTGAAGCTCTGAAGAAGACAACCTGTTTACATATGATTTTCTATTATTATTTCAATTTACTTTTAAAATAATTTTTAATTAGAATGCTGTATGTTATATTGACAGAGAGAGAGAGAGAGAGAGAGAGAGAGGGGGGAGAGAGGAGAGGGGGAGAAAGAGAGAAAGAGAGGGAGAGAGGGAGATAGAGAGTGAGAGAGAGAGAGATACATGCTTGGGAATAAGAAGGTTCATACTTTTTTTAAGAATATTAATCTTAAAAATTTACTTTTAAAATAATTTTTAATTAGAATGCTGTATGTTATATTGACAGAGAGAGAAAGAGAGAGAGTGAGAGAGAGAGGGAAAGAGGGAGAGAGAGAGAAAGAGAGAGAGTGAGAGAGAGAGAGAGGGAGAGAGAGAGAGAGAAAGAGAGAGAGAGTGCGAGAGAGAGAGAGAGAGAGGGGGGATAGAGAGAGAGAGAGATACATACTTGGGAATAAGAAGGTTCATACTTTTCTTAAGAATATCAAAAAATTAATTAATTAATTTAAATAAAAATTTAAAAATTAATTACTTATTTAAAAAGTTTTGTTTTATGACAGCTTGACTGGTGTTCGAACTCGCTTACCACAATATCACAGTCCATCATATTAGAAATTATGTTACTGGTTGTCACCCTGGGAAAGTTTGATAAGTCTAAGTAATGTTACACCCAAAGTCAAATATCATTATGATTCTGACTGCTGGGGACATAGTGGTAAGCAATCACATTCTTGCAGTCACCCATATATTCACCAACATCTCATAGTTCCCTCACCCACTTCAACAGTCAGCCCTATCAGCTGGGCTTGGATAGTACAATATGATGACTGCACCTCTACAGAGGGATAAAATCCCTCCAATGAAGCCACCTGTTGACCGTGGGTGGTGATCTGTGATGCTTACAATTAGAATCTTAGTTGCTGAACAGTAGATAGTACAATATGATGACTGCACCTCTACAGAGGGATAAAATACCTCCAATGAAGCCACCTGTTGACCGTGGGTGGTGATCTGTGATGCTTACAATCAGAATCTTAGTTGCTGAACAGTCGATGACATACAACATTCAATTTTGGCCCTTACTTAGGCTAGATGGAGGGTCGGAGTGGTCACCTCTGATCAATCAGCTAGTCGTGTTAAGCCCTAGCAGCTATATGATTGTCTCAACCCTATTGTTCTAGCGCAATACCCCAACTCTTTTTATCATATATGTGTTTGAAAGCGGTGGTTGTTCTGCTCATGCGGTGTAAAGGCATTTTTTAAACGCTATTCCCTGGGGCGGGGGGGGGGAATTGAATAAATAAAATAAAACGTTTAATATTTTCTTTAAAAATTAATTACTTATTCAAAAAGTTTTGTTTTAAGACAGTAGGAACTACTGTCATAAAACAAAACAAATATCTCAGTGAGTGGAGTGGAGTGAATATGATGCTTTTTAAATAAGTAATTAATTTCTAAAGAAAATATTAAACGTTTTATTTTATTATTAAATCCCCCCCCCGGGAATATCTTAAAAAAAAATGCTTTTACACCGCCTGGGGGTGGGGTTCTAGTAACTATAAAGATGAGGTCAGCAGACCAAAAAATTCAATAATACAAACAGCAAGAGTCATTGGCCACTATAAGTAAATAGTAGGTCAGATTGGGCTTTCTAACCTTGTAAGTAGATAAACAAGCCTAAAAGAAGGCTAAAGAGCACATTGGCTGAAATGTTGGTATATAACAATAAAGATGAGAAAAACAGTCTGAAAAATCCAAATAATACAAAGCAGCAAGAGTCAATAGCCTCTATATGAACCAAGAGTAAATAATAGGTCAGACTGAGTTTTCTAGCCTTCTAGATAGGCAAACAAAGAGACGAGATATTCTAAATTCAATCAGGCTGCAACAGGTTTAGCAGCAGATAAAAAAAAAATTGTTAAAAAAAGATAAGGGTTATCACTGACTTCATCTTATTAAAAACAATTAGAACTTCCCCCCCCAAAAAAAAAAAATCAACAGCAACAACAACAACAACAACAACATTCCCACCTGAAGTCCTGTAAATAATTCTCAAAGCATATTCCATGTTATGAGAATGTCCTTCTCTTTTGTTTTTTCTTTTGAATATTTTTATGAAACAAAAAAAAAAAAAAAAGAAAAAAGAAATACCAGCGATTTATATATGCTTGACTATGTGACTGAAGGCTGCCTTTGCATTTTTGAGAACTCAAAAGAAAGAAAGAAAGGAAGAAAGAAAAAAAGAAAGAAAAAAAGATACAAAGAAAGAAAGAAAAAAAGAAAAAAGAAATTTGTGTTCAAAGATTAGAAAGAAAGAAAAGAAAAAGAAAAAAGAAAGAAAGAAAGAAAAAGAAATTTGTGTTTGAAAGATTCAAAAGAAAGGAAGATAGAAAGAAAAAAAGGAAAAAAGAAGAAAGAAAGAAAGAAAGATAAAGACATTTGTTTCGAAAGATTAGAAAGAAGAAAGGAAGGAAGAAAGAAAAAGAAAAAAGAAAGAAGAAAGAAGGAAGGAAGAAAGAAAAAAAGAAAAGAAAGAAAGGAAGGAAAGAAAGAAAAAAGAAAGAAAAAAGAAAGAAAGGAAGGAAGAAGAAGAAGAAAAAGAAAGAAAGAAAGAAGAAAGGAAGGAAAGAAAGAAAGAAAAAGAAAGGAAAGGAAGAAAAGAAATAAATAAATTTGTATTCAAAAGATTAGAAAGAAAGAAAGAAAAAAAGAAAGAAAGAAGAAATTTAAGGCCTAGAGAAAACACTCATTAAAATCCTCAGCCTTGTTCTCTTGGGGGGTTGAGGGGTGGGGGAGCCTGCTACTCCGCAAACACCCCCCACCCCTACCCACCGACAACATCCTTCCCATAAATAACCCTCGACTGTAGGAACAGTCCAGGTGTTTTTTGCTCCTTCAGGCTCGGTTGGCTTTTGAATTCCGATCCGTTTATTGACTTGTAAAGTCGTCAATAGAAGAACGAACAGAGTGTCCCTCGTTTCAAAAAGAAAAATGCACCTGCCTTGTTTCAATATTAATTGTGCCGATAAATCACTCGCCAATTAATATCCCTCCCCCCCAACACACTTCTTACCCCCACCACCACCACCACCACCGATCAGTCATCTAGAACTTAAGTTAACCGCATCAAGGGATAAACATGAAGGAAGCTGACGGCCTAACTCAAAGTATGATCATTACAGAAATAGAGAAACCATAAAAGATAGGATATGAAAATCAAATTTTATCTTCATGGTAATTATTCTCATTCATAGAATTTATAAAGCTTTGCTTCTCAGTCTGCCAAACAGTGCTCACCGTATCTAACCGTTCCTAGGTGGTCACCAATCCAAGTACCGAACATGCTTATTGTTGCTTAACTTCAAAGTGTAATCATTACAGAAATAGAGAAACCATAAAAGATAGGATATGAAATCAAATTTTATCTTCATGGTAATTATTCTCATTCATAGAATTATAAAGCTTTGCTTCTCAGTCTGCCAAACAGTGCTCACCGTATCTAACCGTTCTAGGTGGTCACCAATCCAAGTACGAACATGCTTATTGTTGCTTAACTTCAAAGTGTAATCATTACAGAAATAGAAAAACCATAAAAGATAGAATATGAAAATCAAATTTTATCTTCATGGTAATTATTCTCATTCATATAGAATTTATAAAGCTTTGCTTCTCAATCTGCCAAACAGTGCTCACCATATCTAACCGTTCCTAGGTGGTCACCAATCCAAGTACTGAACATGCTTATTGTTGCTTAACTTCAAAGTGTAATCATTACAGAAATAGAAAAACCATAAAAGATAGAATATGAAAATCAAATTTATCTTCATGGTAATTATTCTCATTCATAGAATTTATAAAGCTTTGCTTCTCAGTCTGCCAAACAGTGCTCACCGTATCTAACCGTTCCTAGGTGGTCACCAATCCAAGTACAGAACATGCTTATCGTTGCTTAACTTCAGTGATCTAACTGATACTGTAAGTATGTATATAGCCAACCCCTACACATAAGCAGGATGTGACACAGAGTAAATCTTTTAACTCTTAACATCCTGTTGAGATTTTTTTAAGTCCAGATCCCAATTCCTATAACCATTTATCAAAAATGGGTAAAAATAACCATTTCATTAAAAGTTACCTGTTATTTCCATTAAATTAAAGACTTCTAAGTATGTTTAATATTACATTTAAATAAAGGCTATCATTTCGGGTAGATTTGGAAAATGAATGTGACTTCTGGACAGGTGGAATGAGGTGGTATAGGACATTAAGAGTTAATCTAGTGTCGTTGACTTATCCTTTCTAACCGTTCCTAAGTGGTCACCAATCCAACTATGAAACATGCTTATTGTTGCTTAACTCCAGTGATCTAACTGGTTTAGCTCAGTTAGTAGAATGTCCGACTAGGAAACACGAGGTTCCTGGTTTAAAACCGGCCCTTGCCAAATCAGCATAGGAGTAGCACAGGGATCTGTGTGGTAAGGTAAGGCGCTGATGGTAGGTGTGGTGCTCCACCTCAGACACAAAAACAATCTCCTTGGTCTAGTGCTAGTGAAAAGGGGATAGACTCCTTCACTGTCTGGCTGATATCGACTTTAGGCCACTCCAACGACTTTTTATATAGCCAACCCCTCCACATAAACAGGATGTGACACAGGGTAAATCTTTTAATCAGGTGTTGATTGCCTTATCATTTCTAACCATTCCTAAGTGGTCACCAATCCAAGTACCGAACATGCTTATTGCTGCTTAACTTCATTGATCTAACTGATACTGTAAGTATGTATATAGCCAACCCCTATACATAAGCAGGATGTGACACATTGGTAAATCTTTTAATCTGGTGTTGATGACTTTATGGCCAATGGGATCCAAGAACTGTAACACTGATGGAAGAACTGTGTCGGCCGAAAGAGGGACTATGCTGAAAAATAAACCTCCTTTGGTCTCATTTTATGAGAATATCTTGGTCAGCCAACTAACTTTTCAGCCAACCCTTGCATATATATATATATTATATATACATATATATACACACACACACATATATATATTATATATATATATATATGTTATATATATATGGTTCAGGTTAGCTCAGTCGGTAGAGCGTTCGGCTAGAAACCACACGGTTCCTAGTTCAATACTGGTCCTCGCCAACGCAGCGTATGAGTAGCACAGGGATCTGTGCGGTAAAATAAGGAGCTGATAGTAGGTGTGGCGCTCCACCTCAGATGCTAAAACAATCTCCTTGGTCTAGCGCTATTGAAAAGGGGATAGACTCCCTCGCTGACTGGCTGATACCGACTTTAGGCCGCCCTGTCAACTTACTTTACTACTATATATATATATATATATATGTATATTTATATATATCTATTCAGTAACCACTCCACATGAGCAGGATATATGCATATATAAATGTGCTTAGCATTATTTAGTATTATTTGTATTATTCGGACTATTGTCCTCATCTTCATTGTTATTTGTACAACGTTTCGGCTGATGTACCCTATACAAATAATACTAATTATCAAGCCTCATCTAAAAAATTCAGAGAAATATATATGTACTGTTTGTTTTTCAAAGCATAGGAAAATAAACATGAAAAAATAGAGAAGAAATTTGAAATTTAATATATATATATATATATATATATATATATATATTTATATATATATATATATATATATATATATATTATATCAATCAATATATATATATAATATATATATATATATATATATATAAATGTTGTTCTGGTTCCAACGGGAGAAAATTCAATATTTTATAAAAAAGGTCCGCAAAATGTATTTTGTTCTCAGAAAAATTTTTTAAAAATTCTTTTGTTTTACATATGCAACACGTGTTTCAGATCTTCTGGTATCTTCTTCAGGCTTTGATTGATAATATGAAAATGAATTCTTACATGCATGTGTATATATATATACATGAGTATTTCACACTCTCTTCCTGTTTTTGTGGGAGTGGAGTATAAAGGAATTTCATTTTTAACATTAGTCTTTTAAACAGGTGTTTTTGTTTTTTGGGTGGATTGCTAATAAATTCATTAGCTGAGTTTTATAACTTTTTTATTCATTGTGTTTACATTTGTGTGTTTCACTTAGCGCTAATGCCACTGGGAAAGGCATGAATCCAACTGTCCCCTTCCACAACTATAGGTATATAGTAGGACATATTGGATTCTTTAGACTTGGTTAGGTAACCGATCTAGGAGAAGAAAAACTTTGAATTCAAAACAGCTTCATTCCTCATAAAAACTGACCCTGTGTCATCCTGCTCCTGGTGAAAGGGTTAGGTTAATGCATACTGTGAGCCAAAAGAGAAGCCGTCAATTTATTTCCATGGTAACAAAAACAGATACAGGGAAGCGCAATAATACTATTGGATAGAGAAGGTTTTCAGCTATAAAACAATATTTTACCACATAGTCACCACCATTGAAGATCATCAGTATAAATCAAGAAACCACATGCCCCACCCCCCTCATGAAAATATGACCCACTTTTTTTTCTAACAGGGATGATGGCATTGTTGTCATGGAAATGTCTGCATAGTCTTTCAGAGGTTATTTCCTAGTTGAGTAACTAATATTACAGGGTGACACATAAAAAACAGAACCCAAATTATTTATTTTCCCATTAAACTAACGCTAAACCCCAACCCTAACCCTAAACCCTAAACCTAACCCTAACCCTAACCCTACCCCCCCCCCCTAGTTGAGTAACATAATATTACAGGGTGACCCAGAAAAACAGAACCCACATATTTGAATTAAAACTGTTCATTTTAATTTCAATGTTTTTTTAAAGTTAAAGTTCAACAAGGGTTAGGGGTTAGGGGTTAGGGTTAGGGTTAAGGTTAGGGTTGAGGTTTAGGGTTAATTTAATGAGAAAATAAATAATTTGGGTTCTATTTTTTCTGGGTCGCTTATGTTACTCAACTAGGAAATAACCCTTTAGGAGCTTTCTGTGCTTTTCGTTTTGTGGGTTGATGACAAATCTGTTGAATGGTTACCGTCGTATGATATGAACATGGTGAACTGAGTTCAATTCCTGATAGGCTTTTTGTGTTAGAAGAGAGAAGGAAAAGTCTAAATTCAAACCTGTTAAACTCTGCTTAAGACATTGACCTTGTGCACATCCTGTCTCTGACGAAGGGAGGGGTAAATACTTACACCTCATCAGACCTAAACAAAGGTTTCCCATTGTGGTTAACAAGCTAGTCTCACTGATCCACTATGACTGAATAGCGAATTCAATCCTCACTGGGTGCCCCATAATTGAGAATTTGCGTCATATCCTACTTGTGGTGAATGGGTTGGGTAAATACCTAGAATAGACCCAAAATGGCACCCTCATAAAATTGTCTCCTAGGGTTCACTGCCCCCCCCCCACTGCATCCCCTAGCTATGCAAAGTCTGTACATTCTTCTATAGGTCAAAAATATGAAAATAAACCTGACGGTATTTAGAAAATAGAAAAAAAAGGTATTCCAAATAGGTAGATTTATTATAGATGGCTAAGTCAATATTAAATGTTTCGGTTTATGTCAAACCATCATCAGGGCATTAGGATGAAAAAAGTTTGTCAAAAGGTTTCCATCATTGTTTAGTCCATACTTTTTTAATCTGAATTTCGTAATGAAGGTTTAATATAAACTGAAATGTTCTAACATTGAATTCACCATCGATATATTATTACTCATGTTCCTTAATTGTACAACCGTTATCATCTTGCAACACCCTTTGGTTAAAAATTAGACTGTCCAAACTGTCCAAGATGAAATACAAAAATGTAAATTCCTTTTTATCTGGTGTTGCTTATCCGCCGAATTCTTATTTCTTATGACTGTTGTCACCTCAGCTAAATAATGGACCATTCTGTTCTTATTATAAAGAAAAATGACATGCTAAACAGAAAAAATATAATTATCAATATAATAAGAAAGAAAGAAAGAAAGAGAGTGGAGAAAGATAGAGAGAGAGGGGGTGAGCGCCGGAAGCGATAATGCTAATCTGTTTCAATCGAACATAATTAAAAGAAAGAAAGAAAGAAAGAAAGAAAAAAAGAGTGAGAGAGAGAGTTAAATCAAGATCATTATACTTTTTACATATTGAGCTATTTAGCAATAGCTCCTAAGTAGACATATCAAACGTTGTAATAATTAAATTCTCATACTGTGGTATATTCACAGGTCCCTCTAGTATATAATAAAATCACCTATTTGGAATACTTTTCTCTGAATTTCTGAGATGAGGCTTGATAATCAGTATTATTTGGATTATTCGGACTATCATCATGAAGAAATACCTGAAGAAGGCCAGAGGGCACATCAGCTGTAATGTTGTACAGATAACAATAAAGATGAGGACAATAGTCCGAATAATCAAAATAATACTAATTGGAATACTTTGTCTTTTTCTTTTTTCAACACATCCTATGGTTATTTCCTATAACTCCAACATAAACAAAGGGGAACTACTCTTGACTGATAAATTATTTATTTATTTTCCCATTAAACTAACCCTAAACCCTAACCCTAACCCTAACCACGTCTTCTTTTTTCCTAGTAGATCAATAAATAAATAAATAATTTATCAGTCAAGAGTGGTTCCTGTTGGAATTATCTTGATATATAAGGTGTGCTCTAATTCCCCACCAGGATTTATAGACTAGGTGAGGTCATGTGGACTATTCCTTAGCCAATCACTGACCATATTGCATGGCTGATACAATACTTAAGCCCTGATTCTTTCACAGTATACTTGTGACTATTGATGAAGGAACTAAGGACTCTTTACCAGAGGGACCAAAGGATTCATTATCAAAGGACTCTTTACCAGGAACTGAGGACTCTTTACTAGAGGAACGAAGGGATTCATTATTGAAGTACTCTTTACCAGGAACTGAGGACTCTTTATCAGAGGAACCAAGGGATTCATTATCAAAGGACTCTTTACCATAAACTGAGGACTCTTTATCAGAGGAACCAAGGGATTCATTATCAAAGGACTCACCATAAACTGAGGACTCTTTATCAGATGAACCAAGAGATTCATTATCAAAGGACTCTTTACCATAAACTGAGGACTCTTTATCAGAGGAACCAAGTGATTCATTATCAAAGGACTCTTTACCAAGGACCCAATTCCACTGGACAAGCGCTCTTGCTTAAGGGATCCATGATGGCTCAAAAGGTTCTAACAGTTCCCCTTTGTTTATGTTGGAGTTATAGGAAATAACCCATCCTACTACTTCCTTGCTGAAGTTATTTACCTGAGTGACGTATGGAAACCATTTTGTTGAGAGGAGAGAGGAGAGTTTCATTGAAATATGGCAAAACCTTCCCTGCGACCATGAAAACAAAAAAACAAAAAAAAAGAAATCAATAATATCGTCATCCATTGCTTATACATATTTCAGTTCCATATTTTCACCGTTGATCAATCCAAATTTGATTAGTGGGCAAAAATTAATAATGATTTTATGACTGCTTCATAAACTTGCTGATATTCATAAAACAAAAACAAAAACAAAATGTTGATAATAATGATAATAATAATTTAATAATAATAATAATAATGATAATGATAATAATAATAATGACAATGTAATATAAAAAAAACAAATTAACAAAAAAACAATAAAATGCTAGAAGAATAGAAGATAGTGTTTCAAAATGTTATCTTACAAGTAATTAGAATTTGATGAAGAAAACCTTGAAGAAGAAAAAATGGAAGAAAGAGAAGCCAGTAAATTTGAAGTGTTTTTTTTTGTTTTGTTTTTGTTATGATGAAAAAAAAGGAAGTAGAAAGAATAAAGAGAATAAATTATAATTATTGGCAAACTGATTATCGGAATATCATTCATCATTTATATTATAGTGGCATAGTTTTCATTGTAAATGAGGGAATTATTTATGTATGCAAAGAAAGTTATAGAGAGAAAGAGGGAGAAAGGAAGAGAGTTATAGTGAGAGGGGAAGGAATAGAATTACAGAGAGAGAGGAGGGGGGAAGGTAGTTACAGAGAGAAGAGAGGAGAGAGAGAGAGAGAGAGAGAGAGAGAGAGAGAGAGGATGAAGAGAGTTATAGCGAGAGAGAGAGAGAGAAAGGAAGGAGTTATAGTGAGAGAGGAAGGGAGAGAGTGGCAGTGAGAGAAGGAAGGGGGTTACAGAAAGAGGAAAGGAAGGTAATTACAGAGAGATGGGGGGAGAGAGTTATAGTGAAAAGAGGGGGAAGAGAGTTATAGTGAGAGGGGAAGGAACAGAATTACAGAGAGAGAGAGAGAGAGAGAGAGAGAGAGAGAGAGAGAGAAGGGTAGTTACAGAGAGAAAGTGAGAGAGAGAGAGGAGCAAAGAGAGTTATAGAGAGAGGAAATAAAGAAGGAAAGGGATTACATAGTCAGGGAAGAAAAGTAGTTACAGAGAGAGATGGGGGAGGAAAGAGAGTTATAGTGAGTGAGGAAGGCAGAGACTGACAGTAAGAGGGGAAGGAATGGAATTACAGAGAGGGAGAGAGAGGAAGGAAGAGAGTGTCAATGAGAAGGAAAAGAAGGGAATTACAGAGAGAAGGGAAGAAGGTAGTTAGAGAGAGAGAGAGAGAGAGAAAGAGGGGTGTTACGATTTTATGGGCCATCCTTTAGGCTTCAAGCAAGAGTGATTGTCCAGTGGAAATCCTTGGTAAAGAATCCTTTGGTTGTTCCTTGGTGCTCTTCAGTATTGCAAGTCCTTCATTAATGATTGCAAATGGACGGCTCTCAGTATCAGTGCTTAAGTAGTCAACCAGCCATGCATTATGGCTGTTGATTGGCTGAGGTTTAAACCACATGACCTCGCCTGGTTTATAAATTTATATATATACATACATACATTCAAAATTGAAAAAAACAAACATTCTCATTGACTGATGGCAGCAGTGATGTATCTATTTTGGTTTTAAATTCATTTTAAAATTGGTTTTTAAATTTTTTTTAACCATACAAATATCTCTATCTTAGATCCCCATGCCATAGTAATTAACATGATGGACTGTGACATCATCGTATGTGAGTTTGAACTCCAGTCGCACTATAATATTCACTTGCCCTTGGAAAAGGTATAAAGCCCCTCATATCTCCAGCTATGGGTTTAATAGTACCACTACTGTTCTTCTACAAGGATGGATTTGGCGGTTTCGATTTCTGTCGGAGGGAAATCGTTAGTATATGTCGCTGATGAGACTTAATAAAGTCGAAACAGTCTGTATGACATTCTACACACCGAGCGATCCTTTGCCGGGATTACACTTGTCAATTTCATTTTCTATAAGAAAAAGTATCGAATTTTATGCGATACATGCGTTGTAAGTGCCTTCAAGTAAAAATTTAATATGAATATATATATTATATATATATATATATATATATATATATGGAAGTAAGATGAGGAAATTAATCTGACAGTATGTGGAGAAAATTTTTAAGAAAAGTATCGACATAAAGAGTTTCCATCATTCATGACATCCTGTGTTTGTTTTCTTTAAAATTTTCTCCATATATATATATATATATATATATAATATATATATATATTATCAATATTATTATTATGAGACCAATTTTAATGCAGATTAAAAGAGTATGAAACAAATTCTTAATGACAATATTTAACAGCACTTTTCAAAAAATCATTGCATTAGATTAATGATAACTTAGTCATTAACAAAATAGGATATTAAAAAAAAAAAAAAGAAATCCCATTTCAGATCAACTCTAGCGCTGGAGAGATAAATGCATTGAGTAGCAAAGGAAATCACGGAAAAGCATTTTGTTGAGGAAGAGGGGAAATATTGAGTTAATTAGACCTCAGTATCAAATCTGGGCACAGACAACATTTGGCATAACTCATTACATGCCTATTTAGAATGCTATGCCTTATCTTTGAAGTTGAAATACACCATATTGGAATTAAGGAGATCGATATGATAAGAAGAAGAGAAGAAAAAATACTCATTTATTCAGCCAAAACACAATTAAAATCAATGTTGGAATGTTTTTTGATAGAAAATAAAGGAAAGGGAAGTGCTTCAGCTATTTTATTTTATTTTTTTTGTTTTTGTTTTTGTTGTTGCCTTTTTTTTTTCTTTTAGTTTTTGAGGAACCAATTTTTATCTTCTTCCCCCAAAATTGTTTTTTGCATTTTAATAATAATAATAATAATAATAATAATAATAATAATAAATAATATGAAAATGATAATGATAATAATGATAATAATGAAAATGATAATGATGATAATGATAAATATAATAAAATGATACAGCTAATAATAATAATAATAATAATAATATAATAATAATAATAATAATAATGATAATGATAATAATATGATAATGATAATAATAGTGATAATAAACATAATAATAATAATACAGCTAATAATAAAAAATAATAATAATGATAATGATAATAATAGTAATAGTAGTAATAATAATAATAATAAAGATAATCATATTCTTTTTCTTATTTACAATTCAAATTAAAAATTTCCAATCTGCCGACTGAGCTAAAATCTCTGTTGTTGCGGAAGAGCCATCAATCTTCTGTCTCTTTATCAATTAACACCCACCCTCTCTCTCTCTCTCTCTCTCTCTATATATATATATATATATATATATATATATATATATATATATATATGCTCACACAACTCACATTTATTTATTAGAACCAAATAAATAGTATGAAAATCTTCCTCAAATGAATTGATCCAAAACATATTATTTCATGAGTCTAACTATCAATTAACACCCTCTCTACACATATACAAACATACAGACTCATGCTCACACACACACACACAAGCACACACATACACACATGCACACACATACACATGCACGCACACACACACATGCACACATGTACGCGCATACACATACAGAATATAAAGATATGAAAAAATAAATATTCAGAAGATATATTTATTTATGAACTAGCTTAAAAGCCATCCTATCAGGTGGCAATTAAGCTTCCTGCAGAAGGCTCTTAATTGGGGATTAAGCCCAACAATGACACTTCATGCATTGAGCACATGTTTGATTTTATCGTTAAAAAAATTTGTCGCAAAAAAATGATGTGAAAAATTGCCAAAAATGATTGCAGTAGTTAAAACTTGGGAATTCAAAATATCAGGATATCGGACCTGGATTCAAACTGAAATGATTTAATTTGCTCCAGGAATTGGCTTGGTATCCAAAATAGTATAATATTTTGAGCTACTACCACTAGGAGTAAAGTTGAAAAACTGTGACACACTGAACCACTGACATTTGTATTTATTTACATAAATGAATATTTTGAGTATGTTTTTTTAAAAATATATTTATACAACTTACATCTATCTATTAAAACTAAATAAATATATTTATTTGGATTATTCGACTATTGTCCTCATCTTTATTGTTATCTGTACAACGTTTTGGCCAATGTGCCCTCCAGCCTTCTTCAGGTATTTTTTGTCAGACTCTGGAGCCTTCTCGAACTTGGGAATCTTGGAAACCCCCGTGGATTGAATAAAGGGTTGGGTTAAAAATTCCGTGATGGCTCCCGATCATGATAAGAAGGTTTCAAATTCAAAAAGAAGGTTCCCAAGTTTGAGAAGTCTCCAGAGTCTGACAAGAAATACCTGAAGAAGACTGGAGGGCACCTCGGCTGAATCGTTGTGCAGATAACAATAAAGATGAGGACAATAGTCCGAATAATCCAAATAGTACAAATTATAAAGCCTCATCTCAAAAATTCAAGAACCACTACTTTAAAGACTGAAATCCAAAATAACCTTTTTGGCATTAAATGACCCACAGAGGTTGATATGCTGTTAAACAAAACTCAAACTCAAACTCAGAGAAATAGTAAATAAATAGTATAAAAATTTTCCCTGTATAATGATGTTGATTCAAAATACAGGGTGTTTAGAATCAGGTGACATTTAATATTTCATAATTTAATAACTTGATCAATTCTCATTCAGATCATCTCAAATTTTAACAGCATGTGGAGAAACAGCTCAAAATGTCATGTTTAAGTTTTAAATGCCTTTTATTTTCAAGCAAATGACATTTCTATACTTAGAAAAGAAAAAGAAAACATTAGGGGGCCTCGTGTGGTGTCACATGACAGTCATAGAAACACTTTTTCAATCTCTTTTGCCTCTGTTCTTTGAACAAGACAGACGTTTTCAAACTTTCTGCATGAGTAGGGTGTGACACAAGGTCAATTGCTTAAGTGGAGTTTAAGAGGTTTGAATTTAGACTTTTCCTTCTCCTAGGCTGGTTGCTTAACCAGCATTAAAGAACCCAGTCAGCCCTACTATTTACCCATAGATGGAGGGTGAATAGATAGATACATACCTTTCCCAAGGGTATTAGTTCTATGTAAAATGCAATGGTAATAACCTGATTTTACTTTACAAGATAAACTGTGGTTTTCTGAATTATCTTAATGGCAAGTTTTAAGATGGAGGTTGTGGTGTAATGGTTAGAGTCACAGGAAATGGACTCGTTGGCCCGAGTTCAAATCCTGGATGAAGCTACTGTGCACATAATGCTAATACCCTTGGGAAAGGTATGAATCCAACTACTCTCTTTCCAGCTATGAATAAATAGCAGAGAAGACTGGGCTCTTTAACCTTGGTTAGGCAACCAGTCTAGGAGAAGGAATCCAAACCTGTTAAACTCTGCCTAAGAAATTGATCTTGAGTCACATCCTGCTCATGTGGAGAGGTTGGTAAATATATATATATATATATATATATATATATATATATATATATATACATGTAGAATTAAACAAAAGACACATCTCCTGTTTAACAATTCTATTTTTGATCTTTTTGAGTTTTCTGGCCAACTTTTTAATGTTTGGGTGGAATTCATGGATAAGTCCACCAAAGTTCAGGTCCCAAGTACTTTCGGCACTTCGAAGTGCCATCATGAGGGGTGATATGTTCCAGTTTTTAAAAAATTATATTAATGTGGAGGCTGGAAGGAGAAGAATTGGTGAGAAAGTACTCGGGACCTGAACTTTGGTGGACTTATCCATGAATTCCACCCAAACATTAAAATGTTGGCCTGAAAACTTGAAAAGATCAAAAATAAAATTGTTAAACAGGTGATGTGTTTTTTGTTTAATTCTACATGTATAAATGAAAGAATGCTGCCCAAATACACACACACAAATATATATATATATATATATATATATATATATATATATATATACAGATTAATACAGGTACAGATTCCAAAATGATTATCAGTACCCCTTGCACGTACTGTATATATATATTAATAAAGATGAGGACAATAGTCTGCAGAATCTAAAAAATAAAAAATAAATCTTGGACAGAACTTATAGACTGTTAATAGAATACCTATCTATAGATCAAATTTTGTCAAGTAATTCTTCAGATAGTTCCCCCAAAATGCCCTCTTAAATTATTCTTTGAACCATTTTTTCTGAAATCATCTGGTTACTACTAGAATAGGCTCAATCCTAATTAGTGATCTACTTCACTAATTTTTTTATTTTTTTTACCTGTCTGGAGTTATTTTATGCCTTGGGGTTAGGGAATTGCATGCATTGTACATTAATATTTATATTTACTGTCCAACTAATACCAACAATAGGTCACTCCACTGACTTTATTTTGCTATGGTGAAAGAGTGGATAAAGTTTTGACTCTCCCTCGTAATACAAAACTAGTTGTAAATTGCTTTTATCATTAACCAGTAAAGTTAAAATAAAATGCTATAAATTTATTGATTTGTTTACACAGCCAACAAACAACACAATGTGACATCATGTGCTACAGGAAGCAAAGTGGGAAGACAAAGAAGCTATTACAAAAAAGCAAACATCGTTTTAATCGATTAGAATTATATTAACAAGCACAAATGGGAAATATGAATTTTTATAGCAACAAAGATGTTGAAAAATACACAGAAATATTTCTATTATACTTTTTGGCTTCTTAATACAATAATTGTATAATGTTCCATTAGAAATTATAAAATCCTGGTTTAGAAGAAAATTAACTTTTTATTAAAAAAATTGTTAGGGGTATATTTATTTGTGGGTGATACTGTAATATTTAATAATATCCGTTTAGATTGGATAATATTCCATTAGAAATAATAAAATACTGGTATCTTTGGTTTAAAAGAAAATTCACTGTTTATTATATATATATATATATATATATATATATATATATAATAGTAATTGGTAATTGGCTTGAAGCATATATATATATATTTATGAAATTTAACATTTTTGAAAAAACAAATGATGTTATATAATTGCTGACAGAAATCTGTTTCGACCAAATCAAAACTGGTCATCTTCACGAGCAACATAGACGGGAAAAGAGAAAATATTCGTTAGAAGACTGTTTACAAACGAACACTTGGTCGAAACAGATTTCTGTCAGCAATTATATAACATCATTTGTTTTTTCAAAAATGTTAAATTTCATACTGTCGGATTAATTTCCATCTATTTTTCATATATATTTATATATAATATAGAATGAATAGAGAATGAATGAGAAAAGTATTAGGTGCTCAATGCTAAAATAGCAGAGCACAATCAAATATTAGATATTATGGATTTAATATCTCGTTACTATTAGTTTTATGCTTACTGCACTCATCAGACGAGACTGTCAAAATGTTAAGATTTTGATATTAAAAAAACGGTGGTTTGTTTAGTGTTTATATAATTGGGAAACATGTTTACACATGGAATATTATACCACTAAAGTTTTTAAAAAAGCTGTGGCTTGTTTAGTGTTTATATAACATGAAGCATATTCTTGCAATAGAATGTTATAATCCTAAAGTTGTATTAAAATAAATAAATAATAAATAAACATGCTTAGGTCTTAATGCACGCGGTGAAAATTAAGGGATTAATTAGGGTCAGGTTGTAAATGGCAGAATAAAAAATTGTATATATATATATATATATATATAATATAATATAATAAAATAAATATATAAAGGTATTACATATCTATTTATTTGATGGCAATAGAATAGTCACAACCTTAGGTTTCATACATGCAAAATCGCATGCATTCATCAGGTGACGTTGATACGAATAGGTATTCAATACCGGTCCTCGCCGACTCAGCGTATGAGTAGCACAGGGAGCTGTGCAGTAAAGTAAGGAACTGATGGTAGGTGTGGAGCTCCTCCTCAGATGCTAAGATAATCTCCTTGGTCTAGCCAGTGAAAAGGGATAGACTCCCTCACTGATTGGCTGATACCGACATTAGGCCGCCCCGACGACTTTACTTACTTATAGCTGCACCACCTGGACCCTAACAAAGCACTTGGAGAAAAAGCTAGATGGAAACTACACAAGGATGTTGTGCACTGTCTTGAACAAATCTTGGAAGTAGCATCTCATACAAATCAAATCAATTCCAAATTTAATTGTTCTAATCAATACATTGCGCGTGTACATGTGCGCGTGCGCGCGTGTGTGTGTGTGTGTGTTTTATACAGGCAGATCAAAAATATTTTAACACTTCTATGGGAGTACCTTTATGATATTATAATTTCAAACAATATTCACCTCTTCCCCATACCTTTCAACACATTCTTGAAATCTTTCAGGGATGATACAAAAAATGTTAACACCTCCATAGAAGTACCTTTATTAGAAAAACCAAACTGACATTTGGGAGACCACCTGAGGTAGATTCCAAAAATGTGCTGACATAGACGGAGAAGGTGTAAATCAAACTGTATATTGAGACAATAGATGAACATCTCCCTTAGAGAATGTGTATATCCGCTGGGAGCCTTATGGGGTGTCATATGGAGTCCAGAAACTCATTTTCGACCTTATTTACCTCTGTTCTTTGAACTGTGAAAACTTTATCTTTTACCCTGCCAGGGAATGGTGGAGCCACATCGCTATATCAACCCCAATTGTCAAGAAAGCCTTTTCTATTTGGTATCCTGTTGTAATCTACTGTACTGCTGTATGGTAGCACTAGTATGGCTACCGTTTGTTAAGGTCAGGGCTTTAACACTGCAATGTCTTTATTTTGGTCTCTTTAAAAAGAGCAGCTCTGATATCAAAATGCAGCTTTACAGTAGTACTGATCCAGCTTATTATGGTCAGGGCTTTAATATTTGTGGAGATTTAAATTAAATAAAAAGTTCTGAGCGTCTCGATGCTAGCATTCAGACTTAACGGGCAGATTAAAGTCTCCATCTATACTTCAAAACAGTTGTGTCTTGTTATTTCTCTTCATCTCTTCATTACATATTCCCTATACACTGCAATGTTTCATTTTGGTCTCTCTAAAAAAAGCAGCTCTGATATCAAAATGCAGCTCTACAGTAGCGCTGATAAAGCTTGTTAAAGTCAGGGCATTATCGCTGCAATGTCTCCATTTTGGTCTCTCTAAAAAAAGCAGCTGATATCAAAATGCAGCTCTATAGTAGCCCTGATACAGCTTGTTAAAGTCAGGGCTTTAACACTGCAATGTGTTCATTTTGGTCTTTGCAAAAGAGTAGCTCTGATATCAAAATCAGGAAGCTGAGGCTTGGACAGCATGCTACAAACTGCAGAAAATCTTCAAGTCAAAACTGCCAAGGAACAAAGATAAGGTTGTGTCGATGGCAGCAAGACATTGACACTTGGAAAATGAACAAAAAAAAAAAGAGTCTTGATTGTTGCTACACAAGGTGTATAACCCTTGATGTAAAACGACAGCAGCACATGACAAGTGACAGCTTGTATGGAAACCTTCCAAAAATGAGTGAATTGATCAGAGAAAATATCGACTCTGTCAGGACATTTACAACATCTAGAAGAGAAAGCATAAAAGCTGGTCCTCTGGGATAAATAATGAAACTGGTAAGGTGTAGTGAATGTCATGTCGTGTCTATTGACAACCGGAAGCAGGAGGATACAGACCTGAAATCTGTCTAGGAATTGAAGATGGTAATGATGGATAGAGAAGTGTGGAACAAAGACTTTGTTTTTGTAGTCCAATCTGGGATGAATAATCAAGTGGGAAATTAGGGTCCCATCTAGATCTGTTTAAAAGCTATTTGTATCCGATACAATTACTTGAAACAATATAAATGTAACCTATTTGAATTGACAATAGTTTTTTTTTAATTACAGGATGTTTGTAGAGTAACTCCCTATTTTAAAAATTTTATGATTTATTTCTGAAAGAAATTAGGGTGCAAAAAATTTAACCATTGCAGTGAAGGTTAAATTTTTTTGTTTTTACATTTGAGTAGCTTATATATTATCTAAAATAAAAGCATGCTTGAAAATAATTTCTTGAGAGTAAATTTTCTGACTGTGATATGTGTATACAAAAATAGTAATGAATCAATATGTAATCTTATACACATACTTTCATTTACATATATACATATGAGAAGTAAACAAACAAACAATGTGTTTGATATGGCTTTTTTAGCCGACAATTTTTGGGAGAATATGTGCTTAATTGAATTCGTACCTAATTTTTGAAAATTAATAATTGATAATTAATGAATTAGGTGGGCATACCTATTATATATACATATGTATGAAGAAAAAGTGGAAGTAAATCCGACAATGTGTAATGTTGTAAAAATTGAAAAAACACAAGTTTCATTAATGAATGATGTTTAATGAGCCTACGCTGCAGTGTTTTGGTCTGTTTCAATAGACCTTCATCAGGGCTTTTGTTGGTTTAAGGAAAAAATAAATTATTAATGTAAATAAAATTCGGTGAGCCTCTGTTTTTGTTGTGTGGCTGTTTTTGTTGATTTTCAAATTTGAGGAAGAAAAGACATGTTTAAGATCAACAAAAACAGCCACACAACAAAAACAGAGGCTCGCAGACTTTGGTTCATATCAATAATTTATTTTTTCCTTAAACCAATGAAAGCCCTAATAAAGGTCTATCAAAACAGACCGAAACACTGCAGCATATACTCATTCTAATGTCCTGATGAAGGTTTTATAATAAACCAAAAGGTTTTAATATCGACTTCACCATCTATGAATAAATTTATCTTTTAGAATACTTTCTTTTTTCCTTATTACTACATATATATATATGAAGTGAACAAACAATGTGTTTGAAATGGCAAAGGCCGACAATTTTGGGGAGATTATGTGCTTAATTAAAGTCATATCTAATTTGTTAATTAATTAATTATAATTAAATGAATTAGGCGTGCATATCGGTTTAAATGTAAAGCGTAAACAAATCGAGAAAAAGTCGTTCTCAGTATGTACATTTCAGCCAATTAGGCCTCATCAGCTGAGCTATAGACAGGGCAGTGCTTTGTGCGTGATTCGAACCCTACCGAATGTATATATATATATATATATATATATATATATATATATATATATAGAATGAGTGAGTGAGAGGGACAAAGAGAGAGAGAGAAATAGAGAAACACAGTGACCAAGATATACATATATGCATACATATGACTTCACCAGCTATGAATAAATTTATCTTTTAGAATACTTTCTTTTTTTCTTATTTCTATATATATATATATATATATATATATAATGAGTGAGAGAAAGATAGAGAGATAGAGTGAGAGAGAGAGAGAGTAGAAACAGAGAAACACAGTGACTAAGATATACATATATGCATACAGATGAGTGCACACACAATAATGTGATTCTAAATCAGGATCAGTTAAACTCATGCAGTTTAGTGATGTGATAATCATGCTTTTGTATACTGGTGTTTAAAACTCCAAAAACCTCACAGTACTTTTATAAGTCTTTCAAGGGACACGCTCGTTACTAACAAATTTATTTATTTAAAAAAAAAATGTAGGAGGAAATATCTCACCTGTCGGTTTGATGTCAGTTTTTAAAACCATGTCTGATCAGAAAATCAAAAGGGAAATTTTTTAAATGTAATTAAATTGTTTTTAATTAAAAAATTATAAAATGAATATATAAATATTAAATTTATATAAGATTATGTACTAAAATTTAATTATTTTTCAATTAAAAAATAACAAAATATGTATATAAACATAACATTTATATATAAAATTATGTACTAAAATTTAATTTTTAATTAAAAAAAATAAAATGATGATAATAATAATAATAATAATAATAATAATAATAATAATATATATATATATATATATATATATATATATATATATATATATATATATATATATATATAAACATAAAATTTGTATTTAAATTATGTACTAAAATTTAATTATATTTCAAATAAAAAATACTAAAATATATATATAAATATAAAATTTATATATAATATTGTGTCCTAAAATTTGATTATTTTCAAATTAAAAAAATCATAGAATATATATAAATATCAAATTTATATATAAAATTATGTACCAAAGTTTAATTATTTTTCAATAAAAAATATTAAATATATATATATATAAACATGAAATTTATATACAAAATTATCTACTAAATTTAATTATTTTTCAATTAAAAATAATAAAATAAAATATATATATATATAAATATCAAATTTATATATAAAATTATGTACTATACTTTAATTATTTTTCAATTAAAAAATAATAAAATATATGTATAAACATAGATTTATATATAAGATTATGTACTAAAATTTCATTATTTTATGATTCAAAAATAATAATACATATATATAAACATAAAATTTATATATAAAATTATGCACTGAAATTTAATTATTTTTCAATTAAAAAATAATAATATATATATATATAAACATAAAATTTATATATAAGATTATGTACTAAAATTTACTTATTTTTCAATTAAAAACTAATAGAATATATATATAAACTTTTGGACTAAAATTTTTTTTTGTAATTGAATTTTTTTTCTTTCAAAATTTTTATCACTCTACATAAAATTTTAATTCAAGTTTTGGGGCAACTGGAAATAAATAAATAGATAGATTATATAATCTAACATTGTCCCCGGTAAAGAGAGAGAAAAAAATAGAAGCAAAATGCAATATATGCAACTTATCTATTAGAAAATTGTGTATTAGGAAATTAAATCCAGAAAATTTGGTCTCAAGATTTGGTTGTCAAGTGTTCCATCATCATTTTCATAATGGTCTTTCCTCAATTCTTTAAAATTTCCACCTTTTAAAGGTAATATTTCTATAATTCTTTTGACCAAATTTTCCGAAATTGAATTTTCCTAGGATCACTTATAAGAAGGTTAAGAAAATATTGAATGATATGCATGCAAATAAGGAAAAAAATGAGACTAATATACATTGATTCTTTTGGGCCAATTTTCTGGTTTCTGTTTTATCACAACATTTAAGCTATCCTCCAACTTTGCTCTGGTGTCTTTATCACACTATTTCAGCCACTCTACCCACCAGCTTTGCTCAGGTGTCAGTCTCATAGAATTTCAGCCACTGTATCCTCCAATTTTGCTCTGGTGTCATTATCACACCATTTCAGCCACTCTACCCACCAGCTTTGCTCAGGTGTCATTCTGATAGAATTTCAGCCACTGTATCCTCCAATTTTGCTCTGGTGTCATTATCACACTATTTCAGCCACTCTACCCACCAGCTTTGCTCAGGTGTCATTCTGATAGAATTTCAGCCACTGTATCCTCCAATTTTGCTCTGGTGTCTTTATCACACTATTTCAGCCACTCTATCCACCAGCTTTGCTCAGGTGTCATTCTCATAGAATTTCAGCAACTTTGCTCTGGTGTCTATCACACCATTTCAGCCACTCTGCCCTCCAGTTTTGCACAGGTGTAATTTTCATAGCATTTCAGCCATTGTATTCTCCAGCTTTGCTAATGTATCATAATATTTCAGCCATCAGATCCTCTAATTTGTCCTTATTCTAATATTTCAACCACTGTACCCCCAGCTCTGCTTAGGTGACTTTATCACAACATTTCAGCAACTTTACCCTACAAATTTGTACAGGTTTTGTTTTAACACACCATTTCAGCCACTGTAATCTGCAACTTTGCTCAGGGGTCTTCGTCACATTTCAGCCACTAGCTTTGCTCATTCTTAGAGCATTTCAGCCACTATATCCTCCAGCTTTGATAATCTTTATCAATTTTCAGCCATTAGATCCTCTAATTTTGCTCAAATTACCATATCCCAATTTTTTCAGTGACTCTACCCTCCAGCTTTGCTCAAGTGTCATTCTCACTGCATTTTAGCCTCTGTATCTTTAAGCTTTGCTAATGTATCTTTATCACATCATTTCAACCAATTTATCCTCCAATTTTTCTCCAGTGTCTTTATCATAAAATTCAGCCATTGTACCTCAAGCTTTGCTCAGGGGTCTTTTACACAACTTTTCAGCCCTTGTACCATCTAGCCTCACTGTAGTCTCTAAACTTACTCAGGTATCATTATCATAACACTTCAGCCACTTTACTCTCCAACTTTGCTGCAGTATCTTAATCTGGTTATTTCCTATTACTCCAACATAAACAAAGGGAACCACTCTTGACTGATAAATTATTATTTATTTATTGATCTACTAGGAAAAAAAACGGGGTTAGGGTTAGGGTTAAGGTTAGGGTTTAGGGTTAGTTTAATGGGAAAATAAATAGATAATTTATTTAGTCAACCTTATCACTATTATGGCAACCCCCAACCCTTTTTATCATACATGTGCTAGAATGCAGCGGCTGAGGGTCTTTATATCCTGCGTATGACGTTAAACTCTATCTGATGGTGAGGTTCCAGTTCTTGAGGTCTGGAGAATGTGGAACACCCCTTCATCACAATTTCTCCCAGGTCCACTCTAACCTGGAGTGGTAGTACCTGTTAGAGTTAAATAAAAAAATGTGTTTATAAAAAAAATTGAGTATCCATTGAGAATGAATTTATTTCAAAAGTTGGTCGGCATTAAATGACCCACAGGAGTTGATATGCTGTAAAACCAAACAAATCAAACCAAACCAAACCAAACCAAAAAGTAAAAATTAAATTACAATGACTGAAATTTCAATCATTATATATTTACCAACCCCTCCACGCAAGCAGGATGTGACACAAGGTCAATTTCTTAAGCAGAGTTTAACAGGCTTGAATTCAGAATTTTCCTTCTCCTAGACTGGTTCCCTAGCCATGGTTAAAGAGTCCAGTCTGCTCTGCTATTTACCCATAGCTGGAGGGAGAATTGGATTCATACCTTTCCCAAGGGTATTAGCGCCATGTGAAATGCCAACAGCTTCGTCCAGGAATTGAACACGTAATGATGAGTCCATTTCCTATGACTCTAACCATTAGACCATGCGCCTTTCGATCATTATCCATTGTAACCGATTTCTAATGAATAGAATTAAAATTAAATTATTAACAAAAAAATAAAATCCTGCTCTGACTGAAGAGATTGGGAGATCTTCATTTGTAAAATCAATTTTAGTATTGCAAGATTTTTGTTGGTGTGGGTGTTATTATAATATTATTCATTATTCCTCTTTTAATATCTTTTCTGTATTTAGTAAAAATTTTAATCTTGAAACTGAAAACATTTTTTTAAAAAGATCAACCACTCTCACTGTGGCATTCATTGAGACAAAATAAAAAAATATGATGGCAATATTTGATTAATTAATTTGAGGGAAATTAGAAATTAAATTTGTTTACAAATGGAGTGCATCAAGTAAAAATTTTAAGAAGTCCTTCTCTATACCTTTATCTCAAGTGACTCAGATTCTATTTTTATAATAAAAAAAGATAAAAACTCACAACTCACAGTTTCACATTGGGTAATTCCATGTCAAATCATCCAGAAAAAAGTAAAATTGTCACCGACCTCTTTCAGTTTTTTAAAAATTTTTTCCAGGTGCGGACTATGTTAAAGTTAGACAATCCTCAAAATTTTAGCTTCCAATTCCAAAAATTGGCAGAGTTATATTGATTTTTAGCTCTTCAAAATTAGTGGGATTCACAAAAAAAGGTGACTTTTTATAATCTATTTTTTCTGTAAAATGAATTATGGAATTGGAAGCTCAAATTTTGGAGATTGTCTAACTTTAACATAGTCCACACATGGAAAAACTTTTAGAAAAATTGAAGGAGGCGGGTGACATGGCCTAGATGATTTGACATAGAATTACCTATTGCCAATACTCAGGTGAACCAATCAAACTCACCTGACTCACCTGAGGATTAGCAACATGAAACTCAGAGTTGTGAGTTTTTATCTTGTTTTTATTCTATTTTATAGTTGAAAATATTAAGATATTGTGTATTTATAGAGGACTGTATTTTATTGATTAAAAATATTTTAGCATTTAATTTTAATCATATACAAGGTGTGTCATAAAAGTATTGAGATTGAAGCTGTATTTACCAAGATAGAAATGAACAATGAATGGAATGTTCATTTTTTTGGAATAGGTGTATCATAAAGATGCAGAGTTTGAAGCTGTATTTTCCAAGCTAGAAATGAACAATAAATAGAACATTATTTTTTTTAGAACATAAGGTGTGTCAAAAAGTACAAAAATCTCGATACTTTTTTGACACACCTTGTATATATATATAAGTAAAGTCGTCGGGGCGGTCTAAAGTCGATATCAGCCAATCAGCGAGGGAGTCTATCCCCTTTTCACTTGCAAGGAGATTATTTTAGCGTCTGAGGTGGAGCGCCACACATACGCTGAGTTGGTGCGGACCGGTATCAAACTAGGAACCATGTGGTTTCTTGCCGAATGCTCTACCGACTGAGCTGTGTGTGTGTGAGTGTGTGTGTAGCAGGATAGAAACAAAGAAACAGACAAAGACTGTAAGGAAATGTACAAGAGCTATTTTTGAAGAAATATTTCACTAAGCTTCTATGTAAAATTTCTTGCAAATTGACCTGATAGCTTTTTAGCTTTTAAGGCAGTCAAATTGAATGATTCAACCATTTATTTGCAAATGAATGGGCTGGGTGTTGAAAGGGAGAAATTTTAATTTTCCATATTTTTAATTTTTGTATTTGACTACATCACAATTTAGATTTAATAATACAACCACACTTGCCTGTAGACCCCATTATCATAAAGCCTTGTCTCCTTTGTCCCCGGCTCTATAAAGGGAAAAAAAAAAAAGAAAAGAAAAGGAGACGAAAAAAGAAAAATCTTTTCTTCTTCTTCTTCTTCTTTTATTTTATTTTTAATTCTTCTCTCCTTTCTTTTGCAATTTAAATCCTGAAATAATACAATAAAAGATTTTTTTTTTCTAATATTTTTCAGTCTCCTCTGTTTCGACATTTCAGTCCGACACAATCCCCATTGAAATTGTGTCTGATTTTTACGCACATTCTCTTGGACAGGTCGTGAATCCCGGGCCTTTTGTCTTAATCACCACTCGAGAAATCCGAGGAGGAGGAGGAGGGGAGCAGGAGGAGAAGGAGGAGAAGGAGGAGGGGGGCAACATCTATCGTTTTTGAATAGGACCAAGATTAGATTCAATATAGGTCCATCATCATCATCATCATCATCATCATCATCATCATCATCATCAGCAGCAGCAGCAGCAGCAGTTGCATGGATTCCTTTGATTCTCTCATGCCCTCTGTCCCTATTATCAGCCTATTGCTCTTTGGTAAGTTCTCTAGACTAGTGCTTCTCAAACGACCTAGTAGTATACATCATCCTCATCATCATCATCATCATCATCATCATCAAGACACATCAACAGCATGTTTTTTTTTTACTCTCTCTCTCTCTCACTATCCATCCCTGTTGGCCATCTTGCAGTTCTGTGTCAATCCATATATGAATAATTGCAAGGTGTATCACAGGAATTCTACTCGCTTAATTTTTATTATTCAACTTAATTTATACCATTATATATTATATTCAACTTTTATTTATATGTAAGTAAAATGTAAGCAAAATGACCAAACTATTTGATATGGCATACCAGCAGGATACTTATACAAAATGCCACAGACTAGTATGATATTTCTGCCATATTACTTTTCTACTTAACTTCTGTCCAATAATAGTTGTTATATATTACATATACATTTCATACACTAAATGTAACAGCTATTATGGGACAGGCAGAGTAGTAATTTAAATACTATATATAAACAGATATTCTTTCCTTGATTATTGTAAAATTTAAAACATGATTAATCTGCTTCTGAACACAACATTTTTAAGACTCTCCCCTAAAAAACTATAATAATAGCAGTTTTTGTTAAATCTAATTCTTCTTACATTATTTTTTTAATGGAGCTCTGAAATATTATTATATTTATATAAAAACTATTATGGGATGGAGGTAATAAAATAATACTACCAGTGTTTCATAATAGTTATTACAAATACATATATTTCATACATGAGGTAATAGGGTAATACTACCATGATAGTTTTTATAATTGTATATATATATATATATATATATATATATATATATATATATGAGGAGTGAAGGATTTGAATAAATCCGACAAAATGTGGTTGAGAATAGAGGAAAGTGTGGATATAACAACACAGACAGCTAAATTCCATTGAAGAATAGAGGAAAGTGTGGATATAACAACACAGACAGCTAAATTCAATTGAAGAATAGAGGAAAGTGTGGATATAACAACACAGACAGCTAAATTCAATTGAAGAATAGAGGAAAGTGTGTATATAACAACACAGACAGCTAAATTCAATTGAAGAATAGAGGAAAGTGTGGATATAACAACACAGACAGCTAAATTCAATTGAAGAATAGAGGAAAGTGTGGATATAACAACACAGACAGCTAAATTCAATTGAAGAATAGAGGAAAGTGTGGATATGACAACACAGGAAAGTGTGGATATAAAAACACAGACAGTTAAATTGAATTGAATTTAGCTATCTGTGTTGTTATATTTTTCCTCTATTCTCAGACACAAACATATATACATATATATATATGTGAAGAAAAAGAAGTGAATCCGACGGTATGTAGTATATTAAGAAGAAAAAAGATTTCTTATTACCTTCCATATACCAACAAATGCCCTGAAGATGATCTAATTAATAGATCGAAACACTGCAGCATTGGCCAATAAATTCATCACTTAACTCATTTAAACCTGTGTTTTTTCATTCTTTCTTAATATATATATATAAGTATCGAATTTTATGCGATACATGCGTTGTAAGTGCCTTCAAGTAAAAATTTAATATATACTTTATTCAGCAACGTTTCTAAAATAAACAAACATCCAAAAATCTTATTCACTTCGCCGAAGGGCATACGGTCTGTTTGTTATTATTCTCCCAACTACACCCCTTACCTATTATGGTAGAGGCTGGTAAGTATCACTTGACAAGCTTAATTTCGCTAGGATGGTCAGCTGTGTACTGTGGCCGAGGCGATAAAAGTGTTTCACTAGTGTTTCACTGTGTCTGCTGAAGTCCCGGTTTCGATTTCTGTCGGAGGGAAATCGTTAGTATATACCGCTGATGAGACTTAATAAAGTCGAAACAGTCTGTACGGTATTCTACACACCGAGCCATCCTTTGCCGGGATTACACTTGTCAAGTTCATTTTCTATAAGAAAAAGTATCGAATTTTATGCGATACATGCGTTGTAAGTGCCTTCAAGTAAAAATTTAAATATATATATATATATTATATATATATAATATGCATATATATAATATATATAATATATATATATACTATATATATATATATATATATATATATATATATATATATATATATACATTTCATACATTAGATGTAACAGCTATTATGTGTCATGTGTAGTAGTAATTCAAATACTATAAATAAATTGATCTTTTTCATTTAATCACTTGAATTGTAAAATTTAAAACCTGAATAATCTGCGTATGAACACATCATTTTTAAGAAAAGAAAAAAACAAAAGAAAAAAGCAAACTGCAAACAATAGCAGTTTTTTGTTTCTTGTCGCATTGTGCTGTTAATGGAGCACTGAAATACAATAATTCATGTTTATCCATATTTATTAGCTTGATTTTTGATTACCGACAAAAAGAAGAAAATATTATGAAAAAAAAAAAAAAAGAAAAAAATAGAAATTTCTTTTCACAAATATATTTTTTTTTAGATTTCTTTTTCTTATTCAATTTCTCAAATGTGTGATTTTTACTTTTTTGAGTTCTTTTTTTGTATAACATTTTTTTTTCTTTTTTTGAGTTTTATTTTGTTTAAGATTTTCAATTCTTTATTTTTATATCATTGTTTCATACAATGATTCTTTTATTTCTATGTTTCATCTCTTTGTTTCACACAATACTTTTTTTTTTCATCCCTCAAGGATTAATGTGTATGATAATTTATCCAAATTGTCAAAAATAGTTTGTAATATCAGAAACAATAGAACGTATTGAAAACATAATTTGCCATATATCAAATTACCCCCCCCCTTTGCTAAAAAAAAAAGAAGAAACTAAAACATTTTGAATAAATTATGTACATCTACATATTTATATAAATATTTTGGTAGCAACTCTTCTTTTATACAATTCACAACACCATCATTGTATTTGCATTGCAGTCTTGGAAGACTATATGATTCTTGTGCCCTGAATTTACAGCGCCTCCTGTGACTGTGAAGTCCAATGTTCTAAAAACAGCTTCAACCATAGATCCTGCATGTGAAGGCTGTACCTGCAAATGTTGATGAGCTGGTGCTTTGTTGCCGTCACTTTCTTCTGAACCCCTTAGCTTCATAGTGTTGCACCAGGGTGACTTCAAATATGAAAAGTCTGCTAGAGAGAGCCTGCCAACACCGAGGACGGTCCTGAGCCAAATTTTCCCAGGTGGAAGGGGTAATGCCAAAGTAACTGGGATCATTTTTACAGACATCCTTAAAATGCAGATGGAATTGAACAATGAATGGAATGTTAATTCTTTACAGAATATAAGGGATGTCAAAAAGTACAAAAAATCTCAATAATTTTTTGGACACACTTTGCATATATATATATATATATATATATATATATATATACATATATATATAATATATATATATATATATATATATATATATACATATCCACCAAGTTGAGTGTATACAGAGTCTGTGTGCTCACTGCCCTTTTGTATGCCTGCGAGACTTGGGTTGTTTACAAAAGACATCTCAGGACACTCGAGAGATTCCATCAGAATTGCCTAGGCAGGATAGAATGGTTGTCATTTACACCAGACACCACAATACTTGAAAGATGTCATCTGCCTAGTATTGAGAGTCTAATCCTTAGATCACGTCTCCGCTGGTCAGGCCATTTGGTCCGCATGAATGATTGCCGAATCCCAAAACAATTATTTTACGGGGAAATCTCAACTGGCAAACATCGTCGGTGCAAACCCAAATTGAGGTTTAAGGACTGCCTTAAGGAAACTCTGAAGAACACTGCTATTGCTGTTGAGGACTGGGAGAAGCTAGCTTGTAATAGACCTAGCTGGAGAGCCACTATCTACCTGTCTGTGGAAGAATTTGAGTCCAACCGAATCAAACACCAAAAACTGAAACGGTCAATTTGAAAGGGTAATTTTCAGCCAAGCAACATTCAAAGTAGAGAAGTTCCAACATGTGCTTTATGTGGAAGAGTATGTCTCTCCAGGGCTGGCCTGGTGAGTCATCTGAGAAAACACAGGAATGGAGAGTCAAATACAACTGGCATATAAATATGATGATTAAAAAAAAAAAAAAAAAAATAATAGCAGGAAATGGTCTTACTTGAATCACGAGTTGACAGCCATCATATATATATATATAGAGAGAGGGTCAACAAGATGCACCTTTTAAGTTTATCTTTCCTATTTTTAAGGAGACTAAAATTAGTGTTTTAGTACTGATTTTCACGAGTAGAGAGAGGCTTTATCATTAATATATATATATATATATATATATGTATATATATATATATATATAAAGGGGTCAACAAATTTTCTCCTGTAACAAAATGGCAAAACCGGCTATTATTGATGAATATCTTTTTGAAAGAGATCAATCAGGCTTATTTATCATCTGATAGGGAAGAGATATTTACTAATGAGATCATAATTGATTATTTATCGCATCACTTCTTAAACTATTTCACTGTTCACCCTTGAGTTTTTAGCAATAAAATTTCATCCACCCACCAAGTAAATTTCTTAACAGTTTTTTATCGTTTTTATCTTATTTTCCAGATTGTTTAATTTGAGTCCAACCAAAGCCAAAGACATTTGTTTTGAGAGAGTTTTTATTTCTTCAAATTACTGCGCACTTTATGAGTGTAGAGTCATCCCTTTATTGACATTACTCCCAGGTTCACTTTGACCCTGTGGTAATCCCTGTTAGGGTCCCATCTATGGGTCAAATAGATCTTTTTAAAGATTATTGGTATTTGATAGGACCATGTGCAAAAAAAAAAAAAATAGATTAAAATAAATTATTGGAATTAATCTAACCTAACTTTGATACATATTTACTAACTCTTCGACATCAATAGGATGTAATGCAAAATAAATTTCTTAAATGGAGTTAAACAGGTTTGAAGGTTTCTTTCTCCCAGTCTACCCTACTATTTACCCATAGCTGGAGGGAGAATAGTTGGATGCATATCTTTCCCAAAGTTATCAGCACTATGTGAAAGGAAAATGGCCTTGCCCAGGATTTGAACTCCTCTCACCTTGACTTGAGAGGAGAGCTCTTCAGAATAAACCCCAAAAGCCCTACTCTCAATGTCATCACTGACACATATAAAGTAAAAGTCGTCTGGGTGGCCTAAAGTCGGTATCAGCCAGACAGCGAAGGAGTCTATCCCCTTTTCACTAGCGCTAGACCAGGTGGATTGTTTTGGCATCTGAGGTGGAGTGCCACACCTACTATCAGCTCCTTACTTTACCGCACATATTCCTGTGCTACTCATATGCTGAGTTGGGGAAGGCCAGCATCGAACAAGGAACTTGTGGTTCCTAGTCAGACACTCTACTGACTGAGCTAAACTGACCCTTATATATATATATATATATATATATATATATTAGATATTGAGAGGGATCCTAATGAGATCATTGAGATCAAAACCATGGTAAACCCTCAACTCTTTTCCATTATTACAATTACTATTACTAATATTATATATATATATATATATATATATATATATATATATATATATTAGTTAGTTAATAATTAATGAATTTAGGCAGGCATATATGTTCAAATGTAAGGCTAAACAAATCAAGAAAATGTCAATCCCTGAATGTACATTTCGACCTATTAGGTCTCATCAGCAAGGTTATAGACATGGGAGACTGCTCCGTGTGTGACTTGAAACCTCGACTGCCAAGCTGACAGGTGGGGATTCTAACCACTACACCAGCTGGCCATTCCCAGATTCTTTGTTTGGTTTTTGAACTTGTTTATATTCCACTTTTTATTGACTTGCTACATATATATATATATTTTTTTTTTGTGGAGAAAATTTAGAAACAAACATGGGAAGTTATGATGGATGGAAATTTATAGTCGATGTTCGAACATTTTGGTTTACAATAGAAACCTTCTTCAGGACTGTGAAATTAAGAAGAAACAAGGATTTATGTGGATGAAAGATGATGGATGTTTTGTATGCATTGGATTTGAAAAACGTGTAGAAAAAAAGTTTGCTACTGTTCGTTGATGAAGAAGGTTTCCATTGTAAACCGAAATGCTTGAGTATCGACTATAAATTTCCATCCATCATAACATCCCGTGTTTGTTTCAAAATTTTCTCCACATACTGTCGGATTAATTTCCTCATCTTACTTCCATATATATTTATATATATAGGTTTGGTTTCTTTTTTTAATGACTTATCAAACTTCTTGGTCATCCTTGCAGAACCATAGGGATACTATTCAACCTATAGCTGGGGATGGGGTTAATGGAGTTATACCTTTCCCAAGGGTATTAGCCTGAAAGTGAATATAATAGCATATGTAGAGTTTGAATTCGCTTATTATGATGTTACAGTCCAGCACATTAGCCATTACTCCCCAGGGACTTTCCCTAAATATATATGTATATATATATATATATATATATATATATATACTTTGGTGCGGTACCAAGTTTCTTGGTACAAGGTGATTCTAGGTGGGTCCTAATTCTCTACCAGTAGTTTGTTGTAGAGTTCAGGTTCCGTTGAGAGCTCAATGTTTAATTATTGTAAACAGAGCAAAGTTATTTGGGAATAAAAGGCCTTAAATACCATGGGTATCGTGGTTATGGACCATTTCCATTCGCGAGTATGCTCACGAGCTTCTTCAGACCACTGATATATTTTATGGAATAAATTATAAATAATGGTATTTAAGGCCTTTTATTCCCAATATATATATATATATATATTATATATATACATATATACATATATATATATACACACACACACACACACACCACACACACACACACACACACACATATATATATATATATATTCAGAGATAGATGAAAATTGATATTTAGCTTGAATAAAGATCCTATAAAATCATCATTCAGTTACAAATTGGATAGGAAATTGCTCTGTCCTCTAAGAGCATTTTAAAGTATATTGCCCTAATAAAAATCCTGTTATAATGTGCCATTTTTACTAGGTAATGGTTAAATACATATGTACAAACATGAAGATTTTAGTAGTTATATATCACTAAGATTTGGCACCCCATGTTGTGTAATGGTTAGCAAGCTAGATTAACAGAACATTGTTAGTGAGTTTGATTCTCACTGGGTGTCCCATACTTCTGGCCTTGTACCGCATCTAAGCTACTCTTAGAAAATAACTATAAATCACTAAGATTCAAACAGAAAAACTAATAAATCAGTTTAGCTCAGTCGTTAGGGCATCCGACTATGAACCACAAAATTTTGAGTTCAATATTGGCCCTCGACAACTCAGTGTATGAGTAACACAGGGATCTGTACAGTAAAGTGAGGAGCTGATAGTAGGTGTGGCGCTCCACTTCAGATGCCAAAAACAATCTCCTTGATCTAGCACTAGTGAAAAGGGGATAGGCTCTCTTGCTGTCTGGCTGATACCGACTTTAGGCCACCCTGACGACTTTTACTTTATATGTGTCAGTGATGACATTGAGAGTAGGGCTTTTGGGGTTTATTCTGAAGGGATCTGTGCAGTAAAGTAAGGAGCTGATAGTAGGTGTGGCGCTCCACTTCAGATGCCAAAAATAATATCCTTGATCTAGCACTAGTGTAAAGGGGATAGGCTCGCTTGCTGTCTGGCTGATACCGACTTTAGGCCACCCCGTATGAACAAGTTCCAGTTCATTGCAAATGCAGGTGCATAGACATACAATAAATACCATTTATAGATTGTATATGTCTTTAATAGTTTCATATAGTTGGCATCACATATTTCAGTGCATTTTATTATAAAGAGAAAAACGTTGGAAAAGTTCAGTTCAAATGAGTTCGCATTTTTTTTCTTTTTTTTTTTTTTTCTTTTTTCTGTTCTTTGATGTTTTCAAATTAGTTTCTATCTTTTGGGAATCTAAGAAATTCTTTTGCATACCACACCTGTTGTTGTAATGACAACATTTCGTATGACTTCAGTCGTATTTAGGTGACACATTTATCAAATTTTGCTTCTAATAGTATATATAGTTAGTATATATCGTGTAAGGGGAGATAAAATTCCCCTACAAGAAAGTTGGACTCTTCCCACAAAACTCATAAATGATATGCACAACACAGTCAGCTCAGTTGGCAGAGTCCACTTTGGATACTGGCCCTCGCCAACTCAGAAGGACTTTAGTATGAAACACACACATATATATCTGCTGTAGATAGAAGGAAAGTGGTCAAGAAATGATCAACTCAAAACAAGTCACAGGGTGATACGTTTCGTCTGTATTCACAGACTTCCTCAGTCATCTGAGAATACAGACGAAACGTATCACCCTGTGACTTGTTTTGAGTTGATCATTTCTTGACCACTTTCCTTCTATCTACAGCATATCGTCGGATCCTAAACCCATCCACCCTTCCTTCACATATATATATATATATATATATATATATATATATATATATAAAGTATATATATATATAAAGTAAAGTAAAGTCGACAGGGCAGCCTAAAGTCGTTATCAGCCAGTCAGTGAGGGAGTCTATCCCCTTTTCAATAGCGCTAGACCAAGGAGATTGTTTTGGCGTCTGAGGTGGAGCGCCACACCTACCATCAGCTCCTTACTTTACCGCACAGCTCCCTGTGCTACTCATACGCTGAGCTGGTGAGGACCGGTATTGAACTAGGAACCTTGTGGTTTCTAGCCAAACGCTCTACCGACTGAGCTAACCTGGCCCTATATATGTTTAAAATCGAATGGATTAAAAAGTACTGATGAATGGATTAAAAAGTTTCTCACAGTAGTGAAAATCTTCAGAATAACCTGAAGTTTAACGCTACTGCAAGAAACTTAAGTCGGTACTTTTTAATCCATTCAATTTTAAACGTATATTTAGCTCTTTATATTGAGCACTTTTAAATCGGTTTTAGGAAAAAATCCAGATGTAAATAGTATTTTATTTTATAATTTTTTCCTTGGTGGATTTATGGTAACTGCGATATATATATATATATATATATATATATATAATATATATATATATATTCTGATAAGATGAAAATTGACATTGAGCATGAATGAAGATCCTACAAAATTATCATTTTGTTGCAAATTAGATTTTAAATTGCTCTGTTCTCTAAGAGCATTTTAAGTGTATTGCTTTGATAAAAATCTCATTATGATTTGCTATTTTTGCAGGGTTATGTACAAAGATGAGAGTTTCAGTAATCATATATTACTAAACCTCTTATAGAAAAACTTTAACATTTCTATGTCTATATTGATATCTATACGGTGAAGCCGAAATTTGTGTGTTTGTGTCCGTCCAAGGATTATAAATCTTTAATTCTTTGCATATTATTGATTTGACTTAAAGTAAGGAGCAGATGGTAGGTGTGGCGCTTCCACTTCAGATACAAAAGAGGATAGACTCCCTTTCTGGCTGATACTGACTTTAGGCCATCCTGGCAACTATTCTTCACTATCGTTCACAGTTATAAAAAAAAGTAAGAAAATGTCGTTGGGGAGGCCTAAAGTCGATATCAGCCAGTCAGCGATGGAGTCTATCGCATTTTCACTAGCGCTAGACCAAGGAGATTGTTTTTTAGCATCTGAGGTGGAGCGCCACATCTACCATCAGCTCCATACTTTACCGAACAGATCTGTGTGCTACTCATACGCTGAGTTGGTGTGGGCCGGTATCGAACTAGAAACCTTGTGGTTCCTAACCGAACGCTCTACCGACTGAGCTAACCCGGCTAAACCTATAGCCAAATGGAAAATCTCTAATTCTTTGCATATCATTAACATGACAAAGTAAGGAATTGATGGTAGGTGTGGCTATCCACCTCAGATGCAAAAACAATCTCTTTTGTCTAGCGCTAGTGAAAAGGGGATAAATTCCTTTTCTGTCTGGCTGATACTGACTTTAGGCCATCCTGACATCTATTCTTTACTATCGTTCACGGTTATAACTATTCTTAACTATACTTCCTTACAAAGCTGATAGGCTATGCCTATCTATTGTGTAATAAGATAAACCTTTGGGTCAAATACATCTGTTTAAGAATGAAAAATGATTTGTATTCAATAGGGCTGTGTGCAAAAAATAACAAAAAAAATTCTTTAGAAACAACTACACAAAAAAGGTAAATATAAACATACAGTGAAAATTATTCTGTAACCTCTAGGCATAAAATAACCCAAGATAGATTGACATGCCATTAAAATTAATCAAGGAATCATCATGCTCAGACAATGAGTGCTAGGAAGAGGGATTGAGAAAGTGTGAAATGGTGGAAGGTGACAGCAGCGAGCATTCATTTTTAAGCTGATATTTTTTTAAGGTCAAATCCCAAATGAAAGAAGGATAAGATTGTCAAACGAATAAAATTTACTTGTTAGATTTCCATTGGAGAGTAAATTACAGAATCTTATTCATTATTTTTACCGCCATTTTGTTCGTGGAATTTTTTAATGGTCAATGGAAGTACAAATTTTAATTTTCTCTTTATTTTATTCCTTTTTTTTTTTTATGTACATTTTTTTTTTTTTGCTAAACTAATGATCATGGGTGACATTGCATGCAAAAAATAAAAAAATAAAATAAAATAGAATAAAATAAAATAAATAAAAGGAATATAAAAAATAGATAAATAATTAAAACAAAAACGTACAAAAAAAAAAATTTGATCACAGTCAAATTTAAATCGTGTATTAAGGAAATTACTTGGCTCTCATGTAATTACAGTCAGACTATTTTATTCTGCATCAAGATTTTTCTGCTTTTAAATTTTTCCAGCCATTTTGTTTTTGTTTTTTTGTTTTTTACACATTGCAACACTAGGTAACTGGCTCCTGACTTTTATCGATCCCAGGCATCATTGTTTAAGGTAATGAACACTTTGCAACTTATTTAACCTCGTATTACAGAGTAAGAGGCATTTTGGCTTTTACAGCATTAATTTGCTCTTATTTAAAGTAATCAACTTCTCTCTCTCCCTTTTTTTTTCTTTTACACATATTTTAGATTTTTCCAACTCTAAGTAATCATTTGCATTATTTACACGATTTCAACCATTGTCATCATCTGTGTTGTGATACTCACAATGTTTCGGCTGCTATATTCTCCAATCTTCTTCCTCTGGTTGAAGGTTACAAAAAAATGGCTCTTAAAAACGGTCTCTTAATTGCCCTTCAGAACAATGGGTGAGGGGATAAGCGTTTGATTTAAGGAGTCTACCTGGGAGTCATTTATTTAATCCCTGGGCCCAGGTTCAGTAGAAAAGAAAGCAATATTACGAAGGAAAAATAAGTTAGAAAGTGAATTAACAGCAATGTGATATTTCAATACATGGACAGGGGGAGGAAAAGAATCTACTCCTGTGGAATGAATAAGAAGTTTGGTTTTAAAATTCCTAGTAGTTGATGATAAATATTTGTGCCCCTTGTTTCAGACTGTTCATATCTATCTATCTATCTATCTATCTATCTATCTCAGTCTATTCATATTTATCTATCTATCTATCTATCTATCTCAGTCTATTCATATCTATCTATTTATCTATCTATCCATCTATTTCACAATCTATCTATCTATCTCAAATGTTCATATCTATCTATCTATCTATCTATCTATCTATCTTTTGGTTTGTTTTGTTTTACAGCATATCAACCTCAGTGGGTCATTTAACTGCCGAGAAAGTTTTGAAATAAATCAATTCTTAATGGATAATACAATTTTTTTTATAAATACATTTTTCTATTTAACCCATAGATGGGCTATCTATCTATCTCAGTTTGTTTGTATCTCTCGATCTATATATCAGTTTGTTCATATCTATCTATCTATCTATCTCAGTCTATTAATATCTATATATCTATCTATATATCTATCTATCTATATCTCTATCTATCCCAAGTGTCCATATCTATCTATCTATCTATCTATCTATCTCTGTTTGTATGTCTCAATCTATCTATCAGTTTGCTCATATCTATCTATCTACCTATCTATCTCAGTCTGTTTGTATCTTGTGAAAAATAACAATATAAATGAAGAAAATAGCCCATCTAATATCCACCTTATTGGCAAGGCTTAGAATATGCTGATTGCAAGAGCCTTACCAAAAAGGGTGTTCTAACTATGATACTAAACTGCATCCGGTGGTATGTTAATACTGTTAGGGTTCCATCGACAAGGCAAATAGATATGTTTGATATAATGTTTAAAACAATTTTGAATTGAATTCTCTCTTAAAACACTGATATCACAAGTAGGAAAAACCCCCAAAAAACTAAGATATTATACTAAGTATAAAAGGATTATAAAGATACATTTTTGTAGCATACATAATTGGGAACCATTAATAGATTAAACTGACTTCAGCATAAAATAACTCATCAAGGGTTGACATGTTACAAAACCAGCTATCAACAAACTTCAGAAGCAGCTTAGTTATCTGAAATAGGAATAGCCACTTAAAAAAACATAATTATTAACCATTAGTATTACTAGTACAAAATAAAAAACACCCTCCGGGCGATGTAAAAATGGATTTTTGAAAGATATTGCCTGAGGGGTGGGAGTAAAAAATTCAATGTCAGCAAGTTTGTACCCTAAGTAAGTAAAATCATCAAATTCATTAAAGGATTGAAAAAATAAGACAATTTGAAATGTAAACTTTAAATATGTATTAAAATAAAACAAACTATATATAGATATATAATACCAGTCATGTATTTATCAAAACTTGTTTTAAAAAACAATGAGGACTGTCTAATGTTGCATATTCAAATTTTGAGTGTATTTATTCTATGTTATGACGATTTTGGGTAATGTGACATAAGTAGTGACGTAATTTTTGTTACAGACAAAAACCGGAAGCGAATCTCCATTATTAATAGATATAAATGTTGGGATGTTATATTAACATTGGAAGGCTTAGAGTAACCTCCCAATGTGGGTACAAGTGTGTACATTAAAAGATTCCGACAAAGGTATGAAAACGATAACAATATTTATTCCGTAAGTGATGGAGATACAAAGACAAAGATATATAAAACAGATACATAAACGTATTATGAGGAAATAGGCGTACAACTTGCATTGTAGGGAATGTCACTTACAGGTAGCTGGTTTGGGGACGAAGCCCCTCTAGCCTAGACCATGTTTACTCGTTGCCAGTCTGAGTGGAAAGAGTGCGTAGGAAATCATAGTTCCCACTTGTGGCCAAATACCAATGCCACCTATCGGTCGAACGAACCACAGCAAGGGAAGATAATTCATTTTGGACTTATGTCCACCCAGACTTTGTTTTTTACTGACCTAACAATAATGTAGGAATACATGATATCATATAAGTGAAAACTATTTGTATCAAATAAGAAAACTTGATATCATATAATTGTGTGCAAACAAATGATTATACCCTAAAAAAGAAGCTAACAACCTTATCCAGAATTTGAACTCAGGTCGCCAATTTCATTTATGATGATAACTGTTACGCCTTTAACATTGTAGTAATGTGAAGTGTTTAAAATGATTGTGAAGATATATTTTTATATCATACTGGAGACTATTATTGATTAAACTGACTTCAGCATAAAATAACCCATCAAGGGTTGAAATGTTGCAAAACCAACCAACCAACCAACCAACCAACCAACCAACTTCAGAAGCAACTTAGTTATCTGAAACCATATATGTTATGAAGCGCATCGTATAATGGTTAACGTCATGGGAAATGGACTCGTTGCCCCAAGTTCAAATCCTGGATGTGGTAATTGCATTCCACTTAGCACTAATACCCTTGGGAAAGGTATGAATGATACTCTCCCTCCAGCTATGGGTAAATAGCAGGGCGGACTTGATGCCATATAACTGCAAATTACTTGTATTGAGTATAGTTACTTGAAGCTATTATTGTTTCCTAAGGATTATTATTAGCTAATTATGACTGTGTGCAACAGAATATCAATCTTAGCAGAGAAACATTTACCTGAGGCACAGTGTGGGTTCCGTGCAAACCAGGGAACTACAGATATGATTTTTCCTTGAGACAAATCCAGGAAAATGCATTGAACAGAATATGCCTCTCTACATGATCTTTGTTGACTTCACAAAAGCCTTCGACACAGTGAACAGACAAGCACTATGGGGCACCATACGGAGACTGGGGTGCCCTGACCACTTCACCAAGCTTGTATCTGCATTGCATACAGGAATAAAGGCATCGATCAGTTTAAGGGGGGGGGAACTCTCAGAGCCATTTGAAGTTGGGAGCAGAGTGAAACAGGGCTGTGTCCTTGCACCCACCCCTGTTCTCAATTTTTCTTTCTACGGTCTTATCTGATGCCTTCACTAACTCCACCCAAGAAGTATGGATACAGACTAGACCAGGGGCAGATCTGCAAGAAAGACCAAACACATCCTGGTGCGTGAACTCATGTATGCAGATGACACTGCCTTCCTGGCACACAACCACAAAGACGTGAAACTTAACATACAAATCCATTTCAAACTTTCAAATCTCTCTCTCTCTCTCTCTCTCTCTCTCTCTCTCTCCTCTCATTGAGAAAGTAATATATATAATAAGGAGGTAATCAATATATACATAGGGAGGAGGAAAGTGATAGGTAGAATGTGAAGTGAGGGACAGATATGTTTTTGACTTAATTACAAATTACAAATAATTAGAACCAATTAAAATGGAATTTTTTTTCAAACATAACTCGATCCTAGAACTAAGGAATAATTTAGTATGATTTTTGTGTCTTTAAACTAAACAGTAAAAAAAGCCTTTAGGATACAAAGATTGATTCGCTCAGCTTTAGTATAATAATATAACTGGAGATTTCAGCATAAAATAACCCAACCAGGGTTGACATGTTGCAAAACCGGACCATATGACCTTTAGGCACCCCTTTTGCGATCTAGATTCATAAGGACATGTTTTTCATTTACACGGTCAAAATCCGGTTGTTTGTTAACAGATGAGTTTTAGAGTTTTTTTTTTTAATTATAAAACTAACCCCTAACCCTAACCCTTAAACCCCTAACAAACAACCAGATTTTGACGGTGTAAAGGAAAATCATGTCCTTATGAATCGAGATCGCAAAAGGGGTGCCTAAAGGTCATATAGTCTGCAAAACCTACCAACCATATAATTACTTGCAAATAATTAGTATTAGATGGGCATACTTGAAAACTGTTTAATGGTGTACAAATCATTTGTATTAAGAAGAATTGCTTGAAGCTAAACTCTTATGCAAATGACTATTATCATTGAATAGGAATAGTTACTTGAAACAAAATAATTGCTTTGTAAAACCAACCAACCAAATAATCAACTAATACAAAATGAATTACAATCAACTACAACCAACAAATTCAGACAAGAACAAGCAGTAATATAATCTGGAACTTTTTTATTAGATAAAGCATTGTCAGACATTGTTAAGTTTTGACTAGTATTTCTTTCATCTTAATGTTAGTTGCTTTGGTTATTTCCTAGTTGAGTAACATGATATTACAGGGTAACCCAGAAAAAAACAGACCCAAATTATTTATTTTCCCATTAAAATAACCCTAAACCCCAACCCTAACCCTAACCCTAACCCTAACCTTAAACCCCATCTCTAACCCTAAACCCTAACCCTAACCCCCCCTAGTTGAGTAACATAATATTACAGGGTGACCCCAAAAAAAACAGAACCCAAATTTTTTTTTCCCATTAAACTAACCCTAAACCCCAACCCTAACCCTAACCCTAACCATAAACCCCATCTCTAACCCTAAACCCTAACCCTAACCCCCTCTAGTTGAGTAACATAATATTACAGGTTGACCCAGAAAAAACAGAACCCACAAATTTTGTCATAAAACTGTTAATTTTAATTTAAAAAAAAAGTCCAACAAGGGTTAGGGTTAGGGTTTAGGGTTAGGGTTAGGGTTAGGGTTGGGGTGTAGGGTTAGTTTAATAGGAAAATGAATAAATAATTTGGGTTCTGTTTTTTCTGGGTTATATCATGTTACTCAATTAGGAAATAGTTTTTCATTACAACTATTCATTTTCATTACAACTATTCCAACTGTGTACTGTGAGGATTGAAATAAAATTAGAATAAAAATAATAAAAAAATAACAAACTCCCAGGAGCTTTCAAACCGGAAGAACCCTCCGAACATGTGCAGAAAAAAGGACCCACTTCCGAACCCCAAGATAATCTCTCAGCCATTTAAACTTAGGCCTTAACTGGGTCTAGACACTACTCCTGGCCAGGAAGGAATTTCCTTAACACTTGGTGGCTATGACTCGTGAATAAAATCTAAATTCTAAAACTACCTTCTGTCTTTGTATCTTTCTTTTCTTTCCTTGAATTCCTTTTTCAGCGTGACCACCAAATAAGATGGGGTTAAAAGCAAATCCTAGTAACACACAACAAGAATAACCAGCTACCTTTTAAACCTAAAACATTAAACCTTTTGCCACCCTACTCTACAACTATTAATAAATAAATAGTAATAATAGAAATATATACAAGTTAAAAATAAATAATGACTGACAATTCTTCATCTAATAAATATTAAATACACTATTAATGTTAATGTTGTATTATAAAACAACTAAAATTAAATGAAAAAAATACTAGTCAAAAATGAATAATGGCTGACAATGCTTCATCTAATAATAATACAATTCAAGATAATATTATTATTAATATGACTAGTGTAAATAAAGCAATTAAAATTAAGACAAAATAAATAGTAGCCAAAAATGAATAATTACAGACCATTCTTCAAGTAAGAAAAAATTCAAGATACTATTATTATTAACACAATTAGTTTGAATAAAACAACTAAAATTAGAATGAAAAAAAAATACTAGTCAAAAATGAACAATGACCGACAATACTTCACCTAATAATAATATAATTCAAGATAATATTACAATTAATACAATTAATATAATGAAAGCAATTAAAATCAAGATGAAATAAATACTAGTAAAAAAAGAATAATTACTCACAATGCTTCGACTAATAAAAATCTCAAGATAATATTTCTAATACAAATCGAGTAAATAAAGCAATTAAAATCAAGATGAGAGAAATAAGAGTTAAAAATTAATAATGGCTGACAATGCTTAATTGAATAAAAATCAAGGTATTATTACTGAACATTGTTAAACACAAATGATCAATTTTTGCCTAGCTACACAGAATGTACTTTTTTTTAACGTCATAATGATACTAATATATACAAAGAAACTTCTATGATAATTCTATCATCTCAGTGTCTTTGAAATGAATTCTTGGCATAAATATGGCCATTTTTCTGCTACACTTCAATATTTTTTTCTTGTATTATTTCTGGTTTTGCAAGTATTGATAATTTTATTATAGCGTTATGTGAGGAATAAGCAGCAAAGTCTTCCTTTTCATTTTTCAGCTTCTATTTTTATGGTTTAGAAACTTGATGTAAAGTCTGACTGATTGTCTGCAAATCTATAAAATGTCTTCCTCTTTTGTTTATGACAAAGCAAAGAACTCCATTATCTTTCAGGAACCCCAGACAACTTTCTTACCTATTATTTCAGCATGAAAACAAAAACAAAACAAAAACTAATCAATTTACAGACTAAGACAACTAGAGCTGCTGCTATAATACAGGGTGTGTCCTAAAATATGTGCCCTAAAAAAAGATGTGTCCTAATGAAAGGTGAGAGCTAAAAGGTGTGTCCTAAAAAGGGTGTATCATAAAAGGTGTGTCATAATAGGAAAGGTGTTTCCTAAGTGGTGTGATCTAAAAGGTGTGTTCTGAAAAGGTATTAAAAAAGATGTGTCCTAGTGAAAGGTGGGAGCTATTATGTATGCTTTAAAAGGGTGTGTTCTTAAAGGTGTGTTCTAAAATAAGTGTCCTAAGAAAGATGTGTCCTAATGAAAGGTGAGAGCTAAAAGGTGTGTCCTAAAAAGGGTGTATCATAAAAGGTGTGTCATAATAGAAAAGGTATTTCCTAAGTGGTGTGACCTAAAAGGTGTGTTCTGAAAAGGTGGTTACTAAAACAAGATGTATCCTAGTGAAAGGTGGGAGCTAAAAGGTGTGCCCTAAAGAGAAAAGATGTTTCCTGTGACCTAAAAGGTGTGTCCTAAAAAGGTGAATCCTAGAAGGCATGTTCTAAAAATGCGTATTCTATTATGTATGTTTTAAAAGGGTGTGTTCTTAAAGGTGTGTTCTAAAATATGTGTCCTAAAAAAAGATGTGTCCTAATGAAAGATGAGAGCTAAAAGGTGTGTCCTAAAAAAAGGTGTATCATAAAAGGTGTGTCATAAAAGAAAGGATGTTTCCTAAGTGGTGTGACCTAAAAGATGTGATCTAAAAAGGTGGTTATTAAAAAAATGTATCCTAGAGAAAGCTGGGAGCTAAATGGTGTGTCCTAAAAAGGTGTATCATAAAAGGTCTGTCATAAAAAAGGTGTATCCTAAGTGGTGTGAACTAAAAGGTGTGTTCTGAAAAGATATTAAAAAAGATGTGTCCTAGTGAAAGGTGGGAGCTAAAGGGTGTGTCCTAAAAAAGGTGTGTCATAAAAGAAAAGTTGTTTCCTGTAACCAAAAAGATGTGTCCTAAAAAGGTGTATCCTATTATGTATGTTCTAAAAGGGTGTATTCTTAAAGGTGTTCTAAAATATATGCCCTAAAAAAAGGTGTGTCCTAATGAAACGTGAGAGCTAAAAGGTGTGTCATAAAAGAAAAGGTGTTTCCTATGACCAAAAAAGTGTGTTCTAAAATGGTGTATCCTAAAAGGCGTGTTCTAAAAATGCCTATTCTATTATGTATGTCCTAAAAGGGTGTGTTCAAAAATATGTGCCCTAAAGGGTGTGTTCTTAAAGGTGTGTTCTAAAATATGTGCCCTAAAGAAATATGTATCCTATTGAAAGGTGAGAACTAGAAGGTGTGTCCTAAAAATGTGTGTCATAAAAGAAAAGGTGTTTCCTGTGACCTAAAAGGTGTGTTCTAAAAAGGTGAATCCTAAAAGGGTGTGCATTTAGAGATATGTCCTAAAAATGGTGTGTCATAAAAGGTGTATCATAAAGGAACAAGTGTTTCCAAAGTGGTGTGATCTAAAATGTGCATCATAAAAAGGTGAGTCCTAAAAGGTGTGTCCTAAAAATGTGTATTCTATAAGGTGTATCCTAAAAGGTGTGTCCTTAGAGATGTAACCTAAAAGGTGTATCCTAAAAGGGTATGTCATAATTTTTTACTCTCCATCCCTTGAGAGCTCTTTTCCAGCGGGCGCTTTTTTTTCCCTGGACCATTTAAAAAGATATGTTAGAAGAGTTTGGGTTCTTGAAAAACACTATGTGTTGAGTATTACATCAGTTAAAAAACAACAACATCTTATTATAATGGAGGTTGTGTGTTTGTCTGTCTGTAACCGAAACTATATCACTACTCAAGGAAGCGAGTGGTGTAATGGTTAAAGTCATGGGAAATGGACTCGTCGCCCCGAGTTCAAATCCTGGACGTGGTAATTGCATTTCACTTAGCGCTAATACCCTTGGGAAAGGTATGAATCTTACTCTCCCTCCAGCTATGGGTAAATAGCAGGGCAGACTGGGTTCTTTAACCATGGCTAGGTAACCAGTCTAGGAGAAGGAAAACTCTGAATTCAAACCTGTTGAACTCCGCTTAAGAAATTGACCTTGTGTTGTATCCTGCTCGTGCGGGGAGTTGGTAAATATATATATCACTACTCAAGTCACAATTACCTTATTGATTTATGTCACATTCTCCATGATTATTATTTTTATTTAAACCTCAATTATTGATAAAATTGTTTTATATTATTAATACTGTTGACCATATCAACATGCTAATAACATGCAAGTGTATTTATATATATACAAAATATCAGTTTACAGTGTGAACGGGAAGGCTAATTTTCATATTGATATTAAAATTTTGATTTTAATAAATATGTGCTTAGTATTATTGATTTCTAATTGTTTGGTTTTTATCTTAATGAATATAAGCAAAAATCTTGGGAATAAATTTATAAAGAAATCCATTAACAAGAAAAAATAACTCATTTTATTCTTTACTTCCTATTTTAACTAAATAGATTAGGAAAATTTCACAATGAATTATGGGAGTGATGGAAGAGTAAGTTTCAGGTGTTCTATTTTTTTTATTATAGTCTCCCTCTGATTTTGTTATCCCAAAGTATATACAGTGTTTCCCCGAAAATAAGACCTACCTGCAAAATAAGACTATGAATGTCTGGATGCCATATTCTTTGGTTGGGCTTACTTCTCTGCTGGGGGTTGATTCTTCTTTGTGCAGGGCTGGACATTGCTTGTTTTAACATTTAATTAACACAACAAGACTTGTTTGTTTCTAGATCAAGCTTTTATTTTCAACCCTCCCCATTTGGTTCCACTGCAGGTGACACACGCAAACACTAACAGATTCCTATCTGATAGGGTGCCGACTTACATCTGACTAACTAAACTAAAACTTATTCTCACAGTGCCTCTGCTCATAATCTCAAAGGGTATGGAAAATTCCCACCTCCGATTTTAAATCTAACAAACTTTATTTAAATAATCTAATTACAGGTATGTTCAAAATTTATAAGCTGCTCATAAATTATGTAACAATATTAGTATAAACTAAAACACAAACCGCCTCATCAAGGATTTGAACTCTGCTCACCATCTACATTTCCAATAACCACTATGCCATACAATTCATCTTTAAGAACCAATTGTAAAGTCTTGTACTCATGGGAGAAATTTTTGAATACACTGTAAAAAAAAGTATTTTATATCAGAGAACCAACACCTACATTGGCCTCTGATATATGGAAGGCCCTAATGGCCAAAAATAATTCTCCTGGGCACTGGTTCTCATATGGTGTTAAAATTGACACTCGGTTTGTTTATAGATATAATTTTTGACTCATGTTTTACCTGACTGATGTTCAAGTTTGTTTCCTTATCTATTACTCATGAAACCCCTCTTCACTTATTTGTTGTTTGCTTTTTTTTATTTGTTTTGCTCAATATATTAACAAGCTTATTTCAGTTGGGATTTAAGAAGATAGCCACCTCACAGCATTTAGTTTTATCAACCAGTTCTTCTGTCAAATAACCAGACAATGTGTTATATAATGCAGTATTAACAAACTTCTAGCAGTTTTTACTTTACAATGCTAAAATATGATATACAGGGACAAAAAAAAGATGAGGCAATATTCACAATGTTAGACAATAAATATACCCTTAAAAATACCTACATACCCTACAAATTAAACCCATCTCTTTCTTTTCACCTCAGCTCTTTACCACACATCCAAACTCTCCCCTCTTTCTTCTACTTTCATCTCTCATCTTATCACCCAATACTCCCTATCCTCCCTCCTCGCCTACCTGCCCCCCAAATTACCTTTTCAGTATAAAAGTAGACTGTAAAAAGCTTTTGGTCTTCACAATAAATTTTTGACAAAGCATCATGAAATATTAATTGAATTTAGTTGTTGTGTTATTATATCCACTTTTTCTTCTATTTTCAACCACAGTTTGTCGGATTTACTCAATCCTTCACTCCTCACAGCATCAAAAGTATTTTTTTTACTTAACTAGCAGATAACTCCTTTTGAATGTGAGAAATTGACTGTTACACTACACTACCCTATTATATATATGCACAGTGTTTCCCCAAAAATAAGACGGCTTATAATAATTTTCACTTTGAAATATAATACTAGCGCTTATTTTTTAGGGATGTCTAATTCTTCATATATCATATATGATGTGATTGTGAAGAATGCTTATTTCTTTTGTCTGTCTGCAATTCTCAACTAGGGCTTATTTTAAGGGGAGGGCTTATATCAAAATCATCCTAAAAAATCATGCTAGATCTTATTTTGCAGGTAGGTCTTATTTTCAGGGAAACACAGTATATACTTTTGGATAACTAAATCAGGATATGTGTGCACCAAAAATTATAAAATCTGTTATAGATTTTGATTTTGTTTGTTCGTTTGTTTGTTTTGTTTTACGGCATACCAACCTCAGTGGGTCATTTAATGCCGATAAATTTTTGAAATAAATCAATTAATGGATAATACAATTTTTTTATAAATACATTTTTCTATTTAACCCATAGATGGGACCCTAACAGGTACTACCACTCCGGGTCAGAATGGACCAGGGAGCAATGGTGATGAAGGGGTGCTCCACATTCCCCAAACCCCCAAAACTGGAACCTCACCATCAGATGGAGTTTAACATCATTCCCAGGACATGTAGACCTGCAGCCACCGCCTTCTAGCACCCATATGATAAAAAAGGGTTGGGGCTTGCCTGTCGGCAATAGGGTTGGGGCAATCATATATTTGCTAGGGCTTGACGTGACCAGCCGATTGATCGGAGGGGGCCTCTCCGCCCGCCCGTATAGCCCAAGATAGGGCCAAAGTGGAGTATTGCAAGTCATGAAGAGCTCATCCACCTGGGTTTTATGCTTAAGCATCACGGGTTGCCATCCACGGCCAACAGGTGGCCCCATTGGGGGAGTCTTACCCCTCTGCAGAGGTGCAGTCGGTGCATTCTAATGCCCCAACCGACAGGGCGGTATAGATTTTGAGTAGTAGACAAACATTAACAAAATTGGACATTAAAACCACAATAGTGTTTTTTTTTGTACATAGTGACAAAACTGTGTTTCTCACATTTGTCATTAGTGATCTCACAATTTTGAGTGAATAATGCTGAATGGCTTGTTGTCTCAAAAAAAAAAAAGAAAAAAGAAAAAATTGGGGTCCAGGGTAAAAAAGCCCCCAGCAGAAAAAGTGCCTGCAGAGGGGTTAGTTTATAAACCAGTTCTTCTGTCAAATAAACAGATAATGTGTTAGCAGTTATTACTTTACAGCAAGGATCACCAAACTTTTTCACGGTGAGCCGGATAATTGAAAAAATAACGAGCACAGGCCACATTATTATTGTGTTCAATACTTGCTAGCCAGAACAAAAACTCTGAGAAAAAGATGTAAAACAAAATATATCTCTCATGTTTTATTCATGGATGAGTGGTGTAACAAGCACAAAAAAATTTAACCAACATAACTATTTTCAAAACATTATCAAAAACATTACAAATTCAAGTACACCAAGGGCCTGATAAAATGCCTTCACGGGCCGGATTTGGACTGTGGGCTGTAGTTTAGTAAGCCCTAGTCTAGGAGAAGATAAAATCTGAATTTAAATCAATGATACAAATTGACCTTATGTTGTGTTCTACCCATTTCCTTTTTGGGTGAAGGTTTTTGTCTGCATATGATTTCTCTTGGATATTCCTTCTGGATATTTTTGCTGCTCCAAGACAAATCGGATAGGATTTTCAGGAAATATGATACCAAGGTCTACATTAACATCTTGGTTTGTTTCTTTTTTTTTCTGTTAATTTTTGTTTGGATTTTTCATGATTATTTTGTTTTCTTAATTGATTTATCACCTCTCCATTTTGCCGAATGGATTTCAAAATGTGCACATTGACGAATGAAATTTTAAAACAGGATTTTTTTTTTCGTTCTCAGCCTAGTAACTGAATCCCAAAGCTAAAGCATTTCCAACTTTATTCAATTAATTGAACCTGAGAACCTGTATAAATATCGTATTATAATAGAGATTCGGTGACTGTCTGTAACCGAAACTACATCATTGCTTAGGTCACAATACCCTATAGAATTGTGTAATTGAGGGCATTGATTCATTGAGAGACCCTTCAAGCAAGCTTAAACTCCAGCTGCATTATCATATTCCCTTTTGAACTAATACCCTTGGGAAAGGTATGAACCCACTCATCCTCCAATTATAGGCTAGACAGTACTGCTACAGTTTTCTACAGGGATGGTTTTGGTGACTCTCTGTCTTTAACCAAAACTATGTCATGACTGCTTTCGTCACAATACTCTCAGGAATTGTGTAAGTTTATCAATGAACAATTAATTTATAGTCAAAATCAATAATACATAGAATAAAAGTAAAGTTGTTGGGGTGGATTAAAGTCGGTATCAGCCAGACAGCGAGGGAGTCTATCCCCTTTTCCCTAGTGCTAAACCAAGGAGATTGTTTTGGCATCCGAGGTGAAGCGCCACATCTACCATCAGCTCCTTACTTTACTGTGCTACTCATATACTAAGTTGGCGAGGGCCAGTATCGAACCAGGAACCTTATTGTTCCTAGCCAGGATGCTCTACCGACTGAGCTAAACCGGTCCTATCTTTTATTAACGATGTCTATTTAAAAATCTGAGATTTGCCTAAAAACGCCCATGTTATGGTGCCTTTAAAATCCGGCAACGTATCTTATGTATCACTAACAAATAAAGGTTTACATGATATAAGGTGTAGTTAATTTTCATACTGGTTCTAACAAATCCGAGTTTAATAAATAATTACTTTGTATTATTGATCTCTACTATTATTTTTAAATTCTCCAACGTATTAAAATCAAACCTATGAATGATTTTTAGATAGAAACTAATTAGAATATAATTAAAATAAGTGTAATCTTTTTATATGCGTTCTCATTTAATTATTAATTTTTTTAAATTTGATATATTTCATTACATTAAAATCTAAATACTTACTAGTCTGTATAATAAACCGTGGGATTTTTTTCATTTCATTAACTCTGTAATCAAAAATAAAATTGCGTTTGGTTTGACATACAGGCCCCCAGTTGCTTACAGCACCTACCACTTATTAGTAGTCATCCACGTAAGTGCTTAACTTTAACCCTTGATTTTCTAAGGTTTATTTAGTCTGGCAGACAGAACTCAGACTGTTTACATTAGGGACTAGCAAAAAAAATCGGATACTACGAGTTTTAAAAGCGAATTAAGAATAATTAAAACTTTTATTTAAGGTTAAACTTTGTCTAAATCGATAAGTAGTAGCATAATAACCAACATTAAAAAAAGAAAAATATAATTACATATGCAGTTTATTTTAAAAAGATTTAAAACTATTTGTTTTTAGTCAATTTCGACGATATCCGCCATTCAGCCTCTTTTTCGAAGTGCTTGTTTATAATTTTACTGTAACATTCGCGATTGCAAAAAAAATTACCAAAAATCAGGTAATTATCTGATTTTAATGAAATTTTCAGTATTGATTTAACAATTAATGAATTTTATAATGCATAATTATTTTATTTCAAAACTTTAATTTAGTATTTTTGCTATGAAAAATTAATATATAAAATTCATTTAAAATATGAAAATCCCAATGTTAAGTTTAAAATCTTATATTTTTAGATTTTTAAAAATAAATATCTACTTAATGCAAACCTTATTTTAGGCGCCAAAAGTAATAAGTTTTGAAGAAAAACTCGATTGAAAATGTACCCCCCCCTTTTAAGCAGAAAACACATCGATGTATAATTTTTTTATTTTATAAAATAATAGCCAATTAAATAATTATCGAAATGAGTAAAAAAAGAAATCTCCAAAAATTAATTATTTATTATTTTTTTTGCATTTTTTTTTTCGATTTTCGGTACTTATTTTCTCATAAAAGCGCAACCGTAAAAAAATTTGTTTTATTTCTATTCATAACTTCGGTCTTTTATCTCATTATTTATACTCTAATTAGTATCGAAAATGATCCACTTGCAAAACATTTTACGCCCCCAACATAAGGGGGATCAAAATTAAGTAACCTGAAAAAAATGAGAAAGTTTTTAAATAAAATAAATAATGCATTATAAATATCATTTATTGATACATAAACACTGAAAATTTCATTAAAATCCGATAATTTCCTGATTTTTGGTAAATTATTTTCCGTAGGGGGGCTAAAGTCATTTTGACAAAAACGAATTTTAGACTCCGTTTGCTAGTCCCTAGTTTACATTATCAGTTGTCTCTGTCTCTCTATTTTATATATCATTTGGTTTTGCCGCCAACATCGTATGTTGGCGATTCTCCCCCTAGCGGCAGGGGAAGATAATTCTACTATCGGTTTTCCGATAAAACTGAACCAAACACCAGTGAATGGAACATTTAGAAGATACAGTATGTTGGCTTTAGCTAAGCTTACAAAAGACATATAGTTGGTTCGAATGCAAAGTAACATATCTTTTCAAGAAGCCGGTGATCAAAGCTCTCCAAAGCTTCCTTTTTGTAGTAAACGACACATTATCAAGATTGTTCTTGGGTTTTTTTTCTAACGTGTTCTACACAGTTTTAGATTAATGGTCATCATTCTCCTAGACTGGTTACCCACCACCAAGTGTCCAATCTACCCTGGTATTTACTTAGTTAAAGGGAGAAGTGAATGAATTCTTTCCCAATAGGATTAGCGTGAAGCGATCACAAAAAGCCTCAGTCGGGATTTAAACAGTTTGACAATTCTAATCTCCTAGCAAATAACCAATATACGACTTCACAGGTGGAGGTGCGTGGTGTAATGGTTAGAGACGTAGGAAATGGACTCATCGACCGGAGTTCAATTCCTGTACGGAGCTGCTGCATTTCAAATGGCGCTAATACCCCCGGGAAAGGTATGAATCCAATTCTATGGGCAAAGAGCCGGGCAGACTGGGCTCTTTATCCTTGGTAACCAGTCTAGGAGAAGGAAAACTCTGAATTCAAACCTGTTAAACTCTGTTAAAGAAATTGATCTTGTGTCGCACCCTGCTCTTGCTGAGGGTTTGGTAAATATATATATGACTTCACAATTGAAGAAAACCCTAACCACTATCGCTCAAAAACTTTCAAATAAGCTTGGAAGATGAATATGTACTGTCGTGTTTTCGCGAAAATAAGACAGGGTTTATATTAATTTTCTCACTGAAATATAACACTAGGGTCTATCGGGGTGGGGGGATGTCGAGTGTTTGCATCGCATGATGTTATAGTGAAAAATGTTTATTTCTTTCGTCTGTCTGCCGCTTTCAACTAGGGCTTATTTTAAGAGAAGGGCTTATATTAAATCATCCTGAAAAATCACGCTAGATCTTATTTCAAAGGTATGTCTTATTTTCGGGGCAACACGATATATGTAGAGCTTTACATAAGGTTTAAAAAAACATTTTTTAAAAGTTAGGTTCACCGCGTGGTACTATAGACAGCCGATTACATAATTATCAAAAACTTCCAGAAGAGCTAGGATCACCGAAAGGTACTAGATACGCTTTCTTAGATAAGTTTCAAATCTTTCAGAAGAGCTGGGATTATCGAAACGTACGATATATAAAGCATTACATCTTATTATAATGGAGATTGTGTGCTTTTCTGTCTGTAACCGAAACTATATTACTACCCATATCACTATTCCCTTAGTTATTGACATCACATTTTCCATGATTGTATTTTTATTTAAACCTCAATTATTAATAAAATTGTTTTGCATTATTAATACTGTTAACCATGTCTACATACTGACAACATGCAATTATATTTATATATACAACAAAATAGCGGTTTACAATGTGAACGGAAAGGCTAATTTGCATATTGATATTAAAAATGTGATTTTATTAAATATGTGCTTAGTATTATTGATTTCTAACTGTTTGGTTTTATTTTAATGAATATAATAAAAATCTCTTCAATAAATCTTAAATTAACAAGAAAAAAGAACTGTCATTTTATTATTTACTTCCTCTTTTAACTAAATACTTAAATTAGAAAAAATAAAAATGAAAGACGAGAGTGATGGAAGAGTAAGTTTCAGTTGTTCTATTTTTCGATTATACTCCCTCTGTTTCAAAACTTTTTATCTGCATTCTTATTTAGTTTCATTAGCCTTTCTAATTTAATATAATATTTTATTACATTAAACTTAAATACTTGCAACCGGAGGGTGCATATATTTGCTAATAGTCTTAAGAAAGCATTCAGAAAAGCTAGGATCACCGAAAAGTACTATAGACAGTTGGGTACATAAATATCCAAAATATTCAGAAGACCCAGAATCATCGAAAGGTACTATATGTAAAACATTATATAAGCTTCAAAAACTTATAGAATAGCTAGTATCATTGAAAAGTGCTATATGTAAGCATTACATAAGTTTCAAAAACATTCAGAAAATCTCGGATTATTAAAAAGATACTAGATGTAGAACTTAACATAAGCTTAAAAAACTTTCAGAAAGACTAAGATCATCGAAATGGACTTCATTATATTATCTTCAAATATTTCAGAAGACCTATGATCCTCAATAGATAATATACGTAGAGCATTGCATAAGCTTAAAAAATGGTTAAATTGAACTTAATGGACATAAATTCCACCATCCTATGTCACCGCGACGAAAGAAAAAGAAATACCAAAAATCAGGGAATTAACCGAATTTAACTAAATTTTCAGTGTTGATATATTAATGAATAAAAGATATAATTCACCAGTTATTTTATTCAAAAACCTTTACATTTTTCAGGTCAGTTAACTTTGAACCACCTATATTTGAGAATCTGTGTTACACCTCAATGATACGTGGTTCCAAGTTAACTGACCTGAAAATATATACAAGTTTTTAAATAAGATAACTGGTGCATTATATATTTTATTCCTTAGTATATCAACACAGAAAATTTATCAAATTTGGTTAATTCCCTGATTTTTGGTATTTCTCTTTCGGCGGGGTGACATACTATAGTAGAAATTAAGTACGTTAAGTTCGGTTTAACCTCAAAAACTTTCAGAAGTGCTAGGATCATCATGAGGTATTATATGTACTTCATTATCACGGTTGAGTTCTTTCTTAAGAGCTAGAATCATCGAAAGGTAATATATACAGTTTAGTATTACGTTTGAATTCTTTCAAAAGTGCTAGGATCATGGAAAAGATATTATATATGGAACATTATATAAGCTTCAAAAACTTTCAGAAGTGCATGGATCATCGAAAGATACTATATATAGAACATTGTATAAGCTTCAAAAACTTTCAGATGTGCTAGGATCTTCGAAAGGTACTATATATAGAACATTATTTAAGCTTCAAAAACTTTCAGAAGTGCTAGGATAATCGAAAGATACTATATATAGAACGTTATATAAGCTTCAAAAACTTTCAAAAGTGCTAGGATCATCGAAAGGGAAATTTCCATCGAAAGATACTATATATAGAACATTATATAAGCTTTGCTCAAAAGGAAGTGCTAGGATCATCGAAAGGTACAATATATGGAACATTATATAAGTTTCAAAAACTTTCAGAAGTGCTAGGATCATCGGAAGGTACAATATATAGGACATTGTATAAACTTCAAAAACTTTTAGAAGTGCTAGGATCATCGAAAGATACTATATATAGAAATATAAGCTTCAAAAACTTTCAGAAGAGCTGGGATCTTGGAAACGTACTATAAGTAATTTATTATCACATTTGAATTATTTCAGAAAAAATGTTAAGATCATCGAAGGGTACTATATATATACCATTAGATAAGGTTCAAAAACTTTCAGAAAAGCTAAGATCAACGAAATATGCTGTTAGCGGCTCATTACATACACTTCAAAAGATTTCAGAAAATCTAGCATCATCCTAATATATGCAGACCATTAGATTAGCTTCACAAAATATACAATTGATTAAAGATAGACTTTCTTTCGAGACACACAAATATATATATATATATATATATATATATATATATATAATATGAGGAGAGAAGGATTTGAATAAATCCGACAAAATGTGGTTGAGAATAGAGGGAGGGATGGATATAACAACACAGCCTCATAATTTGATGAAGCTTTTTCAAAGCTTCCAATAATGAGGCGAAATATCAACTGAATTTAACTGTCTGTGTTGTTATATCCACACTTCCCTCTATTCTCAACACACACACACACACACACACACACACATATATGTGTGTGAGTAAAAAGGGTCAGAAGAGATGTTTAGTAAGTGTAGGGGGTAGGGGAAGTAGTTAGATGAAGGGGGAAAATTCACCCAAGAATTTGACTTTCTCCTCCCTTACTGACCCAACCCCATCGCCTCTACCTTCCCCTTTCACCCTCCTCTTTTTCTATGTATCAACATTTCTCTCCTTATTTCATTTTCCATGTTTTCTCTTTCCCCTTCATCTAACTACTTCCCCTACCCCATACACTTACCAAACACGCACACGCACACACACACACACACACACACACATATATATATATATTTTTTTTATAGTAAAAAAAGTCGTCGGGGCGGCCTAAAGTCGGTATCAGCCAGTCAGCGAGGGAGTCTATCCCCTTTTCAGCGCTAGACCAAGGAGATTGTTTTTGGTGTCTGAGGTGGAGCGCCACACCTACCATCAGCTCCTTACTTTACCGCACAGATCCCTGTGCTACTCATACGCTGAGTTGGCGAGGACCGGTATCGAACTAGCATATATATATATATATATATATATATATATATATATATATATATATCGTCAAATATATATATATATATATATATATATATATATATGTTTTGTTCTTTTATTCCTCACATCTCCAGCACATTCTGTCTGATTCATTCTAATCCTCTTTCCACACACACACACACACACACACACACACACACACACACATATATATATATATATATATATATATATATATATATATCGTCAAAAAGCAAGTTTTTCTCAAAAATCAATAGAAAAATCAAAAGTTTACGCTTACCTGATACACGCCATCTGCTTGGAATTTTGTCCTTAAATTCTGATCACCAGCTAATTCTTCAGCTGGATGGGGTCCTCTTCTGGATCGTCTTGAGAGACTCCTGGTCAATTCAGGGTCATTTGATTGGGCAACAATATCATCAGGCCAGTAGGTAGCCTGTTGGGATGGACACATGTAGTTACCATGTTCTGAAACACATTTACAAGGAGGATTTGCACCATCACTGTGCTGGTCATTTCTTCTATCCCTGAATCGAATTATACAGATAGAAATCGCAGCCGTAATCGGAACAGAAAGAATAACTGCAACTACAACAATGACTACCATAATATACAGTTGTATTTTCTCCTCGGACTTCATGTGGACTGTGTTGATCATTTCAAATGTCTTGTTGCTAACAGTCAACGTCAAAGACAGATTTGTAGTTGCTGACAGTACTGGGTCGCCGCTGTCTTTGACCACGAACGCCAGCTCGTACGAGCCGGCGTCTTGCTGATTGACAACACGAGTAAATGATAGGAGACCCGTGTATTGGTTGAGATTAAACAGTTGTTCTTCGTTTCCTGCAATAATTTCGTACCTAAGGAAAGCATTCTCTCGACTGTCGCTGTCTGAGGCTCTCAGGGTGGTGATATTGTTTGTGTGGTGGGGATAATAGACAACGTCCTTTGTGTAAGGGTTGATACTAGGGAATGTGAAATATGGAGCATTGTCGTTTTCATCCCTCACTTCAATAATAATATTTGCTGTACTGTTTAAAGAAGGAATGCCATTGTCTTTTACAAGCACTCGGAATCGGTACATATGTTGGAATTCGTAATCCAAAGACATAACTGTTGATATGACGCCAGTGTTGGAGATCTGGAAAGGCAAAAAGTGTTTTTTGTCTGAAAGTAAGGAATATGTTAGTTTTCCTCCAGGTTTCAAGTCGGGGTCTGTAGCATTTATGGAGCCAACGACAAAGTTTGGCTTGTGGTTTTCATAAATCCAGAATTTGAACGTCTCTTTGAGAAGCTGAGGTTGGACGTCGTTAACGTCTATCACCTGAATGGAGAATTTGCTCTCGCTGTGCAACGGTGGGGAGCCTTTGTCCTGGCAGACTATCGTCAACTCGTGGTGGTCTTCTGTCTCTCTGTCCAGTGGTTTCTTAACGGTCACTTTCCATTCTTTCTTACCCAAGCTCTGGAGCTGGAACTTGCTGTGATGGAGGTTGCAACTGACCTGTCCGTTTTGGTCAAGGTCATAATCGGACACCATCACGTAAGCGATGAAACTGCCCACTTCAACATCTTCGGAAATGGTTGCAGTGTTTTTTGTAGAGGCGGAAACAAAATTCACGTTAATAACCGGGGCGTTGTTTTGCTGGTTGATCACGTTAACTATGACCTTTGCCGTTGATCCCAAAGGAGGATTGCCGCCATCTGTGGCCTTCACGTACAACCTGTAGGTCAGTTTCTGCTTGACGGTGAATCTCTTGTGTAAAAATATCTCACCAGTTTCTTCATTCAAACGAAAAGTATCTTGCGCATCTTCAGAAGTCTTCGAGCTAAAATGATATGATACTTTACCATTATTCCCGGAATCGGGATCCCTCGCAGACAGGATGGCAACCGGCGTCGCTTCATCATGTTCGTACTTTATGGAAACATTGTAGACGTTCTGTGAGAAGATAGGAGGATTGTCGTTGACATCTATCACGGATATGTAGACATCTAAAATACTTTGTTTTGGAGGGGTGCCCCCATCTTTGGCAATGACTTGGATCGTATAAGAATCCTTCATTTCCCGGTCAAGCGTGTCTTCAAGGATGATACTCAGATCAAACGTTTCGTCAACGCTCTTGGAGACAGACAAAGTAAACGGTTCGTTCATGTCCTTTTTTAACTGGTAGGTGATTTGCGAATTACGCGCACCGACGTCACGGTCAACTGCATTTGGTATCGACACCTTGGTGCCTTTTTTGTCCCCTTCTGAAAACTGAATGTTTACCTGGTTGATGGGGAATTCGGGCTGATAATCATTGACATCTTGAATAACAACCTTCACCTTCAAGATTTTCATGAAGGTTTCGGCGTGTCGGACTGCTATTTTCACTATCTGGAAGCAGTCCGGGTTGTATCCGCATAGCGTCTCGGCATTTAACGTTTGGGCAGTGTAAAGTTTGCCAGTCTTTTTGGCAATCCGGAACCACTGGGAATTACTGGAATCGTCCTGGTTCAACTGTGTAAACTGGATTTTGGTTCTGTCTTGAGGAAGGACGCTCTCCATCAGGTGAGAGTCTGATGCTACGTCCCCGACTAAAGTTCCGGGGCTTTTGCCTTCTTCTAAGTAATAAGTGAGGTCCACGCATAGATATTGCGGAAGAATAGTGAGCAATAGGCATAGATGAAGCCATAGGTTCCAAGGATGGATTCTGTTCGGATGGAGTGTTGAAGTCATATCTGGAAAGGTTTCACTGTTTATATCACAAATGGCACTGAAATTTAAGAAAGAAAGATAATTTTAGTGAGACAAAATGTTAATGTAAGTAAAACGGGTAATGCATGTAAGAAAGAGCTGAAAAATACTCGGTCAAACCAAATAAGGAATGAAAATTTTTCAATTTCTGAAATAAAGCAGCTGGAGGAACACCTACCTCCTATCATACAAGTAAGACGAACAGGGCATGCCGGAGATTGCTAGAGAAGTAAGGACGAACTCAATAGTGACCTCCTGTGGACGCCTACACATGAACACACCAGAGTAGTCTGACCAGCAAAAACTTACATTGATCAGCTCTGTGCAGATACTAGATGCCGAGAGGAAGACACGCTAGAAGTAAAAGGGACGAGTGGCGCTATTGCTAGAGAGAGAGAGAGAGAGAGAGAGAGAGAGAGAGAGAGAGAGAAATAGAAATCCGTGCTGTCAGCACGACTTGATTATGATGATGATGATGATGATGATGAGAATGATGATTGATTTTTTTACCATGATGAATCATACATTTTGCAGTATTTTGGTACATGCTAGTTTGTGGCATGTAACCAAAGCAGTTTAACAAATAATCTCCCAGAAGACGACCATTAACGTAGTTGAAAGTGCTTGGGAAGAAAAATATGGTGCACGTTCTCTACCATTTGGACCATGATATAAGAAAAATGACAAGAAGACTTGAATGTAAGCAATTAAAGCTCATCAAGAAGAGATATTCCATGGTATTCAACCAGGCCTGCTTATACATACATATATATAAACACACACACACACACACACACACACATATATATATATATATATATATATATATATGTGTGTATATGTGTGATATTATAAAAATTGAAAAAACACAAGTTTCATTAACGAAAGATATTTGATAAGCCGACGCTGTCATGTTTCGGTTATTAAACATCTTTCGTTAAGTAAACTTTTTTATAATATTACATATTGTTGGATTTATTTCCACTTTTTCTTCATATATATATATATATATATATATATATATACATATATTACATACTAAATGTACAAATAATTATTGAAGAGAAGTAGTGATATCTTTTTTACAATATTAGGAATATCCAATTTATTTCATTTCTGTTCCTTCCATTAATATGAATTAATAGTAGGGCAGACTGGGTTCTTTACCCTTGATTAGGCAACCAGTCTAAGAGAAGGAAAATTCTGAATTTAAGCCAGCTTTGCTCTGCTTTTAAATTGACATAATGTTCATGGTGGAGGGGTTGGTTGAAATTCTGTAGGGCTGACTGTTTTTTTTTTTACCCTTGGTTTGGTAGCCAGTCTAAGAGAAGGAACACACTAGATTCAAAACCAGCTTTACTCCACTTAGAAAACTGACTTTGTGCTCATGGTGAAGGAATTGGGTAAATCTATACGTTGGCATTTAGAGTGTTTAAGTAAGACCACTATTCCTAACTTTAAATCTTTATTATTGATACTAGCAAATATATGCACCCTCCTGGTACAAGTATTTAAGTTTTGATGTAATAAAATATTATATCAAATTAGAAAGGCAAATTAAATTAAATAAGAATGCAGATAAAAGGATTTGAAACAGAGGAGGGTATAATGGAAAAATCGAACAACTGAAACTTACTTTTCCATCTCTCCCATCTTTCATTATTTAGTTAAAATAGGAAGTAAAGAATAAAATTACAGTTATTTCTTCTTGTTAATTGATTTCTTTTTAAGATTTATCCCCAACATATTTGTTCTTATTCATTAAGAGAAAAGCCAAACAATTAGAAATCAATAATACTAAGCACATATTTATTAAAATCAAATTTTTAATATCAATATGCATATTAGCCTTCCTGCAAACCACTGTTTGTTGTATATATATAAATACACTTGCATGTTATTAGTATGTACATCTGGCCAATGGCGGGGATCCAGTGGCCTCGGCCCTTGATCTTTACAAGTTAATAGCGTCGATCCATGGGGGCTATCTCCCTAGGCAATACCTGCCCCCTTGATTTAAAGGGGCAGTGCTGGGTTTATTGCCCAGCACCTGAGGCGCCCCCTTGAGGGAGAATGCCGACAGGATCGATGCAATTTTTCACCTGCCACCCATGAGCTTCGGTTTTGGGTGGTCCCACATTAATAGGGCCTTGTGCCTAACCCGTACAAGTGGGTACGCGGTAAATACAATGTACATCTGGCCAACGGCGGGGATCCAGTGGCCTCAGCCCTTGATCTTTACAAGTTAATAGCGTCGATCCCATGGGGGCTATCTCCCCAGGCAATACCTGCCCCCTTGATTTAAAGGGGCAGTGCTGGGTTTATTGCCCAGCACCTGAGGCGCCCCCTTGAGGGAGAATGCCGACAGGATCGACGCAATTTTTCACCCGCCACCCATGAGCTTTGGTTTTTGGGTGGTCCCACATTAATAGGGCCTTGTGCCTAACCCGTACAAGTGGTGTACGAGGTAAATACAATGTACATATGGTCAACATTATTAATAATGTAAAACAATTTTATTAATAAATGTGGTTTAAATAAAAATAAAATCATGGAGAATGTGATATAAATAACTAAGTGAATTGTGACTTGAGTAGTAATATTGATTTTGGTTACAAACAGAAAAACACACAATCTCCAGTATAATAAGATTTCTAATTAAAATCCAAAGATGAAATGTATTTAAATTAGATATCTATTTGAATTACTGTATTCTAAAAGTAGACCCAAGCTGGAAAATTAAAATTTTAATCATGTGTTGAAAAATTTAATTTCATCTGTGCATGGTGCCAAAATGTCCAAGGGTCACAATTTTGTTTGTTTATTCTCTATAATAACCAGCACCAAAATGTCTGCCACCAAGATGTCTGCCTCGAAAATGTCTGTCACCATAATGTCTAATATCATCAATAAGTGCCTTGGTAAAGTTTCATTTAAGAGTATTCTAGATGTTTATGTACTGTTGGAAAGCTAACAGACTTCCAAACACTTAAAGGAGTTTCATATATTAGATGCTTAGGTTTATGGATCTCACAAACCCAGCCATTTATCTCTCTTTTTATTATTGCAGAATATTCTAACTTAAAAAAAAATAAATAAATAAAAATACTTCATTAATTTTAATTCTCCTTTTCCAAGATCCCAAATTTTTCCATTTCCCATTTTGCAATTTATTTTCCTCTATCAACACTAAATTACATTCATAATGAAGAAAAAGGGGAATAAATTGAAATGTTAAAGGTTAAAACAGTTGATGGGGGAGTTTAAGACTATCACTCAATTGCGACAATTATGGAAAACTCAATTTTTAGAAAACAACTAGCGACCAGCATCATTTGCATTCAAGAATGTTAAACACTTTAAAAATTAAAAAAAAAAGAAGAAATGAAAAAAAATTGGGGGAAAAAAAAAAAAATGAAAATAGAAATGAGACAAAATAAAAATAAGATAATTTTTCTCCAAAATTAAACAAATTGCACAGTACGATTATGAAAAGCTATTTGGACCGACATTCAAATTTTTTCTTTCTTTTTTTAAAAAAAAATTCATTTTTTTACTCATTTCTTTCCTTTATTTATAAAGCTAAAATAGATACATCACTCTGCTCTCTATTTCACAACTCCTCCTTCTCCTCTCCTCCTCCTTTCACATTGTCTATCATTCTCCTTGCGTCCATTTTTCTTCTTTCTTTTTTTTTTTGACAAATTCATTAATATTTAATGTATAGAAACACAACTGGTTGTTAGGGAACTAAAGTTATAGATTGATCCCTATTTCAAAAATTGTTTCTGAACAACAAGAAAGAAAGAAGTTTGTTTTAAATAGAAATGAATAAATAAATAAAACAGAATTTAAAAAAATAAATAAATAAGAATAAAAATGGTAACACAATACAATACAATGCAAATGCAATGAATTTGCTGAATGTTTTAGATCTTTGGGAGGATCGAAGAAATTAGATTTAGGATACCATTGATTGATTGTGTGTCGACTCTTTTATATAAGATGTTTTTCATTTTGCCTCTCCTTCCTCCTCGTCCTTCTCCCTTTCCCCCTCCTCCTACTTCCACTTGAACCGCCCATTTTATCATTACTATGAATTCTATCATTATGGTTATTATTATTGTTTATATATTTGTGAATTTGCTTCTGTTTTACAGTCCATCTGGAATTTGACTACGATAACTGTGAATTAAATAAGAATTTAGTGAAGGCAAAATCATTTATTCAGTTTATTTTTGTTTAATCCCCCTTTTCTTTTTTTTTCAAATTTTTATTTGTAAATATCTTCATAATTCTTCCTTGTAAATGTCTTTCATTTTATATTTGCTTTATTCTTTTTTTTTGGTATTTGACTTTTCCTTCTTATATTTTGTTTATTACTCGTTCCTTTTTTTTTTCTTCTCTTATTCTATCCTCTCCTTTTTCCTTTATTTTTAAATTCTGTCTTTTTTTTATTCATCCCCCAAATCCACTCTTTCCTCTCTTATTCCAATCACCTCTTTTTTTTCTATTCCATTATTCCTCTATTCTTGAATTTCCCCTTTCTCTCTTATTCTCCCATTGTACCTTCTTCTTTCTTCTTCTTCTTCTTCTTCTTCTTCTTCTTCTTCTTCTTCTTCTTCTTCTTCTTCTTCTTCTTCTTCAGCAGTTTTTCTATCTTTTGAATTATTTTTCTTTTTTTGTACAATCTGCTTTTTCATTCAGTTTATTTTTTATTCATTTATTATTCATTCAAATTTGACTTTTCTTTTTTATATCTAATTTTTTCAGTCTTTCTTGTACTTTTTTTCTTTCAACTCTTGTTCTTTAATCTTCCTCAATTTCATTCATATTCCTTGATTTTTTTCTTACAATTTACTTTCTTTCATTCAGTTTAGTTTACATTCAATCCTTCTCCTTTAAATTTTCACTTTGTATCTATTTTTATTATTCTTTCTTGTATATCTTTCATTTTCATTTGCCTTGTTTTTCTACATATATTTTGATTTCTCTTAGTTCCCTTCCTCTCCTTCTCTCCAACCCCATATAATCATATCTCCTTCATTTCATTCGTTTTTGGCTTTTTGTTGTTTTTCTATCTTTTGCATTATTTTCCTCTTTTTTCAAATTTCCCTTTTCACTCTTATTCTCCCATTCTTCTTCTTATTTTCCCATTCTTCTTCTTCTTCTTCTTATTCTCTCATTCTTCTTTTATTATTATTCTCCCATTCTTCTTCTTTTCTTCTTCTTTTTCTTCTTCTTCTTCTTCTTATTATTATTATTATTATTTATTATTATTCTCGCATTCTTCTTCTTCTCTCATTCTTCTCTTCTTCTTCTTCTTCTTATTATTATTATTATATTATTATTATTATTATTCTCCCATTCTTCTTCTTTCTTCTTCTTCTTATTATTATATTATTATTCTTCTTCTTCTTCTTCTTCTTCTTCTTCTTCTTCTTATTATTATTATTATTGTTATTATTATTCTCCATTCTTCTTCTTCTTTTCTTCTTCTTCTTATTATTATTATTATTATTATTATTATTATTATTCTCCCTTCTTCTTCTTCTTCTTCTTCTTATTATATTATTATTATTCTCCATTCTTCTTATTATTATTCACCCATTCTTCTTATTATTCTCCATTCTTCTTCTTTTTTCTTCTTCTTCTTCTTCTTCTTCTTCTTCTTCTTCTTCTTCTTCTTCTTCTTCTTCTTTATTATTTTTCAATCTTTCTTCCACTTTCCAATCCTCCTCTTTCCTTGCTTATTTTTCTATCCCCTTTTTCCACCATTTTCAAATTCTCTCTCTTATTCTCTCATTGTCCCTTTTCTTTTCGAATTCTTATTTATTTCTCCTTCTAATTTTCTTCTTCTCTTCTTCTTCATTTCTTTTCTTCAAGTTTTCTTTTCTTTCAAATCTCTTTTACAGTTTTCCTTTTCTTTTTATATTTCTTTCTCATCTTCATTCATTCTTTGATTCCTTCTTCTCTTTTTCTCTATAATCTCATTACATCTTCATTCCTTCATTCATTCCTTCTTCATTTTTATTTATTTCCTTTATTTTTCTTTTTTCTGACAATTTACTTTTGTATCAGTTTATTTTTCATTCGTTTATTTTTCATTCATTAATTTCATTTAATTCTTCTCTTTTTATATTTCTTTCTCATTTTCATTTATTCTTAGATTCCTTCCTCTCTTTTTCTCTCCCCCCCTCTCTCTCTGATTGTCTTTTTATATATCTCATCTTCATACATTCTTAGATTCTTTCCTCTCTCTTTCTCTCTACTCTCCACTCCCATAACATCTCTTCTCATCTCCCCCCTCTTTCTCTCTCTCTTTCTCTCTGATTGTCTTTTTGTATTTCTGTCTTGTCTTCATTCATTCTTAGATCCCTTCCTCTCTTTTTCTCTCCTTCCCATCCCCTCCATCACATCTATTCTCATCTTCCCCCCTCTTTCTCTTTTTCGCTGTCTGTCTGTCTGTCTGTCTGTCTGTCTGTCTCTCTCTCTCTCTCTCTCTGATTGTCTTTTTATATTTCTGTCTCATCTTCATTCATTCTTTAGATCCCTTCCTCTCTTTTTCTCCCTTCCCATTCCATCACATCACATCTCTTCTCATCTCCCCCTCTCTCTCTACCTCTCTCTTTTTTTCTTCTCTCTCTCTCTCTGATTCTCTTTTTATATTTCTGTCATCTTTTCATTCTTAGATTTCTTCCTCTCTTCTCTTCTTATCCCCCCTCTCTCTACCTCTCTCTTTCTTTCTCTTTCTCTCTCTTCTGATTCTCTTTTTTATATTTCTTTGTCATCTTTATTCATTCTTAGATTTCTTCCTCTCTTTTTCTCTTCTTACCCCCCTCTCTCTACCTCTCTCTTTCTTTCTCTTTCTCCCTCTCTCTGATCTCTTTTTTATTTCTTCTCATCTTTATTCATTCTTAGATTTCTTCCTCTCTTTTTCTCTTCTTATCCCCCCTCTCTCTCTCTACCTCTCTTTTCTTTCTCTTTCTCTCTCTCTTGATTCTCTTTTTTATATTTCTTTCTCGTCTTTATTCATTCTTAGATTTCTTCCTCTCTTTTTCTCTTCTTATCCCCCCTCTCTCTCTACCTCTCTCTTTCTTTCTCTTTCTCTCTCTCTCTGATTCTCTTTTTATATTTCTTTGTATCTTTATTCATTCTTAGATTTCTTCCTCTCTTTTTCTCTTCTTACCCCCCTCTCTCTACCTCTCTCTTTCTTTCTCTTTTCTCTCTCTCTCTTCTGATTCTCTTTTTTATATTTCTTTGTCATCTTTATTCATTCTTAGATTTCTTCTCTCTTTTTCTCTTCTTACCCCCCTCTCTCTACCTCTCTCTTTCTTTCTCTTTCTCCCTCTCTCTGATTCTCTTTTTTATATTTCTTTGTCATCTTTATTCATTCTTAGATTTCTTCCTCTTTTTTCTCTTCTTATCCCCCCTCTCTCTACCTCTCTCTTTCTTTCTCTTTCTCTCTCTCTCTGATTCTCTTTTTTATATTTCTTTGTCATCTTTATTCATTCTTAGATTTCTTCCTCTCTTTTTCTCTTCTTTCCCCCCTCTCTCTCTACCTCTCTCTTTCTTTCTCTTTCTCTCTCTCTCTGATTCTCTTTTTATATTTCTTTGTCATCTTTATTCATTCTTAGATTCTTCCTCTCTTTTTCTCTTCTTATCCCCCTCTCTCTCTACCTCTCTCTTTCTTTCTCTTTCTCTCTCTCTCTTTGATTCTCTTTTTTATATTTCTTTCTCATCTTTATTCATTCTTAGATTTCTTCCTCTCTTTTCTCTTCTTTCCCCTCTCTCTCTCTACCTCTCTCTTTCTTTTCTTTCTCTCTCTCTTTGATTCTCTTTTTTATATTTCTTTCTCGTCTTTATTCATTCTTAGATTTCTTCCTCTCTTTTTCTCTTCTTATCCCCCCTCTCTCTCTACCTCTCTCTTTCTTTCTCTTCTCTCTCTCTCTTGATTCTCTTTTTTATATTTCTTTGTCATCTTTATTCATTCTTAGATTTCTTCCTCTCTTTTTCTCTTCTTATCCTCCTCTCTCTCTCTCTCTCTCTCTCTCTCTCTCTCTCTCATCTCTCTGATTCTCTTTTTTTTAATTTCATCTCTTTATTCTTTAGATCATCTCTTTCATCAATATCATTTTCTATATTTTTTCCCACCACACTTTTTTCATGATACTCGTCTCTTGAGGTGAAAGCTTCAGGCTTTGGATGAATTACTCAGATGTGTGAAACACTGAATTGTTTACAAAAGCGATCCAGCCTCTAATTTAAAAGACAAAAGACCCAAAAAAGAATGAATTAATAAATGAAAGAAAATGTATGTGAATGTCTATGGATGCATGTGCATACATGCATGGACCTTGAGACCGATAAACATATGCTGCTTCTTGAAGGCATATGCACGTAAAGTGATGAAGTGCATATTAACACATCTGTCATTGTGTGTACATATGTATATGTATCTTATTAGTTATATTAGTGTGCTTAGAGAAATGTGTGAAGTACAAGAATGTCTCAGTTCCCAAGCAGGATAAAACTCTCTTAATTTCTCCTTTCTTCCCTTCTCTCTTTCACATACTCATGCACTGAGACTGACATGAATATATGTATATATATATATATATATATATAATATATATATATATATAATATAACAATCAGAAACTAAATGGATTCTAAAATTACAAACACACGTGAAGGGATTGAATGCAGACATCGGAATTCTCCGTTATTATAAATATTTCACAGACGCTGCCACTGTCGATAACAACAGAGACAAGGAAGCCGTTAAACAGTAATAACATTCATTTGATAAAGGGTATCTAACGAACCTGAGAATTTATGACAAAAAATTATAAAAAAATAAGTGTATCCAATACTCCATAATATCGAGTTCATTCATTTATATATTTTTGATGCTTCGTAATAATGCCTAACTTTAAAAAAAACATTTAAAAAAAATATATATATATATATATATATATATATAATGAATAGTGAATGAAAAAATGAGAAAAGTATTTGCATGGAAAGGTGCTCAATGCTAATAAAGCAGAGCAGATTTATAATTAATGGTGATATTATGATTTCACACTCATAACTTAAAGTTTCTTGGTAGTCCAATCATCAGATGAGAAGTGGTTGAGATGTAAAAAACCACAACTGGTTTTTGACATCTCAACCACTTCTCATCTGATGATTGGACTACCAAGAAACTTTAAGTTATGAGTGTGAAATCATAATATCACCATTAATTATATATAATATATATATATATATATATATATATATGAGTAAAGAAATAACAAAAGACTTAGAGATTTAGCATTATAGATATAGTCATTATAGTCTAAGCTCCCTGAAATAGACTATAATGCTAAATCTCTAAGTCATTTGTTATTTCTTTACTCATATATTTGCTCTATGACTCTAACATTAAGAGCACACATTGAGCTCTCAAACTGCGACTTGGTTTTGTTTAAATAAAACTCTTGTGTCGTAAGGAAGATTTCTTCTCCGGACTTTTGGATTATATATATATATATATATATATATATATATATATATATATATATATAACTTTCAAAGAAAGAAAAACTTAACAACCATCATCCTGTTATAATTTATTTCAATCAGAAACTCAAAAGAATCTTATTTTGAAATTATATATATATATATATATATATATATATATATATATATAGAGAGAGAGAGAGAGAGAGAGAGAGAGAGGGAGAGAGGGAGAGAGAAAGAAAGAGAGAGAGAGAGAAAGTGAAAGAGAGAGGGAGACGCATACACACACATATATATTTCAATATTGATAATATGAATAAAAAGTAAAGTTGGGGTAGCCTAATGTCGGTAAGAGCCATAAAACGAGGGAGTCTATCCCCTTTTCACTAGCTAGATCAAAGAGATTATTTTAGCGTCTGAGGTGGAGCACCACACCTAACCTCAGCTCCTCACTTTACTGCACAGATCCCTGTGCTACTCATACACTAAGTTGGTGAGGTCCGGTACAAACCAGGAACCTTGTGATTCCTAGCCGGATGCTCTACTATCTGAGCATCACTGGCCCTAAGCGAATAGTGCCAAACATTGTGGATAGAACATGAATATCTAAGTTAAGGTAGCATAGACATGGAGTCAATGGTGCTTGGTAACTGACAGTTTCTTGGCTATTAAATTTTCAAATCAAATTGAAGAAATGCGTGCAGATAATTTTTGACTCTCACTTGTATATATATATATATATATATATATACTCTGCACTCATTTTTTCAATTTGATTTGAAAATTGTATATATATATATATATATATATATATATATATATTATATATATATATATACACCAATCTTTCGGCATGAGGAAGATGTGACACAAGGTTAATTTCTTAAGTGGAGTTTAACAGATTTGAATTCAGAGTTTTCCTTCTGTTAGACTGGTAGCCTTACCAAGGTTGAAAGGCCCAGTCTGCCCTACTATTTACTCATAGTTGGAGGGAGAATAGTTGGATTCATATTTTCCCAAAGGTTATATGAAATGTAAACAGCTTTGTCCAGGATTTCAACTAATTTTGTTGTGCCCATTTTTTATGATGATAACCATTACACCACACTACTCCACAACTTACTCTATTCTCTGAAAGGGCATATCATATTGGTATAATGGTTAGCAAGCTAAGCTAAGGGGCAGTTGGTAGTAAGTTTAATTCTTACTGGCTGTCTCTCCTTCTGGCCATGTGCCAAACGTGTTTAGTAAATGGGCATTTCTATTCTCACTGACAGACAGGCTACCCTTACCACTTCCTACACTCCCCCTGACACTCTCCTTCTCTTTTGATATCTCTGTCCTTCTCTCTCTCTCTCTCTCCTCTCTCTCTCTCTCTCTCTCTCTCTCTCTCTTTCTCTCTCTTTCTCTCTCTCTCTCTCTCTGTCTGTCTCTTTCTCTTTCTCTTTCTCTCTCACTCTCGTCATTTTAGTAGTGTTTTCTTTAGGAAATGCTCTAAGTCAGAAGAAGCCAATCTCCATCTCTCTCTCTCTCTCTCTCTCTCTCTCTCTCTCTCTCTCTCTCTCTCTCTCTCTTCACTCTCTCTTATCTCTCTCACTCTCAGCATTTTAGTAGTGATTTCTTATCACTTCCCACACTCCCCTGATACTCTCCATCTCTTTTGGTGTCTCTCTATCCTTCTCTCTCACTCATTCTCTTTCTCTCTCTGTCTCTCTCTCTCTCTCTCTCTCTCTCTCTTTCCTCTTCTCTCTCTCTCTATTTATCTCTCTCTCTTTCTCTCTCACATTTAGTAGTGATTTCTTATCACTCCCCCTGATACTCTCCATCTCTTTTGGTGTCTCTCTATCCTTCTCTCTCACTCACTCTCTCTCTCTCTTTCACTCTCTCTTTTCCTTCTCTCTCTCTCTCTCTCTCTCTCATCATTTTAGTAGTGATTTCTTTAGAAATTGCTCTAAGTCAGAAGGAGCCAATATCCATCTCTTTTTGTCTCTCTCTTTCATTCTCTCTCCCCCACTCTCTCTCTCTCTCTCTCTCTCTCTCTCTCTCTCACTTTCTCTCTCTCTCTCAGCATTTTAATAGTGATTTCTGTAGGAAATGCTGTAAATCAGAAGGAGCCAAATCTGGACTTTAAGTTGGGCAAATGGATTTGAGTGATCTGATGTTTTGCCAAAAATCTCTGCATCAATAGGCAGGTGCATTGTCATGATTAATGTGGTTGGTGAGACTCTCAGAGGCAATAGTTGATTAAATTGGTTTTAAACTCTTCAATGAGCTCTGTTGACTGATATTGAGCACTGTTACTTATCACTTATTCAAATGTATTCTAAGTACAAGTAAAGTCGTTGGGGTGGCCTAAAGTCAGTATCAGCAAGACAGCAAGAGAGTCTATCTCCTTTTCACTAGCACTAGACCAAGGAGATTGTTTTAAATCATCTGAGGTGGAAAATCCTACCTACCATCAGCACTTTACTTCAATGCTCAGATCCCTGTGCTACTCATACACTGAGTTGGTGAGGGCCAGTATTGAATCTGGAAGCTTTTGTTTTGTTTCCTAGGGGACGCTCTACCGATTAAAGAAATAAAATATTCTTATCATTATTTTGTTGTAATTCTTGCATTTACTGATTAAATAATATTCAACCAAAAATCAATCTTCTACAGTAGTATGAAACTTATGTTGGTGAGACTTGCAGTAGCAATCTGTTTTTAACTTTGTTTTTACTCTTCAATGAGCTCTGTTGACTAATATCGAGCACTGTCACTTATCACTTGTTTTTATGTTATATTCTATTCATTAAATAAAATATTCTTCTTATTATTTCAAAGCAAATTGTTCTTGGATTTACAAGAAAAGTATATTCAATCAAAAATTATTCTTCTACAAACAAAAATTTAGGTCATATACATATCCAAGTAAACATACATATATATATATATATATATATATATATATATATATTCATAAACTGACATTACTAGAGACCTTCATATATATATATATATATATATATATATATATAATTTGCATTTCAGTCTCGGGAGACTATATATATATATATATATATATATATATATATATATATATGAGTACCAAAAGTAAAGGAATCATATGTATGTTGGGAAATCATATAAGTTGTGGGATGGTAGAATAAAACAATATTTTATTACGAAAATAAAATGAAATATGGGGGGGGGTATGAAAATACGAAGACTTTTCGTCCAGTTCTTTTTCAAGTATAATCACCGGCAACAATTAAAAGTCAGATTGTATAAGATGAATATTTTATATATATATATATATATATATATATATATATATATATGCATACCTATATATATTTAACAACCCATTTACACAAGCAGGATGTGACACAACATAAATTTCTTAAGTGGAGTTTAATAGGTTTGAATTCAGAGTTTCTTTCTCCTATACTTGCTGCCTAAACAAGGTTAAAGAATCCAGTCTGGTCTATCTACCCATATCTGATGGGCGAGTAGGTGGATGCATACCTTTCCCAAGGATATTAGCACTATGTAAAATGCAAACAGCCTCGTTCAGGATTTGAACTTGCATGTTAAAATTGCAACTTGTTTAATTTTTCTTTTTTTCCTTTTTTTTGATTCCAACACACACACACACACACACACACACACACACACATATATATATATATATATATATATATATTATATGTGTGTGTGTGTGTGTGTCTTTGTGTGCCTGTGTGTGTGTAACAATAATATTTTAATCAATGATTTTTATTGAATAGTCCATGAGAGCTGTTTCCTAGTCAATACAATTGTTTAAATGGATATATAGTTTTTTCATTATTATTCTTATACGTATATATATATATATATATATATATATATATATATATATATTTATAAAAATAAAAATGCCATAACAAGACAACACTACTTCAGTTCCAGTGATCTTCTTCTGAACAGATTTTATTTTTAATCTATTTATTTAATATTAATATTAAGAATAAATCACAGGTTAACAAACAACACCATTGTTACCTTATTATTTTTTCTTTACACCTGCATTGTGATAGCCTTCAAAATCACCCCCAAACCAATATATATATATATATATATCTTATTATAATGGAGATTGTGTGTTTTTCTGTCTGTAACCGAAACTATATTACTATTCAAGTCACAATTCCTTAGTTATTTACATCACATTCTATGATATTATTTCATTTAAACCTCAATTATTAATAAAATTGCTTACATTATTAATACTGTTAATATCTACATATTAACAACATACAATTATATTTATATATACAACAAAATAGCAGTTTACAGTGTGAACGGGAAGGCTAATTTGCATATTGATATTAAAAATGTGATTTTATAAATATGTGCTTAGTATTATTGATTTTAACTGTTTGGTTTTATTTAATGAATATAAGCAAAAATCTTCAATAAATCTTAAAAGAAATCCATTAACAAGAAAATAACTGTAATTTTATTCTTTACTTACTCTTTTAACTAAAATACTTAAATTAGAAAAAATTACAATTAAAGATGGGAGTGATGGAAGAGTAAGTTTCAGTTGTTCTTTATTTTTCGATTATACCCCCTCTGTTTCAAATTTTTATCTGCATTCTTATTTAGTTTCATTAGCCTTTCTAATTTAATACAATATTTATTACATTAAAACTTAGATACTTGCACCCGGAGGGTGCATATATTTGCTAGTATATATAATGAATAAGTGAAGAAAAAAACTTTAAATTTGCTTCATTGTAGTAATTCATTTCAACTGCATCACTGCAGCATCATCAGACATGGTCATTACTGAAGAAATTGCCGAGAATACAGGGGTTTAAAATTTTAAATTTTGGAGGGGAAGGTGTCTCAGTTTGGGAGGGTAAAAAGGGTGGTGCAAGAAAATTTGAATGAGGCAAGGGGGACTGGGAGAGGGATAGGTTATATGTTTGTTACCTAGGTGATTAATTACATGCGGGTGGTTTACAATTCAGGTTGGAAGTTGAAACAGAAAAAATATATTAAAAAAACCAAAAAATAGAAATAAACATAAGACAGATGCAGATAAAAGCAAGATCAAAATGTAAGTTTATGCTGGTCAGCCAATACTGGTGTGTCCATGTGTAGGAGTCCATAGGAGAATATTTCTTATGTGTTCATCTTTACAAGTCCAACAATGCCCAGCATCTCTTGGATGGTTTACAAGATGGGAGATAAATGGCCACGCAACTGGTGTTTTATAGGGGGAAGCTTCCAGGATGTTTCTAAAACAGAAAAATCTCATTGGAATAAATGTGTTTTAAAGAAAACTACTTATTCATTCATTGTTTGTTTCAAATATTTATAAATTCTCATCATATATATATATATATATACTAGGGTGAGTCAAAAGTTTTGAAATATTGGCCAAAAGTACTTGGAACGTATACATCTCTGAATATCAACACCTTTTGACACTTCTTGCACAATTTTGATCCTATACCAAAATAAGGGAGTCAAAAGTATTGCAATATCTTAATAACTGATATATGTTCGGTTTAGCTCAGTCAGTATAACATCCACCTCGGAATCACAAGGTTCCTGGTTTGATAACGGTTCTCGCCAACTCAGCGTATGAGTAGCACAGGGCTCTGTGCCATAAAGTGAGAAGCTGATGGTAGGTGTGGCACTCTACTTCAGATGCTAAAATAATCTCCTTGGTCTAACGCTATTGAAAAGGGGATAGACTTCCTTGCTGTATGTCTGATATTGACAATAGGCAGCATTGCCAACTTTAATAACTTAACCATCTCTTAATATTAAGAACTTTTGACTGTTCCTGCACAATTTTGATCCTATGCTAACTCAGGTGAGTCAAAAGTTTTGCAATATTCTTATAACATCAAGCACAATTTGACAGCTCTTGATGCTTTAGCTGCGGTCGTGAAGGTGACAAACCACACTGGATTCAAAGGCTCATGCCTTTCCCAAAGGTATTAGATTAAAAGAGAACATAATACCGTGTCTGGAGTTCAAACTCACTTACTACAGTAATTACCTAATAAACATAATACTCATTATGGAAATTCAGGTAATCTGAACATTAGCTACATAATTGAGAGTAACCTCCCCTTGTTTCTTTCATTTGAAGAAGCCATATGTTTTGGTCTGCCATTTTCATTTCCCGGTATAACAATACAACTGCATGTCTTAACACAAAAATATCATAAGATGTGTTCTTAATAACAATTAAGTTTATTTCAAATAATGTGCAAGCACAATTAAGAACACATTTTATGATGATTTTGTGTTAAAATGAAAATGGCTGACCAAAACATATGGCTTCCTCAAAGTGAAATAAACAAGGGGAGGTTACTCTCATTTATGTAGCTAATGTTCAAATTACCAAAATTCATTAAATTTGCAAATTTATCAGAATTTTTCTCGTTATTAGCCTATCTATTTTTTCCTATTTTCTATTACCACAGCTGGTAATTTGGTCCCTAGTGACCCCAAAGGAATTCAAGGGTCAAAATAAATAGCTCTACTGGATACCTCATAAAATTCTACCATAGAAAAGTTTTGTTTGATCTTTGGTACAGGGCTTTTTTTTTTTAATTGCTTCACTGGAGAGACATACAGACAGACACTACAAATATAGTGTAAAATCATCTCTGTCCCAAAATAATTTATACATTTAGTGAGGAAAATTCATATGTAAATGTAACAAAATGTAACAACTTTTATGGGACAGAAATAGTAAGACTTAAATCAGTTGTGGTATAAAATTTATTAATTAATGAATTAATTCCACACGAATGAATGCAATCCAAGAAAAAGACATTTATAGAATGGATTGTTTTAATGCTACTTGTAGTCCTGAATGTCAACCACTTCACCATGATTAGTTCCCTCAAGTTCTGAATATATTTAACAATTAGAATCTCACTCTTTCTCCTAATTGCTGTGATGTCTTGGACAGTCGAGAGAAAAGGGGTTGGACTGATAAAAAGTCAGTCAGGTTTCGCACCTGGCTAGAAGTAGCTGTTAAGTCTAGCCACACTGATGAGACATAAAGGTTGAAAAACGATGTCTGTGGATAACTATTATATGCTCTCAAAACCTGGTAGAGCTCTCTAGAGGGGACTTTAATGAACTTTCACCAATTTAACTTAAGGCAATACCCATCTGTTGTTTACATACTCAAGTTCTCTGGTGATCGTATTTATCAGTTAAATGTTTGCCTCTTACTCATAGCTACGGACGGCCGTGAGAAAAGGGGTATGACTAATGAAAAGTCAGTCAGGTTTTGCTCCCAGCTAGAAGTAGTTGTTAAGTCTAGCCACACTGATGAGATATAAACGCAGAAACATGGTGTCTCTGGATGATTATATAAATATATATTTGGCGACTAAAGTTAATTGACTTTTAGGAGATATAGAATAAAAATCAGCTTAAATCAGGCAAATATATATTTCATTAGCCACATAGATTTACTTAGTTCCCCTGAACACTGAAACCGTGGTAGGGAAATAACTTTTCTACAACTATTAATGCTCTATATTTTACAAGATATATTGAGCCCTTTTGGATTAACTACTTATGCTATTACAATGTTTACATGGTAGTAACCCTTTGATAAATATATATATATATATATATATATATATATATGGGAGATTATGTGTTTAATTAAAGTCATACCTAATTTTGTTAATTAATTAATTATAATTAAATGAATTAGGTGTGCATATCAGATGTAAAGCGTAAACAAATCGAGAAAAAGTCAATCTCTGTATGCACATTTCAGCTTATTAGGCCTCATCAGCAGAGCTATAGACAGGGCAGTGCTTTGTGCGTGATTTGAACCCTACTTGTCAGGCTGACAGGTGGACATTCTAACCACTACACTAGCTGGCTTCCCCAGAATTTCTTGTTCATTTTAAACTGATATGTATATCGCACTTTTGGGTGACTTATGGCATGACAGTATGAAGTAGTCAAACAATGTGTTTGAAATGGCAAAGGCCGACAATTTGTGGGAGATTATGTGCTTAATTAAAGTCATACCTAATTTTGTTAATTAATTAATTAATTATATATATATATATATATATATATATATATTAATTAATTATATTATATATATATATATATATATATATATATATATATATATATATATATACTGTCCCATAATGATGGGATGCAATCCAAGATATTTGCATTTAAAATGTGTCCTATCATCAATATATATATATATATATATATATATATATATATATACACACACACAAATGCAGACATATAGATGTACACACACACACACACACATGCGCACAAACCCATGCACACACACATACATACATATATATATATATTGTGAGAGAAAAGAGGTTGAGTGAGTTATGTATATTTATCATTATGCTACATACTTATTGGTGCCCCTCCATAGTAATACATTTTTATTTCTATACCTAAGTATATTTCTTCTTCGTTGGACAGATATTTACAAGGTTTACTTTGGTCTGGCAAAAGGCCACTACAGCAGAGCACTTAGCAGAGCAACTCATATATAAAGTCTGATACACTCCATAAAGACTTACTCCAGCTCGTTAATCACTACACCCTGACAAATACTATGCATATTAATGTCTTTGCAAACGAATACTCTTATGTTTGGGGCTTATTTGTGTGTCAAGAAACAATTAAAACAGCTCCGAGGAACGTACTGAGATATAATCAATATTTGATTAACAAACTAGAAAGTGAGGTGGAGTCCATTAACTTTTTTATGGTCGTATTGTCCGCAGCTTGGTTCACAGCCTTGCCACACCATCGGAATAAAATATGGGGTTTTAAAGCGAGTCCATTTAAATTATCTTCAGTGTACTTTATTTAGACGGCTGGCTGATAGTGTGTATACACAAGAGAAAGAACTAATAATTTTCACGTTATTTTCTGATTTTTAGTTAACATTGCTTGTCTGTAACTATATTATACACTAACAGGAAATAATATTGCAACACTCTGATGGTTGAAGCTAATGAAGACCATATTACAGTATACCTAGTATATATATATATATATATATATATATATATATATATATTTATATATATTATTAAAAAATCCTTCCTAATTTCCGTTGCTGTTTATTTTCATATTGGTTGAATAGGTGAATTCGTCTGGTGACAAACTTTGAATATCTTTCTTTTTCCTAATCTGTCAAAATAATGGATACATTTAAGAGATACATTTTTTGCTGACAGAGTTTTTTTTTTGTGGCGGAAGTGAAACTACAACATAAATATTTTTTTTTTTTTGCAACATCAAGGATTTCATTTGGAATTCATATCACAGGACTATAAAATTTTAAAAATAAAAAAAAAAAAAATAAAAATCTGTTTTCAAATGCCTTTAAAGTAATAAAGAATTCATCATTTGCATCTGATGAGTTGGGAGAGTTAGACTATTTGTCTAAGCTCCATGAAATAGACTATAATGCTAAATCTCTAAGTCTTTTTTATTTCTTTACTTATATATATATATATATATATATATATATATATATATATATATATGCGCACATGATTATAATAATAATAATAATAATGATAATAATAATAAATAATAATCTTGCATGAACCAAAATCTGTTCTTGAGAATGAAATGCATAAAATTCTCTGGGACTTTGAGATAAAGACAGATCACCCTATTCGAGCCAGGAGACCAGACCTAGTGTTGATTAACAAAAAAAAGAAATTGTAAACTGGTGGACTTTGCGGTTTCAGCAGATCACAGGATGAAGCGGAAAGAAAATGAAAAGATGGATAAATACCTGGACCTTGCCAGAGAATTGAAAAGCTGTGGAATATGAGAGTGAAAGTGATACCAATTGTAGTTGGTGCACTTGGAACGATCCTGATAAACTTGGAAAAAAACTGGAGGATCTGAAAATCAGAGGAAGAATTGAGACCATCCAGACTACTGCACTGCTGCAATCGGCTAGAATACCTGAGGAGACTTGTTGTCACTCAGACTCCAGTGAAAAACTCAAAAAGAGTGAAAATAATAATGAATAAATTAATGACCATGCACAAGGCTTCCACCCTAGAGATGATAGAGATAGATTATATGTATCAAGAAAGGAAGGGGGAAGAGATCTTGTCAACATAGTGGACTGCGTATAATCCACAATCCAACAACTCAAAGACTACACAAAAAAGAGCAAAGACAGATTACTTATGGCAGCCAACAATAGCAGATGTAACATATGGACAAACAGAAAAACAACAAAAACTAGAAAACAAAAATGAGAAAAAAAATAATTATATGGACATTTCAAAGGACAAATCATAGAGGTTGCACATGAAAAAACTTGGACATGGTTAAGAAAAGGAAACCTCAAAAGAGAAACTGAATCACTAATAATTTCTGCACAAAATAATGCCATAAAGACAAACTATATCAAAGCAAAAATTGATAAGACCCAAAAAATAATAAATGTAGACTATGTGGTGACAGAGATGAGACTGTAAACCATGTACTAAGTGAATGTAGCAAACTAGCACAACGGAATACAAAACTAGGCACGGCGGGGTTGGGAAGGTGATCCACTGGGAATTATGCAAAAAAATTAAATTTTGACCATGCAACAAAATGGTATATGCATAAACCAGAATCTGTTCTTGAGAATGAAACGCATAAAATTCTCTGGGACTTTGACATAAAAACGGATCACCTTATCCCAGCAAGAAGACCAAACCTAGTGTTGAATAACAAAATAGAAAGAACTTGTCAACTGTTGGATTTTGCAGTTGCAGCAGATCACAGATATTGAGCACACTCCTTCTAAAACTGTATATATTGGCATACTATTGTTCATCAAGTTAGATAGTGTTAACCATACACTGTGGTAGTATATATAATATATATATATATATGAACATATATATATATAATATATATATATATATATATAGTCATACCCAGTTGAAACACAGAGTCTGCATATGACTATATATATACATATATATATATATATATATATATTTACCCAGACACAATCTATCTCTCTATCTTATAATAATAACAGTTCAGATCAGGGATCATTCATTGTTGCTGGTACCATGTAATCCAGTATAACCTGTCACATGTTAGTTGAAGAGAGGTGATGACCACAACCAAGTAAGCCTTCATTGCCCTGAGAAATGCAATGACCAGTAATTACTTGGCAGACACCCCAGGGTTCTAGGATAAGAACAACCAAGATAATATATTCTCTTGTATCTTCTGGTACTGAAGTTGCATTCATATAGGTTTTTACTTAAATATATACAATATCCTTATTGTCTATCATCTCCCCTCTCTCTCACTCTTTCTCCTCTTCCACTCTCCCTTTCTGTTGGTTGGTTGGTTTGTTTTGTTTTATGGCATATCAACCTCAGTGGGTCATTTAATGCCGATAAAGTTTTGAAATAAATCAATTCTTAATGGATAATACAATTTTTATATAAATACATTTTTCTATTTAACCCATAGATGGGACCCTAACAGGTACTACCACTCCGGGTCAGAGTGGACCAGGGAGCAATGGTGATGAAGGGGTGCTCCACATTCCCCAAACCTCCAGAACTAGAACCTCACCATCAGATTGAGTTTAACGTCATTCCCAGGACATGTAGACCCTCAGCCACCGCCTTCTAGCACCCATATGATAAAAGGGTTTGGGCTTGCCATAAGGGCAATAGGGTTGGGAAAATCATATAGGTGCTAGGGCTTGACGTGACCAGCCGATTAATTGGAGGGGGCCTCTCCGACCGCCCGTCTAGCCCAAGATAGGGCCAAAGTGGAGTATTGCATGTCATGAATTGCTCATCCACCTGGGCTCTATCCTTAAGCATCACGGGTCACCACCCACGGCCAACAGGTGGCCCCATTGGAGGAGTCTTACCCCTCTGCAGAGGTGCAGTAGGTGCATTCTAACGCCCCAGCAGACAGGGCGGTCCCTTTCTGTGTATATATATATATATATATATATATATATATATATATATAGATAGATAAATAGATAAAGGGGGAGGGAGAGGCAGAGGCTTTATGACTTTTCTGCTTGTATCTTTATTTTGCTCATCTGTAATTTTTGTAAGGATTAGCATAGAATTAAAAAAGATTAAAAAATATCATTCCTTGGCACTTCTACCTAGGATCAGAGTGTAGTACCTGTACCTGTAGCACTTAAATTAAGAGCATTCCAAAAATAAATGTATAAGTTTTTTTGCTTTGCATTTATTTTTATGGAATTAATAAACTTTATGCCAAAATTGGTAGAACCTCTGCCTAGGAATCACAAGGTTTAGATTCTATACCAGGCCTCACTAACTCAGCGCATGAGTAGTACAGCTTGGGTCTGTGTAGTAAAGTTGGGAACTGATGGTAGATGAGGCATTCCACCTCTGATAAAAAAATAATCTCCATGGTCTAGTGCTAGCGAATAAGGTATAGATTTCCCCACTTTCCAGCCAAAACCAACAATAGACCACCCCAACTACTTTACTTTCAACATAGTTTGATACCGCCCTCGCCAACTCAGTGCATGAGTAGCACAGGAATCTGTGCGGTAAAGTTAGGAGCTGATGGTAGCTTTGGCGTTCCACCTCAGATGCAAAAAAACAATCTCTTGGTCTATCACTAGTGAAAAGGGGATAGACTCCCTCACTGATTGGCTGATACTGACTTTAGCCACCCTAACAACTTACTTTATTACAAGTTGAATTAATTTAACTGATAAACACGATCACCAGAGAACTCAAGTATGTAAACAACAGACAGTATTGCCTTACGTTAAATTGGTGAAAGTTCATTAAAGTCCCCTCTAGAGAGCTCTACCAGATTTTGGGAGCATATAATAGTCATCCACAGACACCATGTTTCAACGTTTACATCTCATCAGTGCGGCTAGACTTAACAGCTACTTCTAGCCGGGTGCGAAACCTGTCTGACTTTTTATCAGTCCGACCCCTTTTCTCTCGACTGTCCGAGACATCACAGCAATTATGAGAAAGAATGAGATTCTAATTATTAAATATATTCAGAACTTGAGGGATCTAATCATGGTGAAGTGGTTGACATTCAGGACTACAAGTAGCATTAAAACAATCCATTCTATAAATGTCTTTTTCTTGGATTGCATTCATTTGTGTGGAATTAATTCATTAATTAATAAATTTTATACCACAACTGATTTAAGTCTTACTATTTCTGTCCCATAAAAGTTGTTACATTTTGTTACATTTACATATGAATTTCACTCACTAAATGTATAAATTGTTTTGGGACAGAGATGATTTTACACTATATTTGTGGTGTCTGTCTGTCTGTCTTCTGTCTGTATGTCTCTCCAGCGAAGCAATTAAAAAAAAAGCCCTGTACCAAAGATCAAACAAAACTTTTCTATGGTAGAATTTTATGAGGTATCCAGTAGAGCTATTTATTTTGACCCTTGAATTCCTTTGGGGTCACTAGGGACCAAATTACCAGCTGTGGTAATAGAAAATAGGAAAAAATAGATAGGCTAATAACGGGAAAAATTCTGATAAATTTGCAAATCTAATGAATTTCCATATTGGATATTCTGTTCATTAGGAGCACTTGCATTAATGAGAAAACTGTTTATATTACATCTCCCTCCATTTCACAATAAGTATATCAAGCAATAGGTACTGCTATCCAATGGTGAGCAATATGAGATCAAAAAGTGTATACTGATACTATATAACCAGGGCAAGGCAGGGAAAATATAGCCGATAATTTTATATATATAGTGGAATTTTAACTTTCTATCTCTCACTCTGTATATATATATATATATATATATATATATATAAATATATATATAATTATATATGTTATGTTCTTGTGAACGTTGTTTGTTTGGTCTTTTGAAGCATTGGAAAAAACAACAAAAACAACAAAAAGAATTTTAATATTCAATTGTTGTTCTGTTCCTGGTTTGATAATTTCCGATATTTCGGGTGAACATTCACCCTTTTTCAAGCTATATGAGACGGTCTGGAGAAAAAAAAAAATGAAATGCTGTATATAAGGGCAAAAAAGTAATTAAATGAAGTGAACGGATTTGGCATTTTTTAGCCGTTAATTTTATTTCGAAATTGTGTGACGTAACTCATCCAAAATATGATCATGGTAATTGTTCGAAATGTGGCATGACTCTGATCGTGAAAGTTATGTTCAACTTAAAGAAAATTAAAGAGTAAAAAAATGAATAAATAAATATATATATACATATATTTATGACAAAATATATGCTCCCAACCTTTCTCTCTAGGGTAAAATTTACTGTCTGCCGTGAAGTATGTTTAAAAGGCAAAGGTATATACCTATGCATGTATTCACCAGTTAAATGAAACCCCCTTGCCTGCAGGTGGCTGATGGCCTAGTGGTTAAGAAGCCTAACTGATGAAATTTGGTCGGGTTTCAATTATATCCAGAAGTAGTCTGCTAATTCTAGCCACACTGAAGAGACATGATATGTCAAAATATGGTGTCTTTGGATGACAATATATATACATATATATACATATACATATATATATATATATATATATATATATATATATATATATATTCTTCAAATGCTGCTATGTAACATAAATATATATATATATATATATATATATATATAAGATGAACAAAAAGTGATAAGACGAAAGAAGGAATATTCAGTTCATCCATGATGAGCCCGGCTTCCATAAAAGAAAGTGTGGATAATTTTTTAAACTCCATCATATATGAAGTGCATAAAGAGGGTAGTTCATCTCAGTAAAGAAAGACTTTTTATGATGATTTGCATAATGACATATACCTCCTGGTACTTGACTTCTTTCATAATAATTTACATATGTACACATTTTTATGATAATTTGCATATGTACTCCTATTTTATGATAATGTTCATAGGGCCAGCTTAGCTCAGTCAGTAGAGCATCTGACTAGGAACCACAAGGTTTTGAGTTCAGTACAGGCCCTCGCCAACTCAGCGTATGATTAGCGCAGGAATCTGTGTGGTAAAGTGAGGAGCTGATGGTAAGTGTGGCATTCTACCTCAGACACCAAAAACAATCTCCTTGGTCTAGTGCTAGTAAAAAGAGGATATACTCCTTCGCTGTCTGGCTGATACCGACTTTAGGCCACCCTTATGACTTTTTTTATATTTTATGATAATTTGGATATGGACATATATTTTATGATGATTTGAATATTAACATATATCTTATGGTGATATGTATATGTACATATTTATATGTATATACACACCAATTACTAAAAATCTTATTCAGTTTGTATATTTATTTGAACCATAACCTAGTGATAACGGCACACCATAGTGGGATTTATATCAGCCCAATACACTTAAAATTCTCTAATAATTCCCACTTCAATTTACAAATGAATATAATTTTGTGGTATCTTCATCCATAATAAACATCATTATTTATTCATCCAAATTCTCAATTTAATGAGATATAATAAAGAAATGCCAATTAGAATCACTCACTCCTTCAACAGAAGCATCAATATCATCATGGACAGCTGTTACAATGGGTATTCAATGGATACATAAATACATACATATATATATATATATATATATATACATGTCTATTCATATGGGGGCATGTATGTGTGCTGTCTGTCTGTCTGTCTGTCTGTCAGTCTTTGTGAGTGTGTGTGTCTGTCTGCGTCTGTCTGTCTGCTTGTATGCGTAACCCAGCTAAAACAGCCAATCATAATGACATTTTTATAGAATCAATACTCTTAGAGAATGTTTAGAGAATAAAGAAATTTCCACTCCAATTTGCAAATGAATGATAATTTTGTGGGGTCTGCGTTCATGCTTAACAAGATTATTTAATCAACCAAATTCTCAATTTAATAAGAGATAACTATGAAATTCCAATTAGAATCACTCACTCCTTCTTCAATAGAAGCGCCAATATCATCATGGACTGCTATTATAATGGGTATATAATGGATACATAGATGCTTAGATACATTCATATATATATATATATATATATATATATATATATATATATTGTTGTTGTGAAGTCCACATATGCTTCATAGTTGGTATATCTGGTGAGTCTCGTTCTCAGTGTGAATATATTATATTTGTATATATATTCACTATATACACATGCCTATAATATATCTAAAATATATATTTGGGGGGGGATTTCGTGTGAAGCATGGGCTGTGAAATTAATAAGAAACTCAGTTGTAGTTTAAGTGTTAAATTTCATTTTATTTCATTCTATATTTTGGAAGGTTAACTTCCTTATATAGTCTAGATTATCTTGATAAAGGAAGGTCAAGCTTCTGAAATATATGTATGTGTGCATGGTATGTGTCTGTATGTGTGTGTGTATGTGCATATTTATGTGTGTGTGTGTGTGTGTGTATAAGTGTGTGTGTCTGTCTAGCTGTCTGTCTGTCTGTCTGTCTGTGTGTGTATAATGATATTTTATAGAATCAATACACTTAACAAATGCTTAGAGAATAAAGCAATTTCCACTCCAATTTGAAAATCTGTGGTGTCATGAAGAAAGACAACATGGTGAAATAGAGGATACAGCAGAAGCGGAATTCATATCTTTTTTTCATATAAAAGTAACTACCTTGATGAACAGCTGTATTTATAGCATTCATCATCAGCATCATCATCAGTTTGCCTTGCAGCACAAATATCCATGACAATCTCTTGCCAACCATCCCTATCATTCATCGCTCTTGGGAGGTCCTCTGTGCAGCATCCAGAATCTGCACAGAGCTGAACAATGTAGGTCTTTGCTGGATAGCCCAAACTGGCATGACATTATGCAGTTTCCACAGTAGAATATCGCTTATGAGTTTGTCCTTACTTCTCCAGCAGTGTCCATTCATCTTGTTCATCTTACTCGAATAGTTTGTGTGATAGGAGGCAGGTGGCCATACAGCTGCTTTCTTGCGCAATGTTGTTTCCATGATTTGTTTAAGACCACATGCAGTATTTTTGTGAAGCCTATCTAGTTTATCAGTGGAACTCCACACCTATTATCAACTCTCCACTTTACTGCACAAATCCAAGCTGTGCTACTCATGCGCTAAATTGGTGAGGGTTGATATTGAACCTAGAACCTTGTGGTTTTGTGGTGAATGCTCTACTGACTGACTATAGATATATATACATATGCAAATTTTCAGACATATAATATATATGTTCTGTATGCAAATTATCATAAAATATGTCTACATATGTAAATTATCATTATATATATATATATATATATATATATATATATATAATCCTTAAAAAAGTATTCAAGTACTTTGTTAATTTTTTAATTGTTATATATGTATATGCAAATTATCATGAAAAAATTAAAATACTATAAGATATGTATGTATTTATCTGCATACATTTTTGGGTGTATTGGGCATATGTGTTCTTATCTGGACATACAAAACGTGTACATATGCAAATTTTTCTAAATACTCTGAGGTATGTGTGTCTATAGATGCATACATTTTCTATTGGAGTGTATTTCTATGATTATGCATGTGTTTCTTATCTGGACGTACAAAACGTGTACATATGTAAATTTTTCTAAATACTCTGAGGTATGTGTGTCTATAGATGCATACATTTTCTATTGGGGTGTATTTCTATGATTATGCATGTGTTTCTTATCTCGATGTATGAAACGTGTACATATGCAAATTTTTTGAAAAAGTATTCAAATACTCCGAGGTATGTGTGTCTAAAGAAGCGCATGTCTTTGTCCATGCATTTCAATGCGCTTCTCTGTATTTCTATGGCTATGTTCGTATCTGGTTTTGTAGTCAGATGGATAAGTGTGTTTTCCCCGTGTTTGTTCGTATGACATGGCTTTCTGTTTGAGCACATGCCTCTGGAGATTTCCCAACTTTTTGTTTTTTAGGTTATTTTTTTTTGTTTTTTTTTGGTTTTTTTTTAAATTTTAAAGAAAAATTTATTTTATTTTATTTTTGATTTTGAACTTTTTTTTTTTTTACTTTTTTTTTTTTTCTTTTTCGTTGATTGCATTTGGATTTAGGTCACAATTATTATGCGAATTTCGGATAAAATGATAAAATCGTAAAAGAATGAACGTTTCAAACGAGGGAGGCAGATAAACAAATGAAAAGAACTTTAGCTTTAGTTAATTGCAGCTGCTGCTGCTGCTGCTGCTGCTTTCTATTTTTTTTCTTTCTTTCTTTCTTTTAATTATTTATTTATTTTTTTATTCATTCTTTTTTTAATTTTTTTTTTTTATTTCTCCAATTCATTTATCCCCTAGATTAGGAAGAATAAAAGGAATGATATTAAAAACAAACAAAAAACAAACCAAAAAAAATAAAATAAAATTTACAAAACAACTTAAATTAAAAAAAAAAAAACCAAAAAAAACATTAATAAAATTTTTAAAAAAGAAAAAAAGAAGAAAATTAATCAAATAAACACCAAATAAAATTCGCTTGAAAAACCTTTTTTGTTTTTGTCTTCTTTTCTATTTTTCGAAAAATATTAATATTCATTAAATGTGTCACTGTTTGTTATAACTGAAGGCTTTTGTATTGGGAATGGGCAGTGGGTTGATTAGTAGGTTGCGGATGTGGGGGGGGTGGTTAGTTGTTGGGGGGGGGTGTAGCTATGTGCAATTATGTGTGGGTGGACAAAGAAGGTAAGGGGGTGGGGTGGAGGCCATTGGATATGCATGTGCATTCATATAATGAAAGTTATTAACAAGATATTAAAGTTGATCAATTATGAGCGTATATAGCTGCATCACAATGACTCTGCGAGAATAATGCGTGTGTATATGTGTGCATGTGTGTGTATAATGAAAGCTATGTGCAAAATATTAAAGGGAGGTTCATTTAAAAGCGTGCAGAGGTGAGGCAGAAGTAACTGGGCAGTCAGTAATTGCATCTACATAAGAAACTGCCCCATAATTCTGCTCCATTCATACATGCTCATACAATATATATATAATGAAAGTTATGAGCAAAATATTAAAGGAAGTTCATTTAAAAGCATGAAGAAGCGAGGCAGAAGTAACTAGGCAGTCAGGAATTACAACTATATAAGAAACTGCCCCATGAGTTCTGCTCTATTCCATACATGCATATATATATATATATGTATATAAATATATAATGAAATTATGAGCAAAATATTAAAGGAAGTTTATTTAAAAGCATGCAGAGGTGAGGCAGAAATATCTGGGCAGTCAGTAATTGCATCTACATAAGAAACTGCCCCATAAATTCTGCTCCATTCCATACATGCTCATACAATATATATATATAATGAAAGTTATGAGCAAAATATTAAAGGAAGTTCATTTAAAAGCATGAAGAAGTGAGGCAGAAGTAACTGGGCAGTCAGGAATTAGATCTACATAAGAAACTGGCCCATAAGTTCTGCTCTATTCCATACATGCTCATACAATATATATATATATATATATATATATATATATATATAATGAAAGTTATGAGCAAAATATTAAAGGAAGTTTTAAAAGCATGCAGACGTGGGGCAGAAGTATCTGGGCATTCACGAATTGCATCTGCATAAGAAACTGCCCCATAAGTTCTGCTCTATTCCATACATGCTCCTACAATATATATATATGACTGCATATAAGTAAACACCTGTTTATGTTTTATTTTAAATGCACATGGTTTTAAGTATATACTTGATGATGCACATGCATTCAATATAGTCAGTTATTAAAATTATGTTAAATTTAGTCAATTATGTGCGTATGTAGTTGCACATGTAGTTGCATGTGTAGTTGTGTACTAAGGCTCTATAATAACAATGCGATTATATATGTGTGCATGTGTACGTATAATAAAAGTTATGGGCAAGATATTAAAGGAGGTTCATTTAAAAGCATGAAGATTTAGGGCGGAAGTAACAGGGCAGTATATAAATGCATCTACATTAGAAACTGCCCCATAAGTTCTGCCATATTCCGTACATGCTCGCACAGTATATATAAGACTGGATATAAGTAGACATATGTTTATATTTTTAAAAAATGCACATAGTTTTAAGTATATACAAGATGATGCATGTGCATTCATATAGTGAAAGTTATTTATCCAAAATTGATCAAATTATGAGTTGCGTATGTAGTTGTGTACGTAGTTGTGTACTAACACTCTACAATAATAATGCGCTTGCATAAGTATGCGTGTGTGTGTAGGTGAATTTTTTTTTTTTTCGTGTGCAAAGAAATATACGAGCAATGTATTAAAAGAGGTTCATTTAAATGTATACTGAGTAGGGGCAGAAGTAAGCGGGCAGTCAGTAATTGCATGTTCATAACCAACTGCCCCATAAGTTCTGCCCTATTCTGTACATTCTTATAGAAAAAATATATGGCTGGATTGATTAAAAAAAATGCACATGACAAGTCCTGTTGTAACAGCAGTCCATGATGATGTTGGTGCTTCTATAGGGGAAGGAGCAAGCGATTCTAATTGGCATTTCTTTGTTCTCTCTTATCAAATTGAGAATTTGGATGATTTGACAATTATGTTCAGCATGAACGCAGACCCCACAAAATTATCATTTATTTGCAAAGTGGAGTGGAAATTGCTTTATTCTCTAAGAATTCTTTAAGAGTATTGATTCTATAAAAATGAAATCATGATTGGCTGTTTTTGCTGGGTTACTCACAAAGCAGACAGACAGACAGACAGATACAGACAGACAGACAGACAGACAGACACACACACACACACATGTATATGTCTATATATATATGTGTGTGTGTGTGTGTGTGTGTGTAGAAATATAGGTTATTTCCTAGTTGAGTAACATGAGTGACCCAGAAAAAACAGAACCCAAATTATTTATTTATTTTCCCATTAAACTAACACTAAACCCAACCCTAACCCTAACCCTAACCCTAACTCTACCTCTTGTTGGACTTAAATTTAAAAAAAAAAATTGACAGTTTTATTACAAAATTTGTGGGTTCTATTTTTTCTGGGTCACCCTGTAATATTATGTTACTCAATTAGGGGTGGTTAGAGTTAGGGTTAGGGTTTAGGGTTAGGGTTAGGGTTTGGGTTAGGGTTAGGGTTGGGGTTTATTGTTAGTTTAATGGGAGAATAAATAATTTGGGTTCTGTTTTTTCTGGGTCACCCTGTAATATCATGTTACTCAACTAGGAAGTAACCATGTATATATATATATATATATATATATATATATATATATATATATATGAATGTATCTAAGCATCAACTTCTCCATTGGATACCATTATAATAGCAGTCCATGATGATATTGGCGCTTCTATTGAGGAAGGACTGAGTGATTCTAATTGGAATTTCATAGTTATCTCTTATTAAATTGAGAATTTGGTTGATTAAATAATCATGTTCAGCATGAATGCAGACCCCACAAAATTATCATTCATTTGCAAATTGGAGTGGAAATTTCTCTATTCTCTAAACATTCTCTAAGATAATTGATTCTATAAAAATGTTATTATGATTTGCTATTTTAGCCAGGTTACACATACAAGTAGACAGACAGACAGATACACACACATATGAATACACATGTATATATATATATATATATATATGTATGTATTTATGTATCTATTGAATACCCATTGTAACAGCAGTCCATGATGATATTGATGCTTCTGTTGAAGGAGTGAGTGATTCTAATTGGCATTTCTTTGTTATCTCTCTTTAAATTGAGAATTTGGACGAATAAATAATGATGTTTATTATGGATGAAGATACCACAAAATTATTATTCATTTGCAAATAGAAGTGGGAATTATTAGAGAATTTTAAGTGTATTGGGCTGATGTAAATCTCACTATGGTGTGCCGTTATCACTAGGTTGTGGTTCAAATAAATATACAAACTGAATAAGATTTTTAGTAATTGGTATGAATATACATATAAATATGTACATACACATATCATCATAAGATATATGTTAATATTCAAATCATCATAAACTATGAGTACATAAGCAAATTATCATAAACGTAGTCAAATACCATGAGGTACATGTGTATATGTAAATTATTATGAAAGAATGATATACTTATATACAAACAATATGAATTTTAGTAATATATATATATATATATATATATATATATATATATACGGTTTGTTTTGAATGGCTTTTTGCCGATAATTTTTGGGAGAATAAGTGCTTAATTGGAGTCGTACCTAATTTGAAATTAATTAATTAATAATGAATTGAATATCTATTAAATGTATGGCTAACAAATCGAGAAAAAATATATATATATATATATATATATGGTTATAGATAGATATATTTAAAAGAATAACATTCCAAATTGGACTGGAAATTATTCACTTCTGTAAGTGTTCTAATTTAAATAAGACTAGACCTTTTTTGCTAGGTTAAAGATATATACAAACATAATGTGTGTTTAGCTACATATATATATATATATATATATATATATATATATGATATAATATAATGAAGATTAGTAAATACCAAAAGTTTACTTAAAAATGTTAAATACTAAATTAGTAGACGGGTTTAAAACCTAATATACAAGATTCTGGAACTATATCACTGTTACTCAACTTTCATGCATATTAGGCAGATGGATGAATATATATGTATATATATATATATATATATATATATATATATATATATATACATATATATATATATATATATATATATATATATAAGTACATATATATATATTATTGAAATCAGTTAGTCAGTCAGTCAGTCAGTCAGTCTACTATTGGTTTGAACAACAGCAACTGGCCAAGCACAACTGAACCAGTGTCAAGACAACTGGTACTTATGGGAATTCAGAATAATCCACTCATGCATTTGGCTGATTCCATTCCTTAAGTCCTGATTGGCTGCTTGGTTTTTATGATATTCTGAGGCATCATAAATAACCTGCCATTTTGCAGTAGTCTTTGCAGCAAATCAGGTTTGTATTAAGTTACGACTGCTTGCTGTCTTGTCTTACCAATTCAACGGTAATTGGAACTAGTATGATTATTCTACACACACATATATATATATATGTATATACATATATTTATGAATACATACAACCTCATACTACCAATGGTTATTACCTCCCACTTCTAATTCCTTGCTACTACCCGTTCTCATTAAAAACAAGACACAAAATCATACCATCGTTTCCCACCTGAGGATGGCAAATTGTATTGCCGAAAGCGCTCGTTTTGAAACCTTTTGGGGGACTGTTATACCAGTTACACCCCGACACCAGAAAGATGGCCCGAAAATTGGAATGGATCAACGAAAAACTTGTCCGACAGGAATTGTCTGTACAGTTCAATAAAACTTGTATAAAATAAAAAATGCTGCCAAAATACACTTATTATGAATACATGCATATATGCATACACATGCCCATATATATGTATATAAACATATACACACAATATATATATATATATATATATAGAGAGAGAGAGAGAGAGAGACCTACAGACATACATACAGACAGACAGACAAACAGGGAAGTTGAAAGAGGTAGATGAGGTGTAGAGAAGTGAGATGCTACCCAAGTGTTCAGAAAATAACTTATCTTCACATCTACATTTCAGCAATGGCTTTAAATAGTTGTACCCTTGGGTTATTTGCACACTAGCTTACACATACTGCTGCTCACAAAATGCAGCAGCAAAAGTTTGTACTACAGTTGGATAAGGAAAATTTCCACAATTTTTGTTTAACACTTTATATATATTACAATATCACAATATTTCAATTATGAAATAAAATTAAATATGGTAAAAAACTCATAACTGAGTTTCACATTTCTTGTATATAATGAAAGAGAGAAAGAAGAAAACAGGAAAGATCTGTCGATACAATCTCACCTGATGATCAAGTCCAGCAAACTCGTAGTAGAAAATATTATATATTATATATATATAATCCAAAAGTCCAGAGAAGAAATCTTCCTTACGACACAAGAGTTTGATTTTAAAAAACTGTTCGTAGTTTGAGAGCTCAATGTGTGCTTTTAATGTTAGAGTCACAGAGCAAATATATAAGTAAAGAAATAACAAAAGACTTAGAGATTTAGCATTATAGTCTATTTCAGTAATGGCTTAGAAAAAGTGTATATATTTTTGGAACATCAAGGATTTCATTTGGAATTCATATCACAGGACAATAAAATTTTCAAATGCCTTTAAAGTAATAAAGAATTCATCATTCGCATCTGATGAGTTGGGAGAGTTAGACACTTTGTCTAAGCTCCCTGAAATAGACTATAATGCTAAATCTCTAAGTCTTTTGTTATTTCTTTACTGACAGAATGTAGTAAACATATGTGGAACAAAGGGACAATACTCAGACAAGTGTATGTAGAAGATATATTTCGCCAAACTTAAACCCGGCTTCATCAGTCGTTTATTTGTTATTTGTTATTTGTTTTGTTATTTATATAAAATAAACGACTGATGAAGCTGAGCTTAATGTTTGGCAAAATATATCTCCTACATACACTTGTCTGAGTATTGTTCCTTTGTTCCACATATCTTTACTACATATATATATATATATATATATATATATAATATTTTCTTCTACAAAATAAGATAAAACAGTAAAACTTCCAGACTGAGTTTGATGGATCTGATCATTTATTATTTGATCATGATATATTTACCAACCCCTCAGCACGAGCAAGATGTGACACAAGGTCAATTTCTTAAGCGGAGTTTTAGCAGGTTTGAATTCAGAGTTTTCCTTCTTCAGGACTGGTTACCTAGCTATGGTTAAAGAGCCCAGTCTGCCCTGCTATTTACCCATAGCTTAGGGTATTAGCGACATGTGAAATGCAAACAGCTACAACGAGGAATTGAACTCAGGTCGACGAGTCCATTTCCTACGACTCTAACCATTTGACCATGTGCCTAATTATTATTATTATTATCATTATTATCATTATATACATATATATATATATGTATATAAATAATAATATAATAATAATATAATAGATTATTAATTATTATTATTATCATTATATACATATATATATATATGTATAATAATAATAATAATAATATATAATAATAATAGAAATGATAATGATAATAATAAATGTGGATGTCAGTGTGTCATATGGTTTCAGCTTTACCCCTAGGAGCTGTAGCCCAACATATCATACAATTTTGGAATCAAGCCAAGTCCATGAGCTAATTAAAAACTTTCTGTGCCAAATCCAGATCTGCAATCCTGAATGTTTGGATTCCCAACTTTAAATTATTCTGATTGTTTTTGGCAATATTTTAGATGATTTTTTTTGCAACCAATTTGTTTGTACGATACAATTTTTATAATTTGGAAATAAATCATAACCTTAATGATGTTTATCATGCAGCTTATCAATAAATTTCAAATAGACAAATGATATATATATATATATATATATATATATATATATATATATATTACTCTAATGAAAACTGTTAATTATTTGAATAATAATGTTCAAGTTTAATAAAATTTGATATGTACTCAATGCATGAAGTGCCATTGTTGGCCTGAATATTCTAATATAATTCGAATTAGAAGGAATAATTAAGCATAATTAAGAAAATTTTTGTAGAAAACTATTTCCAATACAATTTTATTGTAAAACAAATATTTCCAATACAATTTTATTGTAGAAAAAAAAAAGATTTCCGATACATTTTTATTGTAGAAAACTATTTCCAATACAATTTAATGGTAGAAAACTATTTCCAATGCATTTTTATTGTAGAAAAAAAAAATTTCCAATACAATTTTATGGTAGAAAACTATTTCCAATACATTTTTATGGTAGAAAACTATTTCCAATACAATTTTATGGTAGAAAACAATTTCCAATGCATTTTTATGGTAGAAAACTATTTCCAATACAATTTTATTGTAGAAAACTATTTCCAATACAATTTTATTGTAGAAAACTATTTCCATTTCAATTTTATTGTAGAAAACTATTTCCAATGCATTTTTATTGTAGAAAACTATTTTCAATGCATTTTTATAGCAAAAGGTACTTGACACCTAATGTCCAGTGAAAGGTACAACTACCAGGTACTGCTGGGAGTAAAAACACGATGAGTACAATATGATAAACTTTTCACCATCTCTGGCATCTCCACCGTCACATGTTATTAGTATCACTAACAAAACTAAGTCAATTTATTTAAGAGTCAAAAGTTTTGAGATATTTTGGTACGTGGTAGTTTGCGCTGTCAATGCTGCAGTGAGAGTGGAAAACAAGCTTATAAAGCAGGTGACAAAAGCACTATGCAGGAGCTACCTTAATTGTCCCTTGATTGGATAAATAAATGGGAAAATCACACCAGTAAGACCGATGGTGAAATATTAAAGACAAAAATCAATAAAAACAAAACTGATGAGACGTTAAGGTTGAAATAAATTTATTTTCTAAAGGTATATATCCTTTTATTTATCTATTTATTTGTAATACTCCATATATGTAAAAAATATATACACAAATCTTTATATGAACGTTTAAGTTCTCAATTTTGGTTGAATCCTATCAAAGTAACACTTGATATCATCCATTTTCATATATATATATATATATATATATATATATATATATATATATATATATATATATATATATATATATATATTAAATTTTTATTTGAAGGCACTTACAATGCATGTATCATATAAAATTCAATACTTTTTCTTATAGAAAAATGAACTTGACAAGTGTAATCCCGGCAAAGGATCGCTCGGTGTGTAGAATATCGTACAGACTGTTTCGACTTTATTAAGTCTCATCAGCGATATATACTATATATATATATATATTTTATATATATATATATGTGAAGAGAAATAGAAGTGAATCCGAAGGTATGTAGTATAGTGAGAAATTTGAAAAAACACAGGTTAAATAAAATGAGTGGTAAGTTTATT
>CM042151.1:57237747-57250247 GCA_023376005.1 Doryteuthis pealeii | reverse complement strand
GAACAACCCTGACTTTTTCTGTCCCCACAAAATGGGAAGACATTAATTTTGTGTTATAAAAACCACTATATTAAATATCAGTAGTTTTAAAAAATAAATATATAAATGATATAGTAAAGTAAAGTCGTCCGAGCGGCCTAATGTCGATATCAGCCAATCAGCGAGGGAGTCTATCCCCTTTTCACTAGCGCTAGACCAAGGAGATTGTTTTTGCAACTGAGGTGGAGCGCCACTCCTACCATCAGCTCCTTACTTTACCGCACATATCCCTGTGCTACTCATACCCTGAGTTGGCAAATGTACCTATATACGTGGCGTAAATAAATATATACATATATATATATGTATAGTATAGTGATGAAAATCAAACATTCAGTCCACATTATAGTGTTTGGGGAGATCACTAACAATGGAGACGTTATGCCTCTATCCATTTTCCCAAATGGTCTTTCACTCAACGCTGAAGACTACATCAAGTGCCAAGAAGAAGTAGTGCTGCCTTGGATAACAAATCTGGTTGCTGGAAGACTCAACGTCTGTGAACAGGACAACACGCTATGCCACACAAGCGGTAGGACCCAGTTATGGCTGTGGTGAGCAAATTTCTGCGACTACAGCACCCTTAAAATCTGATTGCCTAACTCCCTGGATTGCAATCCCCTTGATTATTATGTGTGGGCGAACTTGGGCCAGAGACCATCAAAACTCCATGAAACACGTGGGACGAATCAAAGGCAAGGATAACAGCATCATACAATGCTAACAGCATAGATTCCAATGACTCTCTTTATTGTTAGAACCCAAGTGCTGCCGCTATACAGTAGCACGGATACGGCTTTATCTTATCAGAGAGATCAGCTTTCCATATGATGGATATTTTAAAGTAATTTTCGTAAATATATCTGATTAAGTGAGATGTTGGTATTATTTGGATTATTCGGACTATTGTTCTCATCTTTATTGTTATTTGTACAAAGTTTCGGCCGACCTGCCCTTTGGTTTTCTTCGGGTATTTCTTGTCAGGCTCGGGAACCTTTCTTCGAACACTGGCACCTTCTCCTCGAACTCGGGAACCTTCTTGTCGTAATCGGTAGAAAATTACTTTTTCTCTGGATTTCTGAGATGGGGCTTGATAATTTGGATTATTTGGATTAATCGGACTATTGTCCTCATCTTTATTGATGTTAGTGTAATTTTTATTTTTGCGTAATTTAAACGACAATTTATCCATTGCACTATAGGTTTTCAAAAACTAATAAAGAATTTATTTATTAAATATCTGTGTATTCATATGATTGTAGTCCATTATGTATGTTCTCATCTCTATATGCATATATGCTGCAAAAATACGTAGGTTTGCGTGTGAATCTGTGTGTGTGTGTGTATGGTGAAGATGGGAGCATACGTCCATATTTGTGGGTGGGGGTGGTTGTGTGTGATTATCCTTATTTTCAAAATATAAAGGAAATTAATGTTTCTGCAGGCAAAAGTGTATTAATTTCTGTTTTCTGTTGCCTCTGTAAGAGCGCCATGTTGTGCATACGCATTCCCTCAGATCGGCGCATGCGTAATCGTAAATGCACTAATTTGTCTGTATGAATATTATGAAAATTAACAAAACATGGCATCAGCTTTTATGTGTGCGTATGTCAATCTATTGGAATCAGTGTTTATATGGATGTGTGCTGGCCTAATGAAACGTTATTAGCCAGATATTAAAGCAGGCCATTTAGATATTAAAACAGGCCATTTACGTGAGTGTATACTTTTAAATCCCAAACGTGCATCTTTGTTTTCAATAAGGGTGCACACAATTGTGTATATGTTTGTGTGTCCGTATATGAGTATGCTTTTGCATGTATATCCGAAGGTTAATTGATAATTAAGATTTCCAGCCATATAAAACAAGTTTTTAGACCAGATAGAATAATGGAACTGGAATCAAAATGGTGGTATTTTTTTTTCAAGTTTGGTTACAAGTTTTTTCGTTTTTTTTTTTTTTTTTCATCTTAGTCACTATTTAGATTAAATAAAATTTTTGACAAGAAAGAATAATGAAACCGGTACGAACATGGAGGACATTTATTTTATTATTTTTTAAAAATTCCAAGTTTATCTTTTGAACTTAGTCACTATTAAGTATTGATTGATAAATAAGGTCTCTAATCCAATAAAAAAAACTAATTTTAAATCAGATCATCATCATCATCATCATCATCATCATCATGTCGCGCTATTAGCACGGATATCCGTGACTTTCTCTCTCCAGTCGTCCCTATCACTCATTGTTCTCGGGAGGTCCTCTACGCAGCATCCAACATCCGCACAGAGCTGGTCAATGTACGTCTTTGCTGGTCGGACCACACTGGCGTGTCCATGTGCTGGCTTCCACAGGAAGACGTCACTTATAATTCCGACCTTGCTTCTCCTGCAGTGTTCTGCGTGTCTTGTCCGTCTTACTCGGATGGTTTCGGTGATATGGGACAGGTGGCCATTCAGCTGTGTTCTTGTGGGGTGTTGTTTCCACGATTTCCACGATTTGCTTAAAACTGCTCCCAGCATTCTTAAACCAGATAGAATTATCAAACTAGTAACAAATACAGTAAATTTATCTTTCTCCAAAATTATAAGTTTCTTTTTCAACATAGTCACAATTTAGACAAATAAAATTTTAGACTAGATAGAACAAGGATATTGTTTTGAAAATGAAATATAAGTGCTGGTTAATAAATTAGGTCTCCAATCCTATAAAACAAGTGCTGGACCAGATAGATTAATGAAACTGGGATCAAAATGAAAATTATTTATTACAATGAAAAGTTTATTTTTCAAAATAGTCCCTACTTAATGTTGATAGATGAATAAACTCTCCAATTCTATAAAACAAGTTTTTGACCATATATATTAATAAAGGTGGTATCAAGATGAAATAAATTTAAATTAGAAGTTTATTTTTCAACATAGTCTCTATTTTCATGTTGAATGGTAAGTAAGGTCTTTGGTCCTATAAGAATGAGTTATATAAGATAGAATGGTAAACTGGTTTTAGAATTTTATTTTTCAGCATAATATCTGTTTAATGTTCCATATTTTCCAAAGATTCTATCTCTTTGTTTATTCCATCCAGTAGAAGAAAAATTCTTGTACAATTTGGAACCAACCGCAGCAACTGTAACTTTGGTATCAAGGGGAAAATTCTGACCTTTCAACAACTCTTTTAATTTTGGGAACAACAAAGAATTTATCCATAGAATGAGACTTGAAAGAACTTTTTTTTTTTTTTTTTTGACACCAGAACAATGCCATTGCATTAAAAACAAATGGTGCAAAGGATAAGGAACCAGAAATTCAAACTTGCTAACTTTGGCAGAATGGTGGTTCCACAAATTGAAAGAAGCTATAAAATGTCATCATTTTTAATAGGTATGAAAGCTGAAATTTCCAATGGTTGATGTTCAAGCCCGTGTAAATGTCAGGAATTTAAATGCTGTTTTTTAAGGAAGGCAGTGGGCCTTCATCACTTTGAAGATTGATAATACAGACATGGGCACTTCAAGTAGGGGTGAAGATCTGGTTTATCAATCAGCACAAAATAGGAGCTATGGTGAATAATAAACTTGTAATTTTGAAAAAAAAACACCTAATTTTGGTACCCGTTTTATTATTCTATCTGGTCTAAAACATAGGGTTAGAGACTTTATTTATCAATCAACACTAATTTTAGAGTATGATATTAATTTCATTATTCTATCGGGTCTACAATTTGAATTACAGTCAAGTCATGCTGAAAGCAAAGGTTCCCACTAAATAAGCAGTGATATGCTTGTTCAATATCTAATTGGGTGACCACTTAAGTAACATGTACTATAATTAACCTGGGTTATTTGTTTATCAAAATGACTTGATTTGGCATTAAATGCCCCGAAAAGGGTTGATATGCCGTAAAACAAAACAGCCAACCTTGAAACAACCCGAATCCTTTGTTTATAAAAAAATGACTTGATTCGGCATTAAATGACCCAAAAAGGGTTTATATGCCACAAAACAAAACAACCAACCTTTAAACAACCTGAATCCTTTGTTTATCAAAATTGACTTGATTTGGCATTAAATGCCCCGAAAATGGTTGATATGCCGATCAACAAAACAACCAATAAAACCAAGCCTAAAACTTGTTTTATAGGGTTAATAACTTTATTTATCAATAAACACGAAATAGTGGTTATGTTAAAAAAATAAACTTGTAATTTTGAAGAAAAATAAATTTCCTCCGTTGAATCATTCTTTTCCTGTAACCTCTTAGCGTTGGGTTGCTTTTAAAATAACATTGGAGTACTTGTATGTTATCTTCTCTAGTCCACACTCTTCTTGGTCTCTCGCTGGGCCAATGCTGGGCTGTCTCTCAGCTGGGCCAATGCTGGTCTGTTTCTCAGCTGAGCCAATGCTGGGCTGTCTCTCGACTGTTTATTTTAACATCCATTTCATTATTCAATCTGGTTGAAAAAACTTGTTTTATAGGACTGGAAATCTTAATTATCAATTAACTTTTGGATACATGCAAAGGCATACTCATACTAACATATTTACGGATACACAAACATATACGCAATTTTGTGCAATCCATATTAAAAATAGTGATGCACGTTTGGGATTTAAAATTATGCACTCATGTAAATGGCCTGTTTTAATATCTAAATGGCCTGCTTTAATATCTGGCTTATAATGTTTCATTAGGCAAACATATAATTAAATAATGAATGTTGGAGATAAGTTTATGCTTGTTATGTTCGAGAAGCAGCATCGACAACTAATTTAATCTGCGGTCATCTTGAATCAAACAATCAAATAACAACTCCAATTTTTAACATATCAACTTTTCTAGCAAAATTAATATTAAAACAAAACAAAACAAAACAAAATATCACTTAATTTGGCATATGCTAGATTTGCATAATCTAGTTATACTGGCCCTCGCCAACTTAGCGTATGAGTAGCACAGGGGTCTGTGCGGTAAAGTGAGGAACTGATGGTAGGTGTGGCGCTCCATCTCAGACGCTAAAAAATATTCTCCTTGGTCTAGCTCTAGTGAAAGGGATAGACTCCCTCGCTGTCATATCCACTTTTTCCTCTATATTCAACCACACTTTGTCGGATTTATTCAATCCTTCACTCCTCATATATATATATATATATATATATATATATATATATATATATATATATATATGATGAGACTTAATAAAGTTGAAACAGCCTGTACGATGTTCTACACAATAATTCTTTACCGAAATTCACTTGTCATTATTAACTTCTATAATTATCGAATTTTATGTGATATACGCTTTGTAATTGCCTTCAAGCAAAAATATAAATAATAATATATACTTTATTCAACAATGCTTCTAAAAAAAAACATCCAAAAATCTATATATATATATATATATATATATATATGAGGAGTGAAGGATTGAATAAATCCGACAAAGTGTGGTTGAATATAGAGGAAAAAGTGGATATGACAGCGAGGTGTCTATCCCCTTTCATATATATATATATATATATATATATATATATATATATATAATATTAATAAGATTAACAGAGGTGAACCTCTAGAAGGTGAACCTTCTCGATTATAAAACAAATGTATGATGCACAAATGTTTCAAATAAAAGACTGAAGAAGTTGCAGTCAATGTGCAATGAATATTTCCTACATCTGCTTGTTTGAGTTGTTTTTGTCCACACTTTTTTCCCTCTATCCTTAACCACATTCTGTCAGATTTATTCCAATCCTCCTGTCCTCATATATATATATATATATATATATATATATATATATATAAGTCGTTGGGGCGGTCTAGTGTCAGTATCAGCCAATCAGCGAGGGAGGCTATCCTCTTTTCACTAGTGCTAGACCAAGGAGATTGTTTTTGCGTCTGAGGTGGAGCACCACATCTACCATCAGCTCCTTACTTTACCGCACATATCCCTGTGCTACTCATACGCTGAGTTGGCAAGGGCCGGTATCGAACTAGGAACCTTGTGGTTTCTAGCTGAACGCTCTACCGACTGAGCTAACCCAGCCCTAAATATATATATATATATATTCATATATATATAAACAAACACACGATGTTTTAGTATGTGTGTGCATACTGGTACATGATGGTGCTAACCCTGCCCTAAATATATATATATATATTCATAAAATCAAATATAAAAAAATTTTTTTTTTAAATCTGTTTTCAAATGCCTTAAAAGTAATAAAGAATTCATCATTCGCATCTGATGAGCTGGGAGAATTAGACACTTTGTCTAAGCTCCCCGAAATAGGCTATAATGCAAAATCTCTAAGTCTTTTGTTATTTGTTTACTTATATATATATTCATATATATATAACAAACACACAATGTTTGAGTATGTGTGTGCATACTGGTACATGATGGTGCTAATCCGGTCCTAAATATATATATATATATATTCATATATATATATAAACAAACACGTGATGTTTGAGTATGTGTGTGCATACTGGTACATGATGTGCATCAGTATTTTGGTTGTGTATATGCAGTCACAAGTTTGTGATTGTTATTTTGATATCCAAATCCTTAAATACAAGGTTATCAAGTACAATTGATACCGGCACATGAAACCATGACATCATGGAGGCAAAAATGTGTTTGACTTCCAGATAAATAGCAATAGTAAAAAAAAGGAAATATGAATTTCTATTAATAATAACACTCAGCTTTTTTTCAAAAATATCATATTCATGATCCTGCGCAACCCAAGATATTCTTTTATTTCTAAATGTATTCTATTAACGAGACACCGATTTGACTTTAGGGTAGGCAAAGGTTTGAAGACGCTAATAGCTTTCAAATATCACAAGACAATCCATGCAAAATTGGAGTTATTCATTTCTTCGTTTTTAATTATTTAGTGTTAACTTGGAGCTGATTTCGCTTTTCAATTAGCAAAGAGTTGATAATGAGGCTAAAAGCTCTTAAATATTGCCATCACAATTCACACACAACTTGAGATATTGATTCCTTTATTTTTAGACATTTTAAGCCAGACACTAATTTCAATTTAAGATAGGCAATAGGTTAGCACATCTAATAGAGAGAGAGAGAGAGAGGGTGAGAAAAGTAGAGAAAAATGAAAGTGAGATATATATATATATATATATATATATATATATAGATAGATAGATAGATAAAGAGAGAGAGGGGGGAGAGAAAGAGAAAGAGAGGACTAATTTCAATTTCAGATAGGCAATAGGTTAGCACATCTAATAGAGAGAAAGAGAGAGGAGAGAGATGAATAGTAGAGAAAAAAGCGATTAGAATAGAGAGAGAGAGAGAGAGAGAGAGAGAGAGAGAGAGAGAAGAGAGAGAGAGAGAGAGAGAGAGAGAGAGAGAGAGAGAGAGATAGATAGATAGATAGAGAGAGAGAGAGATAGATAGATAGATAGATAGATAGATAGAGAGAGAGAGAGAGAGAGAGAGAGAGAGAGAGAGACTAATTTCAATTTTAGATAGGCAATAGGTTAGCACATCTAATAGAGAGAGAGAGAGGGGGAGAATGGTAGAGAAAAATGAAAATGAGAGAGAGAGAGAGAGAGAGAGAGAGAGAGAGAGAGAGAGAGAGAGAGAGAGTTGGTGGGGTACCCCACCCTAGCAAAAAAAAAAATGCCCATTGTACTGTGTAAAAAATGAATTTTGAAAGATATTGCTCAATTTTGAATTTTGAAAGATATTGCCCAAGGTGGGTGAGAAAAATTAAATAAATCAAATGAAATGTTTAATATTTTAAAAAAATGAATTACTTACTTAAAAAGCATCATATTCACTCCACTTCACTGAGATATTTGTTTTGTTTTATGACAGTAAGGACCTCCAAAACGTTTCTAAACATTTCTGATTTAATTATTCAGACTCTTATCATTATAGAAAATTTTAAAAATCGTATGAGTACAATACGATACTCGTAAAAAAATATTTCTCCTAATATATTTTAGGAAAAAAAACTACTTTACCCATCAATTCATCTAAAGTTGAATAAGTATCAAAATTGATACTTAATTGATCTTCATTTTATAAAAAAAATTCTCGGGCTGGTTTCTTCTTGTTTTTAATTACTTAACAAGACTCGTTGTTTTCTTTGATAAAGCTTTATTTCGCAATCCAGTCCATATTCATCCACTGTGGATCAAGTGACCTACAGGTCCACTCACTCTTAATTCTCTCCCGCATCTGAAGCTAATTCTCATGTGTCTGTAATGGCACATTTTTAAGGGGTCAAGTAAAAAGGTTACTAACTGCCAATACCTGTCAGGTAACTTTTAATGGACCCTGTAATTCTAAATCTAACGGACCCTAATTCAAATGTTCTAACTACAGGTACATAGATAATTTATTAGCTGCTTATAGAATTATGTAATATATTGCCACGTGTGGTTTATTCTATTAGTTTACTTATCTTCTTGTTTTTATATATATATATATATCAATGAATGGAATAAACTGCACACGGCAAAAGAGAAAAAAAAACTGACATAGGGTTCAATCAGAAAAGAAGTTTATCTCAGTTTAATTAAGTAATAACTTCAACTTAGTCAAGTATCAGGTAGGGTCCTGATGAGATTGTATAGATCGGAACCATAATAGACCCATAACTCTAAGTCCTCATCAGATATCTCACATATAACCATTTACTATTACATATATATATATATATATATATATATATTTACCAACCCCTCCACATGGGCAGGTTGCGACACAAGGTCAATTTCTTAAGCGGAGTTTAACAGGTTTGAATTCAGAGTTTTTTCTTCTCCAAGACTGGTTACTTAACCATTGTTAAAGAGTTCAGTCTGCCCTGCTATTTACCCATAGTTGGAGGGAGATTTGGATTCATACCTTTCCCAAGGGTATTAGTGCCATGTGAAGTGCAAACAGCATTTCCTATGACTATAACCATTATACCACACACCTCCATTTATACATATATATATTAGCTCAGTCGGTAGAGTGTTCGGCTAGAAACCACATGGTTCCTAGTTCGATATCAGCCCTCGCTAACTCAGCGTATGAGTAGCAAAGGGATCTGTGCGGTAAAGTAAGGAGCTGATGGTAGGTGTGGCACTCGGTCTCAGATGCAAAAAACAATCTCCTTGGTCTAGCGCTAGTGAAAAGGGAATAGACTCCCTCGCTGACTGGCTGATACCGACTTTAGGCCATCCAGACGACTTTACTTTTTACTTTATATATATATATATATATATATATATATATATATATATATAAATAGGAAAAAGTCAACGTCTCTGATGACGGATAAACATCTGAAACCATTGGTAAGACGAACTTTGTATTGGTGACTTACTTAAATAAATAAAGCTCTTAAAGAAATAATTGAGCACTTTATAATCATTTCTCCAATATTAATAACAAAAGATTAATTATATATATATATATATATATAATATAATAAGATAAATATATAAAGGTTTTACATATCTATTTATTAGATGACAAAGGAACATTCACAACCATATTGGTTTCATGCGATGCAATCATCAGGTGAAGATGTTTCAAATGTAAGGAAAATCGAAAAAATTTCAATAACAGCTCTATTTTATATTGAGCACTCTAAAAATTTCAATAACAGCTGTATTTTATATTGAGCACTCTACCAATAATACTGCCTTTGGTACACCATTCCAGCAAAAGCTGAAACAGTGACCATCTCACACTATATATATATATATATATTATATATATATATAAGGGTTTTGTAATTTGCTTGAAGCATTGCGTATATATTGGTTTGTTGGTTGGTTTTGAAAGCTGTCACAATGCGAGTGTAAAGAAAAAAGAAGGTAACTATGATGTTTTTAGTTAACCTGTCATTTATTTCTCAATATTTCGGGAAGAGATTCCCATCCTCAGAAGAATACTGGAACTGAAGTTGTCTTAGCGGCTGCTACATTCGTTCTGCCTTGGGTTTTTATTTATTTTATAATATATAAATATAATAAATATAATAAAATAAAATAAAAAGAAATGATCAGACACACAGACATAAGCACCACGCACACACACATACGCTTACATTTACACACACAAGCACGCGCACACACACACTTACACACACAAACACACACATAAGCAAGCACCCCAACCATACACATACACACACAGAATTTGGAAGACCCAAGGCAGAACGAATGTAGTAGCCGCTAAGACAACTTCAGTTCCAGTATTCTTCTGAGGATGGGAATCTCTTCCCGAAATATTGAGAAATAAATGACAGGTTAACTAAAAACATCATAGTTACCTTCTTTTTTCTTTACACTCGCATTGTGACAGCCTTCAAAACCAACCAACAAACCAATATATATATATATATAAATATATATATATATACACGTGAGGATATATCTTACTACACAGAGACTAAACACTATGAAGTGTCTGGGCTTTTTCCACCTCAGCTATTCATTTTTAGCAGTCGAGTCATGGTATAAAGAATAAAAAACAAACAAACATATGAAGCCTTTAGTCGTCAATATGCATAGCAGCACATCCGTCCCAAGATAAAAGATTTTGTGATATCAACAATAGCATTTTTAGCGTTTAAATATCATCAGAGCAATTCATGTGGAACTTTGGGAAGTAATTTCTTTTTAAAACAATTTTGTATTTTATGGGCACTGATATGAATTTTAGACAAGCCGAGAATTGATAAACATGCTAATGGTTTTTGCATATTATCCTCAGAAATAATTTCCAATTATCTTTTTTATTCCTTTTTTTTTCCACTTATTGAATTAAGCAATATTTTTTTACATTAGGGGAGTGGAAAAGAGTTGATAACTATTTAGAGCACGTCTAGAATATTATCGCACTGTCCAGGTGAAAGCGTAAATATTAATTTCTTTGTTTCATCCAGAATACAAAACTTTTATATATTTTTTTTTTCCTCTTTATTTTCAATTGTTTTCTGATATGGAATTTTTACGCCTCATAAAAAAGCTAATGATATTAAGGAGTCTTGATTTTACTAGATTCACACACATGCGCAGTAATGGATGACAAATCTATCAGGTTATAGTGTGTATTGTGATGAGCTATTGATGACCTCAGTGTTTCCAGGTGCAAAATAAAATCAAATGTAAATGTCACCAAAAGGCATCTGCAAAGTTGGAAGTTGGGCATGATTGCTTGAAGACAGTTTATGGTATAGGTGAAGTGTCATGTGATAGAGTCTGGAGAGACAAGGAGGAAACACATTTTTTTTATAGAACTGTATTGAGAACTGATCAGAGATTTGAGAAGAATTTTAGGGGATATTATCATATAATTTATTACCAAACACTACAGCAATAAATAAAAATAGACCACCAACACCTCAAAAACCAAAAATAAAAGTCAACACTGCTTGGTAACAGTTAGTTTCTCACCTTGTCCGACCATATATATATATGGTCGGAGTTAGTTGCTGTGTCTAGCCACACTGATGAGATGTGAAACATTGAAACACAGTGTCTGTGGATGACTTATTATATGCTCCTGTAACATGGTAGAGCTCTTTAGGAGTGACTTTAATAAACTTACACCACCGGCATAACACAATGATCATCTGTTTACAGATTTGATCTCTCTGGTGATCGTTAATTATATACACAGATGTATGTATTTAAAACAGTTAAAACACCACTCCTTAACGGCAGTTGGCGATGGCCTAGAGGTTAATGGATAGGGTTGACGTAAAGTCAGACAGGTTTTGCTCCTGGTCAAAGTTAGTTGCTGTGTCTAGCCACACTGATGAGATGTGAAACGTCAAAACATGGTGTCTGTGGATGATTTTATATATATATATATATATATATATATATATATATATATATATATATATATATACTAGCAAATATATGCACCATCCGGGTGCAAGTATTTAAGTTTTAATGTAATGAAATATCGTATTAAATTAGAAAGTCTAATAAGAATGCAGATAAAAAGATTTGAAACAGAGTGGGGGTATAATAGAAAAATAGAAATGAAACTTACTTTTTCATCACTCCCGTCTTTCATTGCTGAATTTTACTTATTTAACTATTTAGTTAAATTAGGAAATAAATAATAAAATTACACTTATTTTTTATTGTTAATGGATTTCATTTAAGATTCATTGGAGAGATTGTTGCTTATATTCATTAAAATAAAACCAAACAGTTAGAAATCAATAATACTAAGCACATATTTAATAAAATCACATTTTTAATATCAATATGCAAATTAGCCTTCCCGTTCACACTGCAAACCGCTATTTTTTGTATATATAAATACAATAGCATATTATTAGTATGTAGATATGGACAACACTAATAAAAAGGTGAAGCAATTTTATTAATAATTGAGGTTTAAATATAAATAAATTCATGAAGAATGTGATGTAAATAACTATGTTAATCGTGACTCGAT
>CM042151.1:57162747-57232747 GCA_023376005.1 Doryteuthis pealeii | reverse complement strand
TCGGTATCAGCCAGACTGCGAGAGAATCTTTACCCTTTTCACTAGCACTAGACCAAGGAGATCATTTTTGATTTCTATCAGCTCCTCACTTTACTGCACACATCCTTGTGCTACTCAGATGCTGAGTTGGCGAGGGCCGGATTCGAACCCAGAACCTTATGGTTCCTAGTCGGACGCTCTATCAACTGAGAATAATAAAAGTATAAAATTCTCTTGGACTTCAACATACAGATGGATCACCTAATCCTGACCAGGAGATCAGCCCTAGTATTGATTAACAAGAAGAAGAGAATCTGTCATCTAGTGGATTTTGCCATCCTGGCCGACTTATGAGTGAAAGTAAAAGCAAATGAAAAGATAGACAAATATCTGGACCTTGCCAGAGAACTGAGAAAATTGTGAAACATGAACGTAAAGGTTGTACCAATTATAATTGGTGCCCATGGAACAGTTCCCAAATGTCTGGAAAAGAGTCTGGGCGAATTGGAGATTAGAAGGAAGAATCAAGACCATCCAAAGTACGGCATCGTTAAAATCAGGTGGAATACTCAAAAGAGTCCTGGAGACCTGAGGAGACTTGTTGTCACTCAGCCTCCAGTGAACTACTGGCTATGGCAGGTGAGAAAAACTCAATAATAATAATAATATTAATAATAATGATAATAATAATAATAATAATAATAAGAGGTCTCACTAGCATTGAAGACTGTGTAGATTCGACAATTCAAGCACTCGAATAAAGAGCAAAGAGAGACTAATAACAGCAGCCAGAAAAAAACAATTGCAATATATGGATGAGAACAAAGATAACAAAAATAAGGAAGCAGAAATGGGAAGAAAAACAGCTACATGGATTCTTCAAGCGAAACACAGGGGAGATCGCACATCAGAACAGAATCTCTTATAATTGCAGCACAAGATAATGCTATAAGGACAAATTATATAAAAGCAAAAATAGATAAGACACAGCAGAATAGCAAATGTAAAATGTGTGGGGAAAGAGACGAAACTGTCAATCACATAATAAGCAAATGCAGTAAACTAGCACAAAGAGAGTACAAGAATAGACATGACTGGGTGGGAAAGGTGATTCACTGGGAACTGTGCAAGAAATTCAATTTTCACCATTCAACTAAAAGGTATGAATCTGTCCTGGAGAATGAGACACAAAATTCTCTGGAACTTTGAGATACAGACGGATCACCTAATCCCAGCTAGGAGACCAGACCTAAATTGATTGACAAGAAGAGGAAGACTTGTCATCTCGTGGATTTTGCCGTCCCGGCTGATCACAGAGTGAAAATAAAAGGGAGGGAAAAGATCAACAAATACTTAGACCTTGCCAGAGAACTGAAAAAAACTGTGGAACATGAGGGTGAAGGTCATACCAATTATAATTGGGGCACTTGGAACAATCCCCAGGGGGTTGGAAAAGAGTCTGGATGAATTGGAAATCAGAGGAAGGATCGAGACCATCCAGACTACAGCATTATTGAGATCGGCTGGAATACTCAGAAGAGTCCTGGTGACCTGAGGAGACTTGCTGTCACTCAGCCCCCAGTGAACCACCGACTACGGCAGGTGTGTAAAACTCGAATGGAGTAAAATAATAATCCTCATGTTTGTGCTGGCAACATGGATATCTATGAGAATCTCTCACCAGCCATCCCTATTGGTCATCACCTAATGGTAATAATGGTTGGCAGCTTCATCTCAAAAATAAGTAAAATCCTGCAATTAAAACTACTAATATGAAAAAGCAATAACATCAAACATGGTCCCAACAGATCAGAGACAAAGTAAAGGATACGTTATAGGTGTTATTTAGCCTTCTGCAATATTGACAACTATCATAAGTTGGTTGATAAAGCAGTTATACACATAGGGAAGCATGGACTGCCATAGATAGATTATAGATCATATAGAAATCTGACTCTTACAGAATTTGTTCAAATATTCTCTACTACAGGTACGTACATAAATCATAAGCTACTTATGAATTATGTAACATAGGAAAGCATGGACTGCTAGAGACAGATTATAGATGATATAGAAATCTGATCTCTCTGATTAGATAAAGTGAGAAGTTTTCCAAGCTGTAGATGTGTCCGTACTACTGTATGGCTGCAACACTTGGATTCTAATCAAACGCTTAGAGAAAAAGCTAGCTGAAACCTGATGATGGTTTGAACGAAATAATGTTTCTTTTTCTACTTAATTCTTTCATTCTATTTCTCTGAATTTTTTAGATGAGGCTTGATAATTAGTATTATTTGTATTATTCGGACAATTGTCCTCATCTTCATTGGCACATCGGCTGAAATGTTGTACAGATAACATTGAGGATGAGGGCAATAGTCCGAATAATATAAAATAATACTAATTTTTTCATTTTGTTCAGCTATTTATTTGAACCTAAATAGTTTTTACTAAAAGGTTTATGCTTCAAACTACTGTATGAATACTACTACAACAATTACTACTTCTAATAATAATGATTGACAGCTTCATCTCGAAAATAAGAAAAATCATGCAATTAACACTACTAATATGTAAAAATAATAACAACAAATACGGTACCAAAAGACAAAGTAAGGGATGAGTGTGCAATGATTTTGATAGCTTTTTAATTAGTGTGTACAGATTTGATTTTAATGAGTCCCTGAGAAATTTGATGGTCCCAATTAAAGATTGTTAATAAATTGTAGGGTTTTTATTAATGAACAGGGGAAAGAGGGTGGGAAAGTTTTCTTTGATGAAAAAACTAAAGCTGTCTAATCCCTACCAAGTACCCCACCCTGTGTAATTCGTTTCTAAGAAAATATTGAAATATATTTTCAGTTAACTTGAAATGATGGAGGAAGAAAAAATAAAATAAAAAAATTAAAAAATATAGGAGTATTTTACAGCAGAGTCGACCAATACCTGAGTAAGGCACAGGGACATAGATTTTCAGATGTAGACAGTGGAAATTTCCAGTTAAAAACATAAGGTACTTTCTGCTGATTAGTAGAGAACTCACATCCCTGAACTGTTACGAGTTCGTTGTGTGCAATGTATGATGATTTTTTAAAGGAAAAGTTGCATCCCTAGGTGAGTCCCTGGGATGCATTGATATGATTTTACTGCATCCTTTTAGATTTATATACATCAGGGATGCAGGACACATATGTATCTGCATTTATGTGTGCGATTTAACCTTCTGCAATACCGATTACTCTCATAATTTGGCGGATAAAGCAGTTATATGCATAGGAAAGCATTGGCTGCTATAGACATATCGAACGCATAGAAATCTGATCTCTCTGATAAGATAGTGAAAATTCTTCTAAGCTGTAGCCATGTCGGTGCTACTGTATGGCTGCACCTTTAATTAAGATTCTAATAAAATGCTGTGAGAAAAAACTTAGGATCATTTTTCACCATTTCTAATGACTGTAAAGAAAATAAAGAACAAAGTTTCAGGTTTAAGAAAATTGTTGCTGGAGTCTGAAAAGGCCAGTTTAGCTCAGTCGGTAGTTCATCCACCTTGGAACCACATGGTTCTGGGTTCAATATCAGCCCTCACCAACTCAGTGTATGAGGAGCACAGCTTGGATCTGTGTGGTAAAGATGGTATTGTGGTGCTACACCTCACATACAAAAACAATCTTTCTGGTCTAATGCTAGTGAAAAAGGGATAGACTCCCTCGCTGTCTGGCTAAAACTGACCATAGGTGGCCTATGGTTAGTTTTAGCCCTTTTTCACTAGCATTAGACCAGAAAGATTACTTGTCTTACTTACTATGGTGTCACAGTCCAGGATGTTAGCCACTAAGCAAATGGACTCCCACATCCAGGCCCACTTGTGGGTCTAAGGCACACGTTGAGTACCACTGTTCTAAACCCTGCTGATATGGCTAATGAAAGTAAGAGGTTATATGAAACACATCCAAGCCCACTTGTGGGTCTAAGGGCCCACGTTGAGTACCACTGTTCTAAACCCTTCTGATATGGCTAATGAAAGTAAGAGTTATATGAAACATATCCAAGCCCACTTGTGGGTCTGAGGGCCCACGTTGAGTACCACTGTTCTAAACCCTGCTGATATGGCTAATGAAAGTAAGAGGTTATATGAAACACGTCCAAGCCCACTTGTGGGTCTAAGGCCCACGTTGAGTACCACTGTTCTAAACCCTGCTGATACGGCTAATGAAAGCAAGAGGTTATATGAAACTCTCAGCTAATGATAAAAAAAACACCTTGTTAAAATTCCTTTGGTGTATTTCTTGCTTTTAGAAATGATAAAACAGAGATGTATAAAAAGCGCTTTTAATGATAATGTAAATTAGAATAAGTGGCTGCTGCTGATTCAGAGAAAATGAATAGACACAATCTACAGTAGCAGTAGTAGAAGGAGGAGGAGGAAGAGGGGGAGAACGAGGAGTGAGTGAGTGAGAGGGTGGGAGTTGTCTTGATCCCACTTTAGTGATTGGCAAAAGCAAATATGGATTGATCAATGAGAAAAGGCTTGTTTTTTTTTGTTTTTTTTTTGTTTTTTAAGGAAGGGGAGGGGGTATAGCATTAATTTTTTTATTTTTCTTATAACATTATAAACAAAATCTTAAATAATGTTAATGGAGGACTTGTTGCTCACTGCGGAAGATTCTTGCGACCTGTGCCCTTTAGAAGATGGCTTAGGTTATTCATCCTCTTAAGCAACGGAAGTATTTTAAATAAATAAATAAATAAATAAATAAATGAACTGAAATCCAACTTGAACATTAGTTATAATTACTACTTTTTCATTAGCTGTTCCCAATCACTTAATTTTGTTATCTGGTATTAAGTGATTAAGTAAATGAAAATAAAAATAAAAATATAAACTGACAAAACATGACATTACATTAAAAAAAATATTATTTAAAAAAAATAAAAAATAAAAAAAATAAGAATATAAACAGCAAAAAAGAGACAGTTTAAAAAAAAGAAAAAAAAGAAAAGAAGTTCTCAAAACAGCAGGAGGACAATCTCTATCAAAAGCAAAAATCCAAAGAGGCATTTTCCAAGGAGACTCACTATCAACTCTACTATTATTATAGCAATGATGCCACTCAATTATATACTTGGAAAATGTACTAAAAATTCACTAAATCAGAAGAAAAAATAGAAGAATATAAACAGCAAAAAAGTAACAGTTAAAAAAAAAAAAAAAAAAAAAAAAAAAAGAAAAGAAGAAAAAAGTTCTCAAAACAGCAGGAGGACAATCTATCAAAAGTAAAATCCAAAGAGGCATTTTCCAAGGATACTTACTATCACCTCTACTATTTGTTATAGCAATGATGCCACTCAATTATATACTTGGAAAATCTACTAAAAATTCACTAAATCAGAAGAAAAATAGAAGAATATAAAACAGCAAAAAAGTGACATTTTCAAAAAAAAAAAAAAAGAAAAGAAGTTCTCAAAACAGCAGGAGGACAATCTCTATCAAAAACGAATATCCAAAGAGGCATTTTCCAAGGAGACTCACTATCACCTCTACTATTTGTTATAGCAATGATGCCACTCAACTTGAAAAATCTACAGAGAACTAAAAATTCACTAAATCAGTAGAAAAAATAAACAACCTTATGTTCATAGATGATATAAAGATTTTTGCCCCCCAAAAATTAGTGACAATTCACAAGGCATTACACCTGAGAGATGATAGAGATAGGCTATATGTATCAAGAAAGAAGGTGGAAGTTGTCTCGCTAAAATTGAGAGTATTGCGTAGATGCAACAATCCAAGGACTTGAAGAATACATAAAAAAGACTAAGGAAAGATTAATTACAACAGCCAATAACAGCAGTTGCTACATATGGCCAAACAGAAAAACAACAAAAAACAAGAAAACAGAAATGAGTATTCTAGCCGATCTGGAAAGCTGGGGAAACTTACAGTCACTCAGCCTCCAGTGTAAGACCACCAACTAACACTAGTGTGAAAAACTCACAAGGAGTGATAATAATAATAATAATAATAATAATAATAATAATAATAATAATATAATATTCCAAAAAATTAAATTTTGACCATACAACAAAATGGTATATGTATAAACCAGATTCTGTTGTTGAGAATGAAATGCATAAAATTCTCTGGGAATTTGAGATAAAGACAGATCCCTTATCCCAGCCAGGAGATCAGACCTTGTGTTGATTAACAAAAATAAGAGAACAGTCCCTGCAGATCACAGGGTGAAGCTGTAGGAAAATGAAAAGATGGATAAATACCTGGACCTGGCCAGAGAATTAAAAAGGCTGTGGAATATGAGAGTGAAAGTGATACCAATTGTAGTTGGTGCACTTGGAACGGTGCCAATAAACTTGGAAAAAAGACTGGAGGATATGGAAATCAGAGGAAGAATTGAGACCATCCAGACTACTGCACTGCTGCAATCAGCTAGAATACTCAGAAGAGTCCGAGAGACCTGAGGAGACTTGTTGTCACTCAGCCTCCAGTGAAATACCATCAGCTAACGCTGATGTGAAAAACTCAAAAAATAATAATAATAATAATAATAATAATAATAATAAACCAGAATCTGTCCTAGGAAATGAGACATAAGATTCTCTGGGATTTTGAGATACAAATGAATCACCCAATTCCGGTTGAGAGATTAATAGATTCTACTTTGGTATGCGATCTACGTGCCAACATGATTTACAAAAGTCACATTTTATTTTAGTGTGGGATCTAAATATATCATTTGACTATCATGGCATGATTAAGACATTATTATATTTTTATACATTCATTTTAAAAAATTGAAATATTACAAATTTGAAAATTATTGATTAAATTTTTAGCCAGATTAAATATACATCAAGCAAAATAATAAATAATAAAACATTATATCATTTGTTATTAAAAGAAATTAAAATGAAGCAAATTAGGGTTAGGTAGATCGCATATATAATCAATTTTGTCATGTGTAGATCGCATACCAAATAATGATTACTTAAAGGTAGCAGAATAAATCAGGCTCCAAATAGAAACTAGATCCTTGTAGACTGTAGGACATCAAAACTTTACCCAGTTTCTTACAAAATTGGCAGTCGTATCAGTTGGAATGAAAGCATAATCAAAGTCAGCCAAAATATCACCTTAAATGTATACTTCTATTTTGAACAATCCTAATGTATATATATATATATATATATATATATATATATATATATATATATATAAGATGAACAAAAAGTGATAATATGTATATATTTATATAAATATATACGTGTGTCAAAAAAGTATTGAGATTTTTTGTACTTTTTGATACATCTTGTATTCAGAAAAAAAAATGTTCCATTCATAAATTTTTTCAGAATACAAGGTGTGTCAAAAAAGTACCTAGTTGAAAGCTGTATTTACTAAGATAGAAAGTAAGAATGAAAGGAACGTTTTTTTTCAGAATACAAAGTGTGTCAAAAAAGTACAAAAAATCATGATACTTTTTGACACACCTTGTATACACACACACACACACACACACACACACACACACATATATATATATATATATATATATATATATATATATAGAGAGAGAGAGAGAGAGAGAGAGAGAGAGAGAGATAAATAGACAGATGTACTGGTGTCATTCAAAAAGTTCTAAGCCTAACACTGATATTGTATGGCTGCTCAGACTTCTGTTTTGTCCAATTTTAGATTTGTTGCACACATCTCACCTTTGTATGGGTCTCAGCTGTAGAGAAATTAAGACAGAAATCTGAATTAGTTTTTTCTAATTTTATAAGAAATGTCTCTTTTTTCTTGTTAAGCAAAAAAGTTCCTTTTTTTCTTTTATACTTAAGAACAAAAATATCATGGGTCCTTGAAGCTTATGTAATGCTCAACATATATTATTTTTTAGAGCAAATCATTTCCAATGCATTGTATAGTAAATACTTTCCAATGCATTTGTATAGTAAAATACTTTCCAATGCATTGTATAGTAAAATACTTTCCAATGCATTTTTATAGTAAAATACTTTCCTATGCATTGCAATAGAAAAATCATTTGCAATGCATTTTTTTATAGTAAAATCATTCCAAAAGCATTTTTATTGTAAAATCATGTACAATAAATTCATATAGTAAAATAGTTTGAAATTAATTTTTATAGTAAAATCATCTTTAAAATCATAGTAAATGCATTTTTCATGGTACACTCATTCTCAATGCATTTTTATAGTAAAATCATTCTCAATGCATTTTTATAGTAAGATCATTCCCAATACATTTTTATAGTAAAATCATTCCCAATTCATTTTTATTGTAAAATCATTCCCAATGCATTTTTATAGTAAAATCATTCTCAATGCATTTTTTATAGTAAGATCATTCCCAATGCATTTTTAGTAAAATCATTCCCAATACATTTTTATTGTAAAATCATTCCCAATGCATTTTTATAGTAAAATCATTCTCAATGCATTTTTTATAGCAAGATCATTCCCAATACATTTTTATAGTAAAATCATTCCCAATGCATTTTTATAGTAAAATCATTCTCAATGCATTTTTATAGTAAAATCATTCTCAATGCATTTTTTATAGTAAGATCATTCCCAATACATTTTTATAGTAAAATCATTCCCAATACATTTTTATTGTAAAATCATTCCCAATACATTTTATAGTAAAATCATTCTCAATGCTTTTTTTATAGTAAGATCATTCCCAATACATTTTTATTGTAAAATCATTCCCAATGCATTTTTATTGTAAAATCATTTCCAATGCATAATTTCATACTAAATTCATTTACAATGCATTTTTATAGTAAAAATCATTTCCAATTCATTTTTCATAGTAAATTTATTTTCAATGCATTTCATCACAAGACCATTTGCAATGCATTTCTATATTAAAATCATTTCCAGTACACTTCTATAATGAACAAATAATTTTTTAATCAACTAAGAGGAACATCTCAAAAACTCCTATCTGTTGTTTTTTTTTTCTTTTTCTTTTTAACTTTACGTAAATCTCCAGCATATGGTATCGTCTAATGTATTATGATGTTTGATAATGTAATTTATACAGTTTCAAGGGAATCCATTTTAGGGAATCAGGGTTTCTACAGAGAAACAGTGTTTAACACATTGCAGTAAATTGCAAAGAAGATTCTAGAAACCTGTGCTCGGTTTTCACACTCCAATATCAGTCGGCTTATTAACATTTACTGTCTGTGCTTAATAAAGCAGAAATACGGGTTATTTTAGGCGAAATTTTGTTTCAAATTTGAATAATTTACAGCTTGCCTGATTTTTCTTTCGTTAGGGTTTACTCAACTGGAATAATGCGTATGTATATTCACAACTACACTCTGATGCCAATAAACGCCAGTATGTAAATATGCACTGTAAACACACACACATACACACACAAACAACACACACACACACACACACACACACACATGCATGCATATATAAACCCATTTGCACACAAACACTCTATATGAAGAACACACAAAGAACTACATATCGTCAGCACACCTTTGACTCACATACATACATAAACATTCTTCTTGAAAATTGAAAACAGATAAAAAGACACGTAAATAGGAGGTGTTTGTGGCGTAATGGTTTTCATTACAGTGAACTGAGTTCCAATCCTGGATAAGGCTGTTTGCATTTCATATTGCACTAATACACTTGGAAAAGTTATGGACCCTACCATTCTCCCCCCAGTTATGGATAAATCGTAGGGCAGACTGGGCTCTTTAACCTTGGTATGATAACTGGTCTAGGAGAAGGAAACCTCTCTAAATTAAAACCTCTTTGCCTACTTTAAGCCGCTTGTGCTAAATTAGGTACTGACCATAGATAAATGCCTTGTGATAAACTCGGTATTATATACCTATTGCCTCTAAATAAGTTGCCTTGTACTGAACTCAGTATTATGTACATTATCACTCATAAATAAATGGCCTTGTGCAAAATTTGGTATTATACACACATGCATACAAACTGTTTAGAAATGATAAAAGCACTACATAGGATTTCCTTGTTTAAGTAAGTAACGCTGTCGGGGTGGCCTAAATTCTTTTTCACTAGTGCTAAATCATGGAGATAGTTTTGGAATCTGAGGTGGAGTGCTACACCCTACCATCATCTCTTCACTTTAGCACACAGATCCCTGTGCTACTCTTACACTGAGTTGGCGAGGGCCAGTATCGAACCAGAAACCTTGTAGTTGGGGTGGCCTAAAGTTAGTATAAGCCAAACAGTGAGAGAATTGATCCCCTTTACACTAGTACTAAACGATGGGGCGTTTGAGGTGATCTATTTCACTAAGCTAAAAAAATAAAAAAAACTTTAAAAACATAACCCAACAACGGTTGGCATGCTGTAAAATCCAACAAACCAAAAAAAAAAAGCATCCATTAGGATTAATGTTCTTTGTTACATTGCCATGACAACCACATACACAATTTAGTTTTTTTTTCTTTTTCTTCTGGAGTTCTTTTCAAAGATTAATTTCTTTTACCCAACTCATTATCTGATAAAGCTTGTAAAAGAGCAGATCATTATAAATTAAATAAATAAATGAAAAACCTCCACCAATTAACATTTGAACCCGGGTTTAAATTAAAAACGTGATTTGTCTCAATGTTAGATAAATAAATTCTTCGCCAAATTCTGGTTTTCAATTAATAATTCTTCCATATATATGCTTGTAAAATAAGAACACGCACACACACACACACACAGACACACAGACACACACATAAACATGCACATGCACACACAAACACACACACATGCACATATATAAGTGTGATTTTAGCTAGGGTATAGCATATGCATCAGATGCACATAAACAGCCCCACCACACACAACTATATCATCATCATCATCATCATCAGTTATATATATATATATATATATATATATATATAATCAATGGTAATATTATGGATTTACACTCATAACTTGAAGTTTCATGGTAATGCAATCACCAGATGAGTCCAATGGTTGAGATCTTAAAAACCGGTCGTGAAATGGTTGAGATTTTAAAAAACAGTTTTTTTGTAATAGTGTTCATCTGGTGCCGGAATGTTTTTTGTAGAGTAGTCGAAAGTAGCCACTTCCATAATAGGTGTTTAGCGTACTTTTCTAAAAGTGCTCAACTGAATAAATAGGAGCTATATGCAATATATAATGAATAGAGAATGAAAAAATGAGAAAAGTATTGGCATGAAAAGGTGCTCAATGCTAATAAAGCAGAGCAGATTTATAATCAATGGTAATATTATGGGTTTACACTCATAACTTGAAGTTATATTATATATATATATATATATATATATATATATATATATATATATATACTATCTCTCGTTGATTTTCAACGCATGAGGTTCATACAATGAACACCCACACAGTGATTTTTTTATAGTGGTGAAGGCTTGTGTTGGACCATCCACACTTTTTGGCACAGTCGATAGAAAAGAATTTGGTGCACAAGGAATGCCACAAACCCAATCAAACGACTGACCTCAGAAATTTTGAATTCAGAGTTTTCCTCCCCTAGACTGGTTACCTACCCAAGGTTAAAGAGCCCAATCTGCCCTACTATTTTACCCATAGCTGGAGGGAGAATATATGGATTCATACCTTTCCCAAGAGTATTAACGCTATGTGAAATCCAAACAGCCTTGTCTGGGATTTGAACTCAGGTGAAAAGTTCATTTCCCATGACTCTAACCATTATGATGTCAGTGTGACTTGATGATGTTAATGATATATATATATATATATATATATATATATATATAGTTATCCATAGACATGATGTTTACATCTCATCAGTGTTGCTAGACTTTACAGCTACTTCTAGTCGAGAGCGAAACCTGACTGACTTTACAGCAGTGCACATATTTTTTTCTTATTCAATTTGTTCTTATATATTCCTGATCAACTCATCTAGAAGCATACACAAAACCCTTACAACTACATTATATATATATATATATATATATATATATATATATATATATATAAAAAGGTCCGCAAAATGTATTATGTTTTCAGAAAAAAAAAATAATAATAAAAAATAATAATAAAAAATAATAATAAAAAATAATAAAAAAGTTACCAAAACACACACAACCTATCAAATATCGGACACATTCTGCCAAAATAATAATTCAATGCCTGAAGAAGACAGATCAGAAACACGTGTCACATATGTAAGATTAAAAGAATAAAAAAAAATTTCTGAAAACATAATACATTTTGCGGATCTTCTTTTTTATAAAATATTGAATTTTCTCCCGTTGGAACCAGAACAACATTTTATATATATATATATATATATATATATATATATATATATATATCATTAACATCATCAAGTCATACTGACATCATGGATTCCCATGACTCTCTCTCACCAGCCATCCCTATTGGTCATCATTCCTGGTAAGTTTCAGCACACCATCCAGTGTATGTCACATAGCTGTTGAATGCAAGATTTTGCTGGTAGACCAACACTGTGTGTAGGTGTCCACGGGGAAACATGACTTATGAGTTTGTCCTTTCTTCTCCAGCCGTGTCCAGCATGACTTGTTTGTCTTACTCGAATGGTTTATGTGATAAGCAGTAAGTAGCCATACAGCTGCTTCATTGAGAGGTGCTGCTCCTAGGATTTGTTCAAGTCAAGCTACAGTTTGGAAGAATTCTCACTTTATCCTATCAGAAAGATTAGATTCCCATTTGATCAAAAATTTGTCAATGGCAGCCCATGCTTTGCAATGTGTATATCAACATAGATTTTGTAGATGAGATATTACTACCTAGGTATGAACTGGTCTACTAATTTCAGATGCTTGCCATCCAGTGAGATGTTTCCATCTTGTTTAAAACTCAGGGACTCTGTTTTATATACGTTCATATGGTGGTCAATGCCTCTTGCTGCCTGTCTCCAGGCTATGCAGTATGGATTCTGTTTTATACCCTCATTGGGTATATACATCGACCATCTATCTGTGACCGTCTAGGGTTGTTTCCTTTACTTCTTTCTATCTTCTTAGTTCTTGTCGTCTAGATACTTCTTATCTTCTTCTAACTAAGGGCATGTATAATTAACTAACAAGACTTGTTGTCTTTGATCAAAGCTTTATTTTACTGCTCATTTTAATTCACCGTGCGGGAGTTACAACCTCAGCAGTCGCATGTCTGCACTGTGTTGCATTTTGGTTGAGACTGGCTACCTAACTCTATATCATGTGACTCACGAGATTCCTGCCTTTCCCAAACGGTCTGTATTTTTCCACTTGGGCATTCTCGCTACTGGGCTTGTCAAAAGCCCTATGCCACCATACAATTATGTAACAATTTGACTTAGGCAGGCGTTTTTGCCAGAAACATTAGATCATCTGTGTAGTCTGCATCTATTATAGATTCTATCAGGATATCACCGGCTTCTTGCCTCTTTTAACTGGAAGCCTTTTTTTATAAGATCTAATGACATTCAAAGTAGGTAATCTACGCATATTGTAAATGGTTATTTCCTATAACTCCAACATAAACAAAGGGGAACCACTCTTGACTGATAAATTATTTATTTAATTATTGATCTACTAGGAAAAAAGAAGACGTGGTTAGGTTTAGGGTTTAGAGTTAGGGTTAGGGTTTAGAGTTAGGTTTAGGGTTTAGGGTTAGTTTAATGGGAGAATAAATAAATGATTTATCAGTCAAGAGTGGTTCCCCTTTTGTTTATGTTGGAGTTATAGTAAATAACCTTGTAAATAATAGTTTTTTCAATATTTAATTAAGAAACATGTATTACCTAAGTTGAAAATTTAGTTAAAATGCTGCAGTTTCTTTAGTGGGACCCGATATAATCTGCCGCTGTTTCTTGTCTGCAAGAATGGTAGTAAGAAACCAGCAGCATGATGCTCAATAAGATTTTCTTTTAAAAAAAGAAAGTGTTTGAAAAATTGAAAATAAAATTTTATCAATAAATATGTGATTGAACATTTTAAAGTTCTAAATTCCCACACAAAAAAAATTGATAAAAGCTTTCTGTGTTGTAAAAATTTCAGCTGGAAATCAATTACCATTTACTTTTGAGGAAATAGCCACTAAAAATTTAAACCAAAAATAATGACTAAACGTTTTTGTTCATAATTTCCGTTTGTACAAAAACAAATTTGTAAAACACTGCATTAGTTTGTAATCTTCAACCTGATTGGTTGAAAAATCTTTCATTTTGAAAAGCAAAAAAAAAATTCTCCATGAATTGGCATGCATCGTTTTGATCCTACCCTTTGTCTATAAATAAGCATCTTGAACAAGTTTCTTAGAACCATGATAGAGAAACAAGAAGAATTCATTGTCTGGTTAAAATCAGCCCCCTCAAAAGAAGAAACCTTTGTTAATTTGACACGTTGCCAACCAAACAAATGTTGTCCATTTTTTTTGAAAGCCACCACTTCCTAACAAGTCAGAAAGACAACAAAATTCTCACTATCTTTTATCTCCACTGTTATAATAATGTTTTAACAACCACTCTTCCAGAAATATCTTCTGGAAGAAGTACTTTTCACTACTAACAGAAAAGTTAAACTTTTCTACAGAAGATATTTCTGGAAGCATTTTTGGTGCAGAAAGACAACAAAAATTCTCACTACCTTTTATCTCCATTGTTAAAATAATGTTTTAACAACCACTCTTCCAGAAATATCTTCTGGAAGAAGTACTTTTCACTACTAACAGAAAAGTTAAACTTTTCTACAGAAGATATTTCTGGAAGCATTTTTGGTGCATATCGCATAAATGCATCCTGGCCTCCTGCCCTAAAAAATGCTAAGCGGTGCCTGCTGAAAATCCAACCTGCGCAACTATTCAATTCCCTAGCTGGTTGAAGACATATTTATTTAAAAATACATGACAGTTTTTTTAATCAAAATAAAATCAAAATACTGAAAAAAAGATATTTTAAGAGGAGGGGCAAATATTTACATTTACTTGTAGATAAGAAACCTGGGTGGTGGCTTACTTTTAACACCTTCGAATCACAAAAAAAGATATTTGTTAATGTGATATGAAAGTTATATTTTACCCCCACCCTCGATTAGTAAATGTAAATATTTTACCTCCCATTTATAAATATTTATATTTTACCCCATTTATAAAAATGCCTTGAAACCACTAAAAAAAATATTTTGATGAGGAGGGGAGTTAAAATATTTACATTTACATTTTATCTACATTTACTTGTCGAGAAAAGATTGGGGGGGGGGATAAAATATCACTTTCATATCACATTACCTTTTTGGGAAAAATGCCTTCAAACAGCTAGGGAGCTCAATAGTACCACAGGTCAGATTTTGAGTAGGCACCACTAAGCATCTTTTAGGACAGGAGGCAAGGACGCATTTATGTGATAGTACCCAAATTTTTGATGTCAGAAGTATTCTACAATTTCTAGAAAATATATTTTGACTACAACAGAAGAATTCTAGTTTCCCCAGTAGATATTTCTAGAAGAATCACTTTTTAACTATTACAGAAGAATCCTACTTTCTCTAAGAGATATTTCTAAAAAAAAAGCACTTTTTGACTATTACAGAAGAAGTCTTTCTCCAAGAGTTATTTCTGGAAGAAGCACTTCTTGATTATAACAGAATTCTACAAGGGTGAGTCAAAAAGTAATGCCATTTTGTTTTGGAGAGGTATAATTACCAACACAGGAACATGTATCGTACATCAAAATGAAGCTAGTCCTTCTGTGGATCACATCCCTACTCCTCCACATAGTCACCATTTCTCTCAATAGAAATGTTCCACCTTTAATGAGAGCATGTATCCCTGCCACTAAAATTCTGTTGACTGTTCTTTGAGCCACTTCTCCAATACAGATTTCCACTTCCTCGTCACTGTAATAATGTTTGCCTTTCTTTGACCCCATGAAAATGGGTTTGAGGGGCAACATATTGCAGTGATGAGAGTATATCAAGAAGAAGCAGATTTTGTTTATTACAGAAGAATTCTACTTTTCTCCAGGAGATATTACTGGAAGGAGTTCTTCTTGACCATTATAGTAGAAGTCTTTCTCCAAGAGATATTTCTCAAAGAAGCATTTCTTGAGTTTTACTGAATTCTATTCTTCTCCTGGAGATATTTCTTGAAAAAGCTGATTTTGACTATTGCAAAAGAAATCTTTCTCCAAGGGATATTTCTGGAAGAAGCACTTTTTGGTGTCAACACAAGAATTCAATTTTCTCCTGAAGATATTTCTGGTAGCCTTTCAAGATATGAACTGTTCAACAAATCTTTGATATTGTCCAAACTTTACACAGTTTGTGCACATTTTCAAATCAACATTAAACAAGAAAATTTCTTCACCGAAGCAAAATAGTAGGTTCATCTTTCTTTTTTTTTTGTGAGGAGGATAATATACAGGTGCTAGGGCTTGATGTGCCCAATTGATTAGAGGAGGCTTCTTTGACTGGCTGTCTAGTCTAAGTATGGGCCAATGTGGAGTGATGCATGTCATGGACTGCTCAGCCAGTATTATGTCATATTCTGTATTATATGTCAATATCATGTCATATTCAACAGCCCCAGCCAGCAGGGCAAATTATTCTCGGCATATTTTTAGATTTATCAACTTTTTTCTTACCTAAAATTTATCCAACATAAAATCTTTGTATGTTATACTTAGAAATTTATCAAATGAACAATGTTTTTTTTTTTTATCTGTATACCCTGCAGAGAGGTTACCTACCCCCCAAAAAAAACAAAAAATAAAGGCTTGTCCTTGGTATGGACTAATCTGCATCTGATGGTGAGACTCCAGTTCTGGAGATCTGAGGAGTGTGGAGTACCCCTTCAAAGCATTAATCCCAAGTTCACTCTGGAGTGGTAATACTCTCATGGGTCAAACAGATCTGTTAAAAAATTACTCATATTTGATATGGCCACCTGCAAAAAGGCAAAACCATGGTGAGTCATCTTTTTTAAAAACTTTTCGAGAAAGCTATAATCTCTTTAATACATTTTTCTTGTTTTATTACTGTATAAAAAATATATATCTTCATCCTGACACAATTTTCTTCGTTTTTAAACATTGCTTTCTTTGGTGAGTTTACCCTTGTAAGAAATATACAATTATCTTATATTACTGTTTCTAATTTGAGATACAAAGGTGTATATCTTACAAAAAAATCCTATAGCTCCATGTCAATCAAAGTGTTCAAAGTGTAAAATAATTAATGATTCAAGATCATGTTATTGAACTTGTTGGAAGTATTTTGTAATATAAGGTGTGCTGGAGCACACCACTGAAACTTATAGACTGTGTGTGGCTGCGTGGATTCAATCAGTCAATCAACATGCTTGAATATGCGGTTAGTTAACTAATTAATTGCTGATCTTGAAAGCCGTTTAGTTGCCCATATTCAACACAGATGAACGGATCAACAACCTAGGACTCTGCTTAACACATGGATTCTATTTAACACAAGGACTCTGCTTAACACCGATCAACAACCAAGGATTCTGCTTAACACAAAGAACACAAGTGATCTCCACTATAAAGTGCTCTCACCTGCAGCTTAAAAATGGCCACAAGAATCATAACAGAACTCTTGGAATGGCTGCCCAACTCACTGGATTTCAATCTGATAGAGAATCCACAGAATATCATGAAAAGTAAGATCGCTTCAATAAAAATCACCAAGACGTAATTGTGAAAAATTTGGACGCAGGAAGTTAACAATGATCCATACAGCAACATTGCCAACCAGAATGAAGGCAATAATCAAAAATAAACACTAACTATTCAACTTTGGTTAATATATATTCCTTACCTAGTAAGTCTTTGCATGCAATAAAAGAATGAGGTATATTAAAATTGTTAGATTTGTTGGGGGGCTTAGAATATGCTGACTGTATCCTCTGTTGAGAGGTAAGACCCACCCAAAAATGGGTGTCCTGAGTATGACTCTAAACTACATCTGATGGTGAGGCTCCAGTTCTGGGGATTGTGGAGTATACATATGATAAGGACAAAAATGTGAGTCCTGAATATGACTCTAAACTACATCTGATGGTGAGGCTCCAGTTCTGGGTATTGTGGAGTATACATTTGATAAGGACAAAAATGTGAGTCCTGTGTATGACTCTAAATTACATCTGATGGTGAGGCTCAAGGTCTGGGGATTGTGGAGTATACCTTTGATAGGGACAAAAATATGAGTCCTGAGTATGATGCTAAACTGCATCTGATGGTGAGGCTCCAGTTCTGAAGATCTAGGGAGTTTGGACTACACTATCATTGCCATTACTCCCAGGTCAATTCTAAACTAGAGTGATAGTAATTGTTAGGGTCCCATCAATCGGTCAGCTAGATCTGTTTAAAAATAATTCACATTCAATAAGGACAAAAATGGGTGTCCTGTGTATGACTCTAAACTACATCTGATGGTGAGCCTCTAGTTCTTAGGATCTGGGAAGTATGTAGTACTTTTTTATTGTCATTAGTCCTAGGTCCACTTGGATCCAGAGTGATTGTATCTGTTAGGGTCTCATCTATGGGCCAACTAGATCTGTTTAAAATTTATTTGTATTCGATGATGTTGTGTGCAATAAAAATTTCTAAAGAAAAACAATGTGCAAAAGAACAAATTCATAAAAAACAACCACACAATAGATGTAAATATCAACATACAATGAACGTGATTCCCTAACCTCTAGACATGAAATAACACAAACTCTTTTGAATTATTACATCAAAACAACAAATGAAAGTTTTTGTGCTTAAAAAGAAAAAGTAGAATCTTGTAATTGACAAAAAAGTAATTCACAAATTATATATATATATATATATATATATTATATATATATATATATACATATATGTGTGTGTGTGTGTGTGTGTGTCTAAGTATCTGTCATGCTATGTTATTGTTCCATGTATTAAACATACTGCTCATAGTCCAGTATATATATATATATATATATATATATATATATATAACACATATGTATGTGTGTGTATAGACTCGCTCACTGACTGGCAGATACCGACATGAATTTACTTACTTACTTACTTATATATATATAATATATATATATACACATATATATGTGCATGTATATATATATATATATATATATATATATATATATATATATATAAATATATGAAAAATAAAAGAAATTTGAAAATAACTTTTGTATGAAACATCATAACATCACTTCATAACATCTCCCTGAAGATGGTTTTAAAAAATAATCCCCAAAATGTTGAACGTTGGCATACTATCATTCATAAATAAATACATCCTCTGAATATTTGTTTTTGTTTGTATTTTAATACTTACCATCAGAATTATTTCCATTTTTCTTAAATATACACAAACAGAAATAAGATAGATAGATATGTCAATAGATAGATGTATTGATAGATAGATAGATGGATAGACAGATAGATATTTATTTTCCATCAATATATTTAGTGTCGACCCCACCCTCAATCACCCGCACACCCAATATGTTAAAGATGTTGCATTTTGATAAGAACAGTCAGAACTTCTTTGCAAACATAAACACGACTTGGTTTTGTGAATTCCTACCTCCCCAAACAGCCACCAATTTTACCACCATTCCAGACCAACACAGGGCCTGCCCTGCCCTGCCCTGCTCTGCCCTGCCTTACACAGCACAAAGTCACAAAAGCACAACAACAACAACAACAACAAAAAAAAATAGAAGAAAGAAAAATAAGAAAATAAAAATAAAAATCAATTGTTTCTAAGTATTTATTTATTTTATTTTATTCTATTTTATTTATTTTTTTGTTCACTTCTCGTTCATTCATTCACTCGTGTTCTTGCAGCTCCGGTTTTGTGAAGTGTGAGACTGTTTATTTCCTTGTTGTAAATTTCGCAAATTATCTGGGAGTTGCTTGTTGCTGGTAATTTTCAAAGAATCAATAAATGTACAAGGCACTGTTGTTTTCCACAGTCTATTCATTACTGCAATAGGCGACTGGACGAGAGAGTGAGAGCAACGGAGAGTAAGGAGAGAGGGAGAGTGAGGAGATAGGGAGAGTAAGGAGGGAGGGAGAGTAAGGAGTGAGGGTGGAATAGGAGAGATGATACGAAAGGAGAGGACCTTGATAAAATTGAAACTTAAATGATGGTCTTCCTTGTCATTCACATCCCCCTTTCAGCCTTTCTCTATCTCTTTAAAGAGATTAGGCACTAATTCTTATATATATGCATATATATATATATATGTGTATATATATATATATATATATATATATATATATATATATACACACACATACATATATATATATATACATATATATATAATATATATATATAAAACATATATATATATAAATATATATATATAAATATATATATATATATATATATATATATGTGTGTGTGTGTGTGTGTGTGTGTGTGTGATATAGGTGGTTTTTGCAAAGGATATAAACAAATGTACTGCTATGAGAAAGCATATATATATATATATATACATACACATGTAATTAGAGTAATGGTTATAATTGGAGGAAAATGGAATGGACAACCTGAGTTCAAATCCTGGACGAGGGTGTAAACAGTTGACTTTGTGCTAATGCCCTTGGGAAAATCCTGAATCCATCTGTTCTCTTCCCATATGTGTCACATCCTACTCTCAGCAGAGGAGTTGGGTAAATACATACACACATACATATACAGATCTATATATATTTATATATATATATACTTATACATGTATATATATTATATATATATATATATTATATATATATATGTATATATATTCTCCTGAAGAAGCTGTATCTTAAACACTGACACTGTGGTAGAGAGAAAACTTTTTTCTACAACTATAAATGCTCTATACTTTACAAAATATATGAGCACTTTTCGATTCACTACTAATGCTATGAAAAATGCAATGAAAACGTGGCAGTACCTCTGATGAATATATATATATATATATATATATATATATATATATATATATATATATATTATATTAGTTTGTATATATATTTCATTACATGGATGATTTAAATATAAACATGATTAATTAGATATATATATATATATATATATATACAAAAAACTAATATATATCTATCTATTGTCATTATAATTGCTCTATCTCAGATATTGAGCACTCTCCTTCTAATACTGCATATATTGGTACACCACTAACTCATCAAGTGAGATAGTGTGAACCTTACACTGTGTTATATATATATATATATATATATATATATATATATATATATATGTATGTATGTATGTATGTATGTATAAAGTAATTTTTTTGAAAAAAAATGAATTTTCTTCAAGACTAAACATACCAGTATATTTATTATTTCTAGCAGAACAACATAAAATCAAAACATTTATTAGGTATAATCTATTACCAGAGAGGCCTATAATACAATCAAAGTTGATACTATTAGGCAATATTTATGACCAAACTCTACAACATTGAAACTCTTTAACCAAAAGTATTAATAAGTAGCAGTTTAAATATAAGTACACTCTTACGTACGCTTATGCAATTTTATTATAATTTTAAAGCTGTAGAGTTTGGTAATAAATAATATCTAATGATATCTATTTTGATCATATAAGTTTTCAAGTGAAATATTATAAATCATATTTGACATTATCAGGGAATTTTCATTAATAATAACATTGAAAATCTATTATCAAAAATATGTTTATGCAGTTTTGGTTACAGAGGTGTTGTAATGTTAAATTCGGACCATATTACCTTTAGGCACCCCTTTTTGATCTCGATTAAGAAAGGACATGTTTTTCATTTACACTGTCAATATCCGGTTGTTTGTTAGGGGTTAGGGTTAAGGGTTAGGGTTAGGGTTAGAGTTAGGGGTTAGTTTTATAATTTAAAAAAGAATCTAAAAATCGTTTGTTAAAACAACTGGATATTGATGGTGTAAATGAAAAACATGTCCTTTCTTAATTGAGATCAAAAAGGGGTGCCTAAAGGTCATATGGTCTAAAGTATTAGATTGGGACATGCTCCTCATTGTCAGAGAAGTGACAACCTGAGTGCATTGTGATAAATAGAAATTAGAATTAGGAAGATAAAAGATAATACTAGTCAAAAAAGTTATTGTTAGTAATAATGATAGGTTAAAAACAAATATTATCCGCAGGTCCAGCATGTCCTACCCCTAAAAACCTTAATTGGGGGAAAGCCTGATTTGGGACCCTATGAATACTACTTTATGAAAATTGACATCACAAGAAAACAAAAAAAGGTATTTCTCCTCAACAGCCCTTAGAATATGTAGTTCTAATATCTATAGAATTCATTTGAATAGATTGAACACAGCTTTAGATTACTCTATACATTTACTAACCCCTCTGCACGAGCAGGATGCGACACAAGGTCAATTTCTTAAGGGGAGTTTAAAAGGTTTGAATTCAGAGTTTTTTCTTCTCCTAGACAGGTTACCTAGCCATAGTTAAAGAGCCCTGTCCGCATTGCTATTTACCCATAGCTGGAGGGAAAATTGGATTCATACCTTTCCCAAGGGTATTAGCGCCATGGGAAATGCAAAAAGCTTCTTCTAGGAATTGAAGTTGGGTTGACGAGTCCATTTCCACAGAAGTCTTGGAAGACTATATAATTCAATTCAATAATTGTGTCTCTGAAGTTACAGCACGATCTGTGAGTGTGAAATCCAATGTTCAAAAAACATCCCGACCAATAACTGTGCTACTATAATATATATATATAGATATATATATATATATATATATATATATATAGAGAGAGAGAGAGAGGGAGAGAGAGAGAGAGAGAGAGAGAGAGAGAGAGAGAGAGAGAGAGGGGAGTCTCCATGGCGCAGTGACTAATGTGCTGGACTGTGACATTGTAGTAATCAAATTTAAATACCGGTCATGCTCTTATGTTCACTTTTGGACTAATACCCTTGGGAAAGTTATGAAACCCCTCATCCCTGCCAGGTATGGGTTAAATGTTATTATTACTATTCTTCTACAAGGATAGCTTATACACTCAATAACCCACAAAAGTTTATATGCCATTACACAAAGTTGTTTAACAGCATATCAACTTTTGTGATATATATATATATATATATATATATATATATATATATATATATATATTTATGTGTGTGTGTTGTATAATATATATATATATATATATATGCCATATTGGATAAAATGTTCAAATATATACTATATATATAGATTAAATTTGAAGTGCCTCTCATAATGTTGTGTATGTATTATATATATATATATATATATAATATATATATATATATATATGAGGGTAAGTAAACAAACAGATGTGTTTATTTCTTATATGGCTTTAAGCCAACAATTTTTGGAGGATATGTGCTTAATTGAAGTCATACCTAATTTTGAAAATTAATTAATTAATAATTAATGAATTTAGGCGGGCATATATGTTCAAATGTAAGGCTAAACAAGTTGAGAAAATGTCAATCCCTGAATGTACATTTCGACCTATTAGGTCTCATCAGCAAGGTTATAGACATGGGAGACTGCTCCGTGTGTGACTCAAAACCTCAACTGTAAAGCTGACAGGGAAGTCTCTAACCGTTACACTAGCTGGCCATTCCACATTCTTTGCTTGTTTTGTATATATATATATATATATAAATATATATATAGTCAGAAAACTAGAGAGAGGAGATATCAGTTTCTTTATCCTGCTCTACTGTTAATAGTTGAGCACTTTGCAGATTTAACAGTCTGTCAACCTGTTTGGGGTTATTTCATGCCTAGATGTTAGGAAATAAAATAAGAGGTACGTATTACTTTTAAAGGTATCCACTTACAAGCATCACATGCATGTTGGATTATTTTGATATATAAGGTGTCCTACAATACACCACCTAAATTTATAGACTGGGCAAGGTCACGTGGCTTATTCCTCCACCAATGAACAGCCATAATGCGTGGCTGATTCACTACTTAAACACTGATACTGACCAATGTTCATTTGTAATCATTGACGAGGAACTTGTAATAATACTGAGGAACAACCAAAGGATTTTTTAACAAAGGATTTCCTCTGGATAAGCGCTCCCTTTGCCTGAGGCCTAAAGGATGTTCCATAAAATTGTAACAGGCTTTTATTCATCACTTGCAAAAATGCCTAGCCAAGCAAGAGTGGTGACTATTTGGATTGAACTCGTATTGCTGTGTCCATTTCCTATGACAGTAATCATAACACCACAGGGGGCCTCTTCCATATGTACACATGTATCTATAACCCCCTGCCCCCAACACACATAATGTACTGACTAATAAGTTGGACTCAAAGATTGAATATAGTATTTTGTAGGTAAAAACTTGCTCTATCCAACAGTGCTACCGTGTTCCTTTGATCTATTGCAGTTTTTGTGGAAATGAATAATGTTTGGAGCATTTCACACATGTATTGTCAATGATGATGTAAGGAAATGGTGTTTTGTTGCTGAAAACATGCTCTATCCAAAAGTGTTATTGGGCTCCTTGTATATGTTGTAGATTCTGTGTAAATAGATAGGAGGCATTACTTTTGGAGCATCTCACATATGTTTAGTCAATGGTAGTGACTATGTTGGAAAATAGTGTTTTAGCTGAAAACTTGCTCTATCCAGCAGCATTATTGTGTTCCCTGTATCTGTTGTAGTTTTTGTGGAAATACATAAGAGGCATTACTTTTGGAACATTGGATTATATATATATATATATATATATATATATGTGTGTGTGTGTGTGTGTGTGTGTATGTACATATATGTTTGTGTATATTTACATACATACATATAAATATATATGTACATATATATGTATATATATATGTATATATATACAATATATATATACACATAATTTAGGTACATATACTTAAACACAAGTATGTATAGCCATTCACAACATTCCACAAATAAATTTATAAGCACACATACTTAAACATATATACTGGGTTTGCTATAGTGTGATTATCCCATAAAATTGATGTATATACTAATTGTGCATTTAACTGTACACATGGGACAAGAAGGCTTTTACACCATGTTTTTATCCTTATTGTCTATTAGAGCATACGATGTAAAGTGAGCGCTCTTCAGTGAAAAAGACAAAATTGCTATTTCACTAGGGACACCTTCTAACTTCAGTGCAGTGTGTTCTGGCTTTTGTATTTCTGGGGTTATTGCTAAAACAGACAACTCGTTGTGTGCACACAATGTAAAGAAATAAATACCCTAAATAAAAAGAACAAACACAATAATGTACCTATAATAAATAAAATATACAAAAATTGTAAATAGAATATACAAAAAAATTTAAATAAAAAACACCCGCAGGAAATAAATAATCAGGATTAATATGAATGATTGTAGCAATAAATATGAATTATTTGAAACAATGATAGTGTTGTATACTCCTTTGTTCGGTATACAAGGTGTGTCAAAAATGTATCAAGTTTTTGTACTTTATGACAAACTTCATATTCTGAAAAAAAAAAAAAAAATTCCATTCATTCTTCATTTCTATCTTGGTAAATACAGCTTTAAACTTGATAATTTTTTGACACACTTTGTATTCTGAAAAAAATTAATGAATGGAACATTATTTTTTTTTTCAGAATACGAGGTGTGTCAAAAAGTACAAAAAAATCTTGATACTTTTTTTAACACACCTTTTATAAAGGGTGAGAGATTTCTTATGAGACGATGAGAATATGAGGGGCATTAGAGAATTTGTATAAGAACCTGGGTTAGCTCATAGAGCGTTTGGCTAGAAACCACAAGGTTCCTAGTTCGATACCGGTCCTTGCCAACTCAGCATATGAGAGCACAGTTAAGAGCTGATGTATGTGTGCACTCCACCTCAGATGCTAAATACAATCTCCTTGTCTAGCGCTATTAAAAAGGATAGACTCCCTCGCTGACTGGCTGATACCGACTTTAGGCCCCCCCATCGAAAAAAAACCCCAAAAAACTCTTACTTGAGTAGTTGTGTAGCCAGCTGGTACTTGGATCTGTTTCTTGCATAACTGGGACATTTCTAAAGATGCTGGTCTGATTTTATTTCTGCTTCTTAAAGATGCTGGTCTGCAGAATCTTGTTTGCCATTATTCACAAGGATGACATAAGGCTTATATTTGAAGTGATCACATCTTTTTATTTTCAGCCAGACTTCTCAACCGTGACTGGAGTTAAGCAGAAGACAGTGTCTTCCACTAAAACTACTTACTGACTAACTAAACTTAACTTCTGTTCTCACATTTTCCCAGTGGCAGAAGCTAAAGGTCATTGCCTATCAATCATCTCTCTCTCTCTATCTCTCTCTCTCTCTCTCTCTCTCTGAAAAGAACCCACGAGCCTGGAAAGGAATAAACAACTCCTTTGTGACTATATGACTTGCTTATGTTGCTTCTGAACTAACGACGACTACTACTACTAACGACTACTACTACAGTTCGAACTTGGCCCTATGCAACAATTTTCTATGATGATAATCAGTTCACCACTTCCAAAAGTATTATATATCTTTATTTACTTGTCAATACAACAGTCAAGGGATACTTTTCTTTCCATTATTCTATTAGGGTTCCATCTATGGGTTAAATAGTTTGTAAAAAAATTTTAATTCAAAATCTAACTACACTACAGTCATAATTCATAGGAACCCCACAAGTTATCTAACAATAGTAGAGAATAATATTCGATTATGGGCTGGGTTAGCTCAGTAGGTACAGTGTTCGGCTAGAAACGACTAGGTTCGTAGTTTTATATCGGCCCTCACCAAAATAGAATACTCAACAAGAATGACTAAAACAAAATGTATTCAGCATGAAATAATCCAAGGTTTGACATGCTGAAAAAAACAACCAACCAACCAACCAACAAACCAACCAACTACCTAGATATGTGAATAAGTCTACTAATTTTAAGGTTTGCCATCCAGTGTGAAAATTTCTCCATCTTGTTTAACACTTAAGGTTCTATACCACCTCATTCTGCCCGGCAGGAAGTCACATTCGCTTTCCTAATCCATCCCAAATGATAGCCTTTGTTTAAATGTAATATTAAGTATGATTAGAAATCTTTATAAATTAAGGGAAATAACAAGTAACTTTAAATGAAAAGGTCATTTTTAGCCAAATTTTGATAAATCCTTATAGAAATGGGGCTCTGGACTTAGAAAATTCTCAACAGCTTGTTAAGCGTTAAAGCACATGAACTATGAGTTCACTTCTCTAGGCTATGTAACAGAGATTTGGCTTGGCAGGTGTATTTGCAAAAAGCACTAGATCATCTGCGTAGTCTACATCTGTAATAGTTTCTGCTTAGTATTGCCTGCTTCTTGCTTTTTTTTAGTGTGAAACCTTTTGTACTGCAGTATATTTTTGTCTTATTTTAAAAACCTTTATGAAAAAAATTAGAAGATCCCTGGACATAATTATCTAAAGATAGGAAGTGAATGAGATAGATAGATAGATAGATAGATAAGAACTGAATTAGAAATAGCTAGCTAGCTAGCTAGCTAGATAGATAACTAGCTAGCTAGCTATCTCTCATTGTATTCCATAATTCCTGAGCTCCAGAATTAGATTTTTCACCATTAGATGCAATGAAATGTGATACCCAGACACATACCTAGGTAGCAATATCGCATCTACATAAAGCCATGTCAATATATGCATAGGAAAGACATGGACAGCTATTGACAGATTATCATTCAGGAGAAAAAAGTATTTAACATATTAAAATCTATTACTTTCTTAAATTTTTTGTTAACAGTGTAATCGAATATTATTCTCTACAATTGTTAGATAACTTGAGGGTTGCCTATGAATTATGTAGATACAGCTTCAAACTTGACACTTTTATGACAGATTTGTACTGAAAAAATTAACATCTATCATTCTTCATTCTATCATACAGCTTTAAACTCAGCACTTTTGTGACACACATGTATCTGAAAAAAATTAACAATTCATACAGCTTTAAACTCGGCACTTTATGACAGATTTTGTATACTGAAAAAAATTAACATTCTATTCATTCTTCATTTCTATCTTGGTAAATACAGCTTTAAACTCAGCACTTTGTCATGTATTCTGTTCATTCTTCATTTCTATCTTGGTAAATACAGCTTCAAACTCAGCACTTTTATGACAGATTTTGTATACTGAAAAAAATTAACATTCTATTCATTCTTCATTTCTATCTTGGTAAATACAGCTTCAAAACTCAGCACTTTTATGACACACCATGTATTCTGAAAAAATTAACATTCTATTCATTCTTCATTTCTACCTGTGCAAATACAGCTTCAATCTTATTAATTTATGACACACTTTGTATTCTGAAAAAAAATAACGTTCCATTCATTGTTCATTTCTATCTTGGCAAATACAGCTTCAATCTCAATACTTTTACGACACACTTTGTATTCTGAAAAAAAAAATAACGTTCCATTCATTGTTCATTTCTATCTTGGTAAATACAGCTTCAAACTCAGCACTTTTATGACACACCTTGTATTCTGAAAAAAATTAACATTCTATTCATTCTTGTTATGTTTTTATTGGTCAGCCTTTAGCCTTCAAGCAAGATCGCTTGTCCAGCGGAAATCCTTGGTAATACTTTCGTAAAGAATCCTCAGTATCATAAGTTCATTCATCAATGATTCCAAATGGACTAGGAAAGTATCAGTGTTTAAGTAGTTAATCAACCATTCGCATTATGGCTGTTGATTGGCAGAGGAATAGACCACATAACCCTGCCTAGTCTATGAATTTAGGTAGTGTATTGCAGGACATCTTATATACCAAAAATATTCCAACACCTTGGGTTCTGAAAAAAAAATGACATTCTAGTCATTGTTCATTTCTATCTTGGTAAATACAGCTTCAATCTCGATACTTTTACGACACACTTTGTATTCTGAAAAAAATGAACAATTCATTGTTCATTATATCTTGTAAATACAGTTTCAATCTCGATACTTTTACGACACACTTGTATTCTGAAAAAAATGAACATCTATTCTCATTCTTGGTAAATACAGCTTCAAACTAAGCACTTTTATAACACCCTTGTATTCTGAAAAAGTCAACATTCCATTTATTCTTCATTTCTACCTGTGCAAAATACAGCTTCAATCTTATTAATTATGACACACTTTGCGGCAAATACAGCTTCAATCTAATATTTACGACACACTTTGTATTCTGAAAAAAATTAACATTCCATTCATTGTTCATTTCTATCTTGGCAAATACAGCTTCAATCTCAATACTTTATGACACGCTTTGTATATCTATTCAATTTTAGTTTTGATTACAGAGTTTGATAATAAATGATACCTCATGATATCAATTTTGATTGTGCAATATTCCACTAGAAATGATAAAATCCCTTTAAATTTGCCATCAGAATCGGAATTACTGAAGTAAAAAATTGAAGAAATTATCTTCTGCCATATTGCCTTGTTGTTGAAATTAAGTTTCACTCATGTTCTAAATTTGGAAATACAACCCCACAAGTTACATGTTACATGCTAATCATATGCAAATCAGTTCTTGCAACTTTTTTCTATTGGCCATTAAACATAAGATGTGCATATTATGTCTTATGAAATGTGAAGAATTCTAGAAAGTACCCCATATACAGTACTGAGTATTTAAAAAAAATGTATTACTTCCAACAAACTCCTGTCTGAAGATTGTGTTTATTTTGATAAGAAATATACATAAAACTAACATCTCTGAATTTTTGGGATGAGGCTTAGTAATTAGTATTATTTGGATTATGAGGACAATAGTACAAATAATCCAGATAATACTAACAAAACTAATAGTTATAGATTATCTATGGAAGGCTAGCATCTGTCTGAGAACCACAAGGTTATGGGTTCAATACTTACTGGGGAATAAAATATCAAGTTAATTGCAATATCGATGGTTGATACAAATATTAACCAAATAAGTCAGAGTTGTAAAGTTCTCAATATGTTAGTAGAGCGGATTTAGTATTATTACAATTAACCCTGAAGATCTTTTATGGTGAAACTGGAGTAGGTTATTTATATATGCACCTTAATACTATATATATATATATATATATATATATATATATATATGAGCAACTTCTATGTAGCAATCATTTTTATACATAACTTGCTGGCCATTGTGCTATATATTCATTTGTCATTCCCTGATACTTTGTGAATATATCCTTGTATTAAAGTTTGCTCAAGTCAAATGAATTTATTACTATATTTATCATATTCTCTCTCAATTCCTCTCCCTCTTTCTATTGTTCTCTCTCTCTTTCTCTCTCTCTCCCTCACAATATATATATATATATATATATATATATATATATATATATATGCTGGAGAAATATGGAGTTTGAAGGAGGTAGACAACAGAAAACTGAGCATATATGAGAAGGACTGCCTCAGGATTATCGTGGGAGTTTCTTGAATGAATCACATCAAAATGTATGGTATAAGGCCTAACCTTTGAATACCACATAAAGTCACTGGTCTCCAGAAGGAATGGTTGAAGTGGTTTGGTCATGTGGTATGTAAAAACAATGCCAGCTATGTCAACCATTTATACAAGAACAATTTTATGAACAGAAGAACCAGAGGACAATCATCAAACCAATGGAGTGAACTAATAAGAGAGGACACAAAACTACTATTTTTAATGGGGGGAAAGACAGGCAAAAGACAGTGTTAAATGTAAGTTTTGTGTGGACAAATATGTACAAAGAATCTTTGTGGGTTTATGCAGATATAATAATAATAATAATAATAATAATAATAATAATAATAATAATAATAATAATAATAATGATTAGGGAATACTGGAAGCAGACATCATCAAACAAACAGAGATGAAAGAAAAAGTGAGAAAAGAATACCTCAGAAGGACAAGAAAACTTCCAGAAACTCAATTCTGCAGCAGAAAGCACACTAATTTGTTTGTTATGTTTTTTAAAATAAATCTTATGCGATGGCTATCTGACAAAACTGGTCTTTTTGAAGAGGTACCAGTTGAAATAAATTTATAATAGTCAAATGATGGTTTGAGATTTCTAACTTATATACAGACACAGACACAGACACAGACACACACACACACACACACACACATATATATATATATATATATATATATATATATATATATATATATATATATGTTAACAATGAAAAGGCTTAAATATCAGTCATATTAATGCTTAAGAATTTATTTCCACTGATATGTTGTATGTGAGAGAAACTGCTTTACAAATATATATATATATATATATATATATATATATATCTTTTAATAATGTTCCATTGATTCTTCATTTCTATCTTGGTAAATACAACTTTAAACTTGGTACTTTTTTGACACACCTTCTATTCTGAAAAAATTAATGAATGGAACGTTATTTTTTTTCAGAATACACGGTATGTCAAAAAGTACGAAGAATCTCAATACTCTTTTGACACACCTTGTATATATATATATATATATATATATGTATGTATATATATATGTGTGTATGTAAAGAGAGCCAGAGAGAGAGAGAGTATCTAATATGATCTGGAATGAACCAATATTAAGCCAAAGCACAAAATATTTAATCTCTCTCCTTAAAGCCCTTAAGTGTTCTGATTATTAATAATCATTTGATGAATTCCAATTCCTTAACTGCCTGCAGCCTCTTTCCAACTCCCACACAGAATCCGCAACTGCTTAGCTAAGAGGAATCTGACATCTTATTTCCAAAACAAGGAGAACACAAGACCGAAGAAGACACAAATACTCCCTCAATGCAAGGGTTGGAATCATCAAAGAACAGCTCCTCTTAATCGATGAGCAATGACACACCAATGTTGCTTGTATACACATCAAATATTATTAGTGTCACAAAAATGCAGTCATTAGAGAACGGCATAAAAATAAAATAAAAAATGAAAAAAAAAATGATAGAAATGACCTAATACAAATTAGCCAGTCAGTGAACAAAAAATAATGATTTCCCCTGTGATTGAAATATCTCGACACATGACCAATAAGTGACCTATAAACTTAATGGCCTAGATACCTGCTCTAAGGCTGATGTTTCTTTTTCTTTTTTTTCTTTTTTTCTACTAGTCTAAAATCTGTAGACAAGTTCTCATACTTTGGCAACAATATCTCATCTATTGAAAGCCTATGAACTTGATGGCCTAGATACCTGCTCTCAAGCTGATGTTTTTTTTTCTTTTTTGCTATTAGTCTGAAATCTGTAGACAAGTTCTCATACTTTGGCAGTAATGTCTCATCTACTGAAAGCCTATAAACTTGATGGTCTAAACACCTGCTATCAGGCTAATATTTTTTTATTTCTTTTGCTACTAGTCTGGAATCTGTAGACAAGTTCTCATACTTTGGCAGCAATATCTCATCTACTGAAAGCCTATAAACTTGATAGCCTAGATACCTGCTCTCAAGCTGATGTTTTTTCTTTTTTTGTTACTAGTCTGAAATATGTAGTTAAGTAATACTTTGGTAGCAATATCTCATCTACTAAAAGCCTAAAAACTTGATGGTCTAGACACCTGCTCTCAGGCTGATGTGTTTTTCTTTTTTTCTTTTTTTGCTACTAGTCTGAAATCTGTGAAAGTGTTGTTATGGGTCCAATGGGAGAAAAATAAATATTTTATAAAAAAGATCTGCAAATGGATTATGTTTTAAAAAAAACTTTAAAAAACTTTTCTTTATTTAAATTTTTTTTTGTATTTAAATTTTTAAAAAATAATTAAAAATTTTTTTTTTAATAATAAAATAATAAAATAGTAATAACTAATAATAAAAGAATAATAACAATAAAAAAATATTTAAAAAAACCAATACATTTTGCAGACTTTCTTTTTTATAATATATATATACCTTCAAACAAATTTGGTTAGAAATAATAGGATCCTTATAGTTTTCAATATTTTTCTTTTTTCTTTCAAGTTTTATAACAATTTTTTTAATGTTATCATCTTGAAAGGCATTAATCCGGTGTCCAAAAGAATTGTTATTGGTAAACCAAGTACTTTCAGTTCCTTTCCAAATCATTATAAGGCTGTTTATATTTGATTAAATTATTGCTTTGCTTTTGTCACTAGAAAACTTGAAATAGAAAAATTAAAAAACTTGAAAACAATGAGGATTCTATTGTTTTTAACCAAATTTGTTTGAGTGAAAACATGCTGCCTAAATATACCTATTTTTAACTCAGTCGGTAGAGCGTTCGGCTAGAAACCACGACGTTCCTGGTTCGATACCGGCCCTCGCCAACTCAGCGTATGAGCAGCACAGGGATCTGTGCCGTAAAGTAAGGAGCTGATGGTAGGTGTGGCACTCCACCTCAGAGGCAAAAACAATCTCCTTGGTCTAGCACTAGTGAAAAGGGGATAGACTCCCTCGCTGTCTGGCTGATACCGACTTTAGACCACCCTGACGACTTTACTTTACTTTATATTATAATATATATATATATATGAATAGGTATATATATATATATATATATATATATATATATATATATATATATATATATATATATTATAAGGTAAATAAAGTTGTTGGAGTGGCCGACAGTAAGTAGCAGCTGGACAGTGAGGCAATCTATCCTCTTTTCACAAGTGAGATTATTTTTGCATCTGAGGTAAAGCACCACACCTACTTTCATATCCCCACTTTACCACACAGATACACACTGTGCTACTCATATGCTGATATATATGTATATATATATATATATATAATGCTTCATAATAACGCCCAATTTTTTAAAAAACATTTCTTTTAAATATATATATATATATATATATACATATAAAGTAAAAAGTAAAGTAAGGTCGTCAGGGTGACCTAAAGTCGATATCAGCTAGACACCAAGGGAGTCTATCCCCTTATCACTAGCACTAGACCAAGAAGATTTTTTTTGCATCTAAGGTCGAGTGCCACACCTACCATCAGCCCCTTACTTTACAGTACAAATCACTGTGCTACTCATACACTGAGTATCGAACCAGGAACCTTGTAGTTCCAAGATGGATGCTCTAACAACTGAGCTAAACCGATATATACATTATATATATATATATATATATATATATATATATATATTTGGATGTTTGTTCATTTTAGAAGCATTGTTGAATAAAGTATATATTAATATTTATATTTTTGCTTGAAGGCAATTACAATGCGCATATCGCATAAGATTTCGATAATTATAGAAGATAATAATGACAAGTGAATTTCGCAAAGAATTACTCAGTGTATAGAACATCGTACAGACTGTTTCAACTTTATTAAGTCTCATCAGCGATGTATACTAACAATTTCCCTCCGACAGAAATCGAAGTTGAAACAGTCTGTACGATGTTCTACACTCTGAGTAATTCTTCGCGAAATTCACTTGTCATTATTATCTTCTATAATTATTGAATTTTATGTGATATGCGCATTGTAATTGCCTTCAAGCAAAAAAAAAATAATATATATATATATATATATATTATATATATACAACAAACTACATAAAGTGCTATACCTAAGAAATACTTAATCTGGCATTTTTTTCATTACTAAATATATAAAATAGCCACCATTTTTCTTGATGATAATATAAGTAATTTCTAGAAACTTTCTGTTTCCCATTAATTTCTTTGTGCTTTATCTTAAAATAGAAATTACATATCATTATATGTCATCTTTATCATTAAGTCCGAAAATATAAATTTCATTTGAAAAGTAAATGATGCCCAGTCGTACTGCTAATAATTGTGAAGGCGACCTTTGACACAAAAATCGTCAGGGACATCTGGTGTGGTCAGCAGTCTAATAATTTAGATACTTATACGAAAGATGTAGTATTATCAGAACTATTTTAGCTTATGCTCATCCAACAGGCTTTTTAATCACACAATTCTATTGTGTATTTCCTTATCTTCATATTCCCAGAAGCTATTTAATTTTTTGATTTTCTTTGTGGGATTTTTTTGTTCACTTTTCATTTTCATACAATCTGATAATCGGAGGCTGTTTTAATATGTTGCCTATTGCTCAAATGCTGGCTGATTTAAAATCTCTAACTGCATGAAGTCTTTTCATATTTACACCCTGTTGGCATTTATCATTATGAAAGTAGTCTCTGTATGCTTGTTTGTAACTATGTACTTATTGTACGTGTGTGTCACAAACTGTCTATGCCACAAACTAATAATGAATCAGTTTTTTAACAGGCTGAATGGGGAAGAAAGAAAGATTGAATCATAAGAGGGAAAGGAGAAAGGAAAGAAAGGAAGGAAGAAAGAAAGAGAGAGAAGTGTGTGAGTGAAAGAAAAATGAAAATAGTGAAAGGAAGAAATTGAAGAGTGAAAGAAAGAAAGAAAGAAAGAAGAAGAAAGAAAAAGAAAGTTTGAGAGAAAGAAGAGCAAGAAAACAATGAAGGGAAGCAAAGAGAGTGAGAAAGAAAATGAAATAGTGAAAGAAAGAAAGAAAGAAAGAAAGAAAGAAAGAAGAAATGAAAGAAGAAAGAAAAGTTTGAGAGAAAGAAGAGCAAGAAAACAATGAAGGAACAAGAGAAGAGAAAGAAAGAAAGAAAGAAAGAAAGAAAGAAAGAAAGAAAGAAAGAGAATTGTGAAAGAAAGAAAAGCAAGAAAAGTGTGAAACGAAAAAAAAGAGAAGATTGAAAGAAAGAAACAATGAAAGAAATACGATGAGGAAATTAATCCGACAATATGTGAAGAAAATATATGTGTGTTGAAAAGAGAAATAAAGGAAAGAAAGTATTGAATGGATAAAATAGGATTATTTTAATTAATTTAACTTACACGTGTTTCGGTCAGGAGTTTATCCATGTGTACATTATTCTATCAAATAACAAAATGAAATAAAATAATAATAATAGAAAAAATATAGAAATGTTCAGCACACAAAGAAACATTGACCTTCCTCAGAGTAAATCCTTATTTTTTTTAATGAAATTCGTTGGAACGCGGAGAATTTACAAAATGTTCGAAAAAAGAACTTTTTGAAATCACATGAAGAAAGAAAGAAAGAAAGAAAGAAAGAGAAGTGTGAGAGGAAGTTTAAAAAAACATAGTGACAGGAAGCAAAGTCTGAAAATAAGGGAAAGATTCATGAAAGAATGAAAGAAAGAGAAGTGGTAAATAAATAAAGAAATAAAGAAAGAAAGAAAGAAAGAAAGAGAAAGAAATGAGAAAGAAATTCTAATTTGAGAACATGCATTCCATCTTTTATATGAAGAGGAAGGAATTTTTTGTGTAGTCCAAGTACAGGCACTTTTGACCATCTTTGGAGTACCGATGTCCTTAATAATGACCAAAGTTTTTAGACTGCCTTCATAGTTGTGACATCCAGTTCACCAATAAGAAGAGCTGAATAAAAAGTTGAACACCAAATACTTGTCTGTTATTTTCAATAAAATCTTATTTTAATGGATAATGTGTGTTTGTCTGTAACCAAAACTATATTGCTACTCAACTTACAATTCTCTTAGTTATTTACGTCATGTTCTCCATGACTTTATATTCATATAAACCTCAATTATTAATAAAAGTGTATTGCAATATTTATACTGTTGACCAAATCTACATGATATTTTCCACGTACCCCACTTGTACGGGTCAGGCACAAGGCCCTATTTATGTGGGACCACCCACAAACCGAAGCTCATGGAGTGGCGGGTGAAAAAATTGCGTCGATCCCCCCTCAAGGGGGGCGCCTCAGGCACTGGGCAATAAACCCAGCCCTGCCCTTTAAATCGAGGGGGTAGGTATTGCCTGGGGGGATAGCCCCCTGGGATCGACGCCGTTAATTATATCAATGGTCCAGAGGGCGAAGCCACTGTTGACCAAATCTACATACAAGCAACATGCAATTGTATTTATATATACAACAAAATAGTGGTTTACAGTGTGAATGGGAATGCTAATTTGCATATTGATATTAAAAATTTGATTTTAATAAATATGTGCTTAGTATTATTAATTTCTAATTGTTTGGTTTTATTTTGATAAACATGAGCAAAAATCTCTTCAATAAATCTTTAAAAAAATCAGTTAACAAGAAGAAATAACTGTAATTTTATTCTTTACTTCCTATTTTAACCAAATTGTTAAATTAGGAAAATTTAGCAATGAAAGATGGGAGTGATGGAAGAGTAAGTTTCAGCTGTTCTATTTTTCCACTATACCCACCTCTGTTTCAAATCATTTATCTGCATTCTCATTTAGTTTCATTAGCCATTATAATTTGATATAATGTTTTATTAGATTAAAACTTAAATACTTGTACCCGGAGGATGCATATATTTACTAGACTAGTGCTTGTATATATATATATATATATGTGTGTGTGTGTGTGTGTGTGTGTGTTGTGTGTGTGTGTGTGTGTGTGTGTGTGTGAAAACACATCTATTTTTTTATTATACCCCCCTCTGTTTCAAATATATTTGCTAGTATACAGAATACAATAAAATAAATGGAGAAAACAAAAATTAACAGAAAAACTAAAGAACAACAAAAAATATTCATTCATTTAAAACTTCATGATAAACTGGATTTTTCATAAAAGAAATTCTTCTTTTAGTTGCTTGATTTTCTTGTATGCTGGATTGCACAATTTCAACATTAGAAATAGAAAAAAGTAATTTTTAGAATTTAAACAAAAGAATGAATTGAGGACCTGTTAATAAGTGGGGATATTTATAGATTTAAACTCCAATCCAACATTTTTAACTGCATCAATATGATATTTAGTCACGGAAATTTAAGGAAGGCATGTTTGCTATATATATATAAATAAATGAATATATATATATATATATATATATATATATATATATATATATATTTATTCATTTATTATTTATTCATTTGAATATATATATATTTATATATACATATATATATGTACATATATATATGTGTTTATACATGTATATATATAAATACATATAAACCTATATGTGTATATATATGCATTTATATGTATATATATTATATGTGTGTATATATATTCATTTGTATTTAATTTCTACATATGTTTATTTATAGATAAATAAATGATAAAATAAAGGTTTATCTTTTTTTATTTATTCATTGGAACAATTATAATGAATTAAAAAAAAGGTAAACCTTATATTTATTCATTTATTTATCTATTAACGCTCTATCACATATCTATCTATATCTATATTTATATCTATCTATCTATCTATCTCTCTATCTATATATATATATATATATATATACATCATTTTTTGCTTTATATAATATATATATATATATATATATATATATATATATATTATATATATATATAGGAGTTTATTCATGTACACATGTATTCTATTAATTATTGTTTTAAATATGAAATAAATTAATAATAATAGAAAATTATAAAATATTTAAGCATACAAAATAACCGCCTTCTTCAGGGTAAAATGTATGATATTTGGAGTTATGTATGATATTTGAAAATAGAGAAAATTTTGAAACTGTTCGAAAAATAATTAAAAAAAAAACTTTTTGAAACACTTACGGTTGGAGAAAAGAAGAGAATGACAGTTACGGTCAGAGAATAAAGAATATTCGCTGAAGAGTGACATTGAATATATATATATATATATATATATATATATGTGTGTGTGTGTGTGTGTGTGTGTGTTGGTGTGTGATTTGTTTTTGAAGAGAGGATGACTTAACAGAGAAAGTAAAATATTTACTATATATATATAATATATATAATATATATAATAATATATATATACACATAGCACACACACACAACCACACACACATATATATATATATATATATATATATATATATATATTATACCAATAAAATGGTCATAACCACTTATAGATATTTAATTAAACAGTAATATTAATCCTCACTTCTGATTGATTGTCATGAAAACTATGAGTCAAAATCTTCATCTCACTACAAATGGTCATGTGCTTAAATACTTAGTTTTCATTGGATGATGATCTAATGGACATGATTTCTTGCTCTTCACTTAACTTAGTTCTGCATTCTTATTTCTAATCTTAAACTGAATTCAGATAATGAAGGATTAAAATTTCCTTATCAGATGAGCCACTGTCCTTGCCCCGCTATTCCATCTTGATATATTGTTGAGTGGAGTTGCTCTCTTTTTTTTTCTCTCTCTCTCTTTCTCTCCTCTCTCTCGTTCTCTCTCTCTCTCTTACTTTCTGTCTCTCTCTGATCCTATCTCTCTGTCTCTTTTTCCACTGTGTATCTCACTCTCATTCATTACCCTACTTTATCTGTATCTTTCTCTCTCTCTTTCCCCCTCTCTCTCTCTCTTTTCTCTCTCTCTCTATCTGAGATCCTTTCTCTCTCTCTCTCTCTCTTTATCTCACATAATCTCACTCTCATTCATTACCCTAATTTATCTGTATCTTTCTCTCTTCTTTCCCCCTCTCTCTCTCTTTTCTCTCTCTCTCTATCTGAGATCCTTTCTCTCTCTCTCTCTTTTATCTCATAATCTCACTCTCATTCATTACCCTAATTATCTGTATCTTTCTCTCTTCTCCTCTCTCTCTCTCTCTCTCTCTCTCTTCTCTCTATCTGATATCCTCTCTCTCTCTCTTTATCTCACATAATCTCACTCTCATTCATTACCCTAATTTATCCCTCCATATCTTTGTCTCTCTCGTTGTCCTAATATTTCTCTACTTCCCTCTTCATATCACTCATTGTTTCTCCCTCTCTCTCCTCTCTCTCTCTCTCTCTCTCTCTCTCTCTCATCCCCCTAGCTTAATGGCAAAAAAACGTCTATTTTGTCCCCAAAATATTTATTTTTCACCACAGTTTCCTTCCTTCTCAGTGCAATTAATTCAGTGGTGAATATTATTCTTATATACCACACACACACACACACACACAGATATAATATATATATATATATATATATATATATATATATATATACATATACATACCCTCTGCACGAGTTTGATGTGAGACAAGGTCAATTTCTTAAGTTGAGTTTAACAGATTTGAATTCAGAGTTTTACTTCTCCTAGACTGGTTACCTAACCAAGTTTAAAGAGCCCAGTCTGCTCTACTATTTATCCATAACTGGAGGGAGAGTAGAATTTATACCTTTCCCAGGGAGAATAGATTCTTAATATTCCCAAGGATATTAGCACTATGTGAAATGTAAACAGCCCCGTCGAGAATATGGAGAATTGAACTCTGGTTGGCGAATCCATTTCACTGTGAATGCAAATGTTGTGTGTTCCCACCTCTTAGAAAACTAGAGACTTTAACACACAATGGTAGAAGACCATTCTTTTTGTTTGAATTCTTAAAACTTTGGTATGTCTTTTGTGCATTGTAAACGTGCTGAAAACTTGTTAAAAAAACTTTTTTTGCTTTAAGCCTAACACTAAATGATCTCATTAAATAAGAAATAACTTTGTTAGATGGAACTTTCACCTGCACAAGAGACAAGTGACAAATAGCACATGCTGTTTATGTAAAAGAATTTTCCTAAACTTAGCCGAGAGCTCAAAACCAAACTTACTGGGTGAAGAAAAATTATTCTCACCCGATTATTTAAGACAGACGACTTTCTGTTGTAAATGTACTAAATTTGTATTGTAATCTTAGGTGTGTTTGTTTGTCTAAACTGTCAACGTTTGAAACACATATATATATAATAGTGCAGAATATCAACAACAAGGTAGGTGTAGTGCAGTATAAACACTAACAGTATGCTTATAAAAAGTGTTGATGTTATATACTTTCCAACTTGTCCACTACTCGCTGTTGCCCAAGCAAATGTACTTGTATGTGTCTAAACAAACGTTTTGAAACACATAATGATATATATATATATATATATATATATATATATATATATATATATATCAGAATATACAAAGTAGTTGTAGTAGCAGTCTAAGTTAATTTTCAGTATGCAGCATAAAAAGAAAAACTTAATACTCTCATTATAAGTCAGAAATACTTGCATTTCAAAATAATGAAGTGCTAATACCCTTGTGAAAGGTATGAATCCTACTCTCCCTCCAGCTATGGGAAAATAGTAGGGCAGACTGGATAACCTGTTAGGCACTGTCTGAAGAAAAACTCTGGCTAAGCTTAAGAAAGGACCTTGTGTCATATCCTGCTCTGTAATTTATAATATATATATATATATAATATATATATATAATATATATATATATACTCTTATATATTAAAACTTATATATCTCTTATTATACTTTGTTAATTGTTGTTGTTGGCATCCTTCCGTCTGCGAGAGAGGATGGAGTAGTGTCCAATTTTTTTCATTTTTTTATTGGAACCACGTAGCCTGGGTGGGTTCATATGAGGAAAAGCTGTTGCCCAAGCAGCAAATCCCCTCTCTCCTCACTGCCACTGTGATCCAAAGGAAAGGCAAGGAGCCAATATAGTTTGGCATTGGTAGTGTCGCAGGAGTAGTGCTGGATTTCCGCATCACACTTCCTTAGTGACTCCGGCTCCTATTTTGTATTTGGGGTTTACTCCCCTAGCCTTTCCTTGGGATGAGGTAAAGCTGGTAGGTAGCTGAGGTTGATGGGTTGCCAGCCAAGGCTAAGGAACCCCTTCTGACCACACAAAATACCTTATGCTGATCAATAATATCAATTTTAATTTTAATTTTTTTTCAAATACTCGATCAAATAAGGTATTTTTCCATTCACTAAAATTATGTCCAACAATTTTGGGGAAATTTTCCTATATACTATTGGAGGAGGTAAATTGTATAGTTTAGTGCTTCCTGTAGAAAACCCCATATTGAACGAATGTGGACACAAGAGTAAATGTCTATTAACAGTACAACCGTTGCAATTCCTCCTTCTTTTTATTAACGTTTTTTTGTATTAATGTATTCGTTTGCACCAATCATGTCATTGAGGGAGCATTGGACCACATCGATGTTGCAATCACCTCACACCACATGCATCGTTTTTGACATCCATGCATGACTTGCCATACACTTCCATTGATTGGCAATGAATTTCAATCCTTTTTAATGCCTTTGCATTCAAAACCAAATAACTGTGTGAACGTCACACTTGGAGGTAGAATCAATTGGCAGCTCCACCAGACTGCCAAACCAAGGCTGAGCATAGCAGTGAGGCAGGTACAGATGCAGGTGCATGCACAACAAACACAACAGTGTTTCTAATAGCTACACAAACACTTTCCCTGCGTCTCCAGCTCTTTTGAGACCTTACTTTTGGGATTAGTCTTGTATATCCTATAAACAAAGGTTAAAGATCCCAGTCTGACCTACTATTTATCCATAGCTGGAGGGAGAGTAGGATTCATACCTTTCTTAAGGGTATTAGTGCTAAGTGAAATGCTCATACCACATCCAGGATTTGAACTCAGGGCGACAAGTCCATTTCCCATGACTTTAACCATTACACCACATGATTTAATATATATATCATATATGCATATATGTTATATATACTTATATATTATATGTTATACCAGGTGTGCCATAAAAGTATTGAGATTGAAGCTGTATTTACTAAGATAGAAATGAACAATAAATGGAATGTTAATTTTTATTCAGAATACAAGGTGTGTCAAAAAGTACAAAAAAACCTCAAAGTAAAGCCATTGTGGTGGTCTAATATTGGTATCAATCAGACAGCAAGGGAGTCTATCCCCTTTTCACAAGTGCTAGATCAAGGAGATTTTTTTGCATCTGGGGTGGAGCACAACACCTACCATCAGCTCTTCACTTTACCACACAGATCCCTGTACTACTCAAGCAGGGCTGGTATTGAATCTGGAACCTTGTGGTTCCTGGGCAGATGCTCTACCAACTGCAGTGATAAGAGCTTTTATATATATATATATATATATATATATATATATAATATTATATCTGCGTTATTCGGACTATTGTCCTCATCTTCATTGTTATCTGTACAATGTTCTGACCTTCTTCAATTGGACACATGGTCTAGTGGATAAAGGATTTAGGTTAAGACAGTCCTAAGTGACAGTTATCTCTGGACTGCAGGTTCAATCCTGGTCAAGGGCAGCAATATAATAAAAAAAATAATAATTAACACAGCTTAATGCCTCCACCCCAGCTATGGTTAGCGGAATGAGAACAGGATACCCCCATGGACTAAATAAAGGGTAGGTTCAAAGTTCCGTGATGGCTCCCGATTACGACAAGAAGCTTTCCGATTATGACAAGAAGATTCCTGAGTTCAAAAAGAAGGTTCCCGAGCCCAAGAAGGTTCCCGAGTCTGACAAGAAATACCCGAAGTAGGCTGGAGGGCACATCGGCCGAAACATTGTACAGATAACAATGAAGATGAGGACAATAATCCGAATAATGCAGATAATACTAATCATCAAGCCTCATCTCAAAAATTCAGAGAAATAATATATATACATATTACATGGGAATTTTTGTGAGCCTGGGTTTCATTAGATAGTGCATTCCTCAGACAAATGCGTTAACACATTTTATATATATATATCATGAACAAACATCTTTACAAAATAGCAGCTGCCCACAACATGAGAATTGCACATATATGGCATAAATGTAATTGTGTTTTGTGTTCTAAAGAGAGACACAAGAAATGCAAATGGTGCTCAATGATAACAATCACTCCCCAATGAACGTTCCTCTAGATTTTTCAAGCAAAGAAACAGATCTTAAAATATAATTACACCAAAGTCATAAAAATGCAAGTGAAAAATGGCTCCAATTTCGGCGGTAGCGGGGTGTGTGGGTGTTGGTTTGTGGTGGTGCTGGTGGTGTCGGTGTTTGGTGACAGCTACAGTAAAAAAAAAGAAAAAAAAAAAAGAAACAAGGAGAGAAGTGTGATGCTTCTTGGTGAAGACATAACAGATCCCAACAATAGCTTAGACAGTGTCTCTTTAATCTATATACCAGCACAAGAGCGAGAAACACATTTTAAACAACGGTATCTTGTCTTTAGAGTCCTTTTTTTTTCCCTACCGTGTTTCCGTTTTCTTTCCTTTCTTATTTTTATTTCAAAGAAAAAAACAAAACAAACCCAAAAACAAAAACAAAAAAAATAAGGAATGAATAACACATTAGTGAAGGGGAGGACAAAAGAAAAAGACTTTTCACAAATCACCTGTATAAAAAAAGAAAGAAAACAGGAAAAATAAAAGAAAGAAAAAAAAAAAAAAAAAAGGCGCCACCAAATATATTTACCATTCCCAAAGTCATTTCAATTCTTATCATTTATCATCATCATTATAGCTGGTGTTATTCTTCTCTAAGAGATTGTAGCCATTATAACAATGATCCCTGTCATTGTTTCACACTGTAAACGTTGCTATTATTATTATTACTTGTCGTGTTAACACTCACATTATTTTGTTATAAGAGGAGCTAGCATTGCTATTATCTTTATGAAAACTATTTGTATAATTTTCTGGTAACAGTAGCCATTATCATCATTAAAACTCTTGCTATCATTTTCTAATGAAAGTAATCATTTAGTAGGAATAACTTAGTTGAGAATCAGATCAGTCATATACAACAAGCAGGGAGAATTGAATTCACAAACAATGGTCTGCTAGCCTAGCTCACCTATTTTGTAAAAGCAGCTAACATTAACATTATATATATATATATATATATATATATATATATATATATATATATATATATATGTTTACTAAAATTCTCCTTTATAAATATATACATATATATCAGTAAAAATAACAGAAGATTTAGATTTCTAGCTTTATAGCCTATTTCAGGGAACCTAGAGAAATTATCTAGTATCTCCCCATCATCAGATGCAAAATAATGATTTCTTTATTATTCTTAAGTCAGTTGAAAACATTTTTTTTCTGAATTTTGACTCTGATAATAAGAACACACATTGAGCTCTGCAAACTACACCATTTAAAAAAACCTACTACGTCATAAGGAAGATTTCTTCAGCTGATTTTTGGATATATATATATATATATATATATATATATATATATATATATATATATATATATATATATATATATATATATATATATGTATGTTTATGTTTTTCACACTTTTATATTTGCAAACACACACACACACACACACACACATATATATATATATATATATATATATACATGTATATATATATATTTGCCAACCCCTCCACATGAGTAGGATGTGACATAAGGTCAATTTCTTAACCGGAGTTTAATAGGTTTAATAGTGTTTTCTTTCTTCTAGACTGGTTACCTAGCCATGGTTAAAGAGCCCAGTTTTCCCTATTATTTACCCATAGCTGGAGGGAGAGTAGTTGGATACATACCTTTCTGAAGGGTATTAGCTATGTGAAATGCAAACAGCCTCATTCAGGATTTGAACTCGGGTCGATGAGTCCATTTCTTACAACTCTAACCATCATACCACATACCTCCATTCTCATTCATATTTTTATATTTACGAACACACACACACACACACACACACACACACACACACACACACATATTTATGGTACTGTGTTTAGGGCTGCCTACTTTTTTTTGTTCGTGGTTTAATTAAGGAGGTGTGTTCTTTTATCTACAGTCGTTTAGGTCCTGTAGGGAAGGGCGGAGTGCTATTGCTTTGGGATTTTATGGTGTTTTGTTGATTTTTTATAAGTGGTATTTTAGACTTTATTTTTGTTGTTTATGGTTTTGAGAAGGGAAGGTGATCATCCATTCACATATCATGCTAATCCTAATACCCTCCCCGCAGCCAAGAGGAATGTTTTTTCACCCTTCCTTTGATCAAATGGTATATTCTTCTACATAGAACTTGTTTCTTCAGATCAAACACCGGAATTCAACTCTGATAGAATTGCTGTTTTAACTTTGCTATCTTACCTAAATGGCATAATAAACATAGATTGTTGTATATTAGCTTGCTGAAGATCTGTAAACCAAAAATAGCACACTGTAGCAATATTTGTGTTAGAAAAATGTGTTAAAAATGTCCGAGAAGCAATTTCCAGTTGGATTTGCAAGGGTCAGTGCTGAAAGTAAGTCTCAAGGTTTAGTCGAATATCAAGGACCCTAGTGTGTCTAGAATTAACCAATGTGGAAGAAACAAATACATGAGGGAACAGTTTGTCTTCAGCAAATAAAGTCTACTCGATTAAAAATACTTAGATTCTTAACTATTACCAACTCCTGGAAATTCCACAGAATAAAAAAAAAACTAAGAGGAATTATTTATGTAGGAAAGAATGATTTACAATTTTATAATATATATTAATCTTTTTGTTACTTTGCAATAAATAGTACAAAAGTATATAATAACAAACTATATAATACTTAATGCATATTTATCTTGTCAGTATAAAAAAAACTCATGTTAGGATCCCCATCTATGGGTTAAATGGAAAAAATATGAGTTTGAAAAAACATATTAAAAAAATTGAGTGTTATTTGTATCATTTGGACTATTGTCTCATCTTCATTGTTATCTGTTGATGAAGATGAGGATAATAAGCCTCATCTAAAAATTCAGAGAAATAAAAAAACTGAGTTTAAAAAAAGAATTTGAATATCCATCAACATTGAATAAAACAAAACAGTTGCATATTCTATTTTGTGGATAACAGTATTGCTAGTATAATAATATAATATATGATATCTTTTTTTCAGCTAGTATATTAAGTCTGAGACCTGTCAGCTGTTCCTTATAAACATTCATCTTGATTCCACAGCTAGCGCCAAGGAATTTTCCAGGCTCTTTTTTCTTTTTTAGCCCCTGACAGCCCATCTTTGGAGCTTATCAGAACTTCAGAGCTTATCGGATCCCCAGAGCTCATCAGATCTTCAGCAAGTTAATATACAACAATCTATGTTTACTATGACATTTAGGTAAGATAGACAAAGATAAAACAGCAATTCTATCAAAGTTGAATTCCAGTGTTTGATTTGAAGAAACAACTTCTATGTAGTATTATCTGTGTTATTTGGACTATCTGTTCTACGTTTCGGCCGATGTGCCCTCCAACCTTTTACAGGTATTTCTTTTCAGACACAGGAACCTTCTTTTCGGACTCGGGAACCTTCTTGTCATAATTGGAAGCCATCACAGAACTTTAAACTTAGCCCTTTATTCAGTCCATGGGAGTATCCTGTTCTCATTCCACTAACCATAGCTGGGGTAGAGGCATTAAGCTGTGTTAATTATTATGTTACTGCTGCCCTTGACCAGGATTGAACCTGCAGTCCAGAGATAACTGTCACTTAGAACTGTCTTAACCTACCTGCTTTATCCACTTGGCCATGTATCCAATTGGAATATACCAATTGATCAAGGAGAGAGTAGATGAATATCCCACTTCGCTACAGGGAGGGTATATGATTAGCATAATATGTGAATGGATTAAACACAAGTAAAATTATGATAGAGATGAGATATGGTCTTCTAGCTGGGCTTGTAAATTTTTCAAATCAATTTTATCTGGTGGTCTTTCACTGGAATTTGAGTGACAGCAAATCTCCTCAGGTCTCCAGGACTCTTCTGAGTATTCTAGCCAATCTTAACAGTGTTGTGGTCTGTAGGTATTTACCCAACCCACTCCTCATGGGTAGCATGTGACATAATGCATCCAGTGAGGATCGAACTCACTTTTCAATAGCAATGGATCAGCAGGACTAGCTTGCTAAGCATTACACCATGATGAAATGCCTGGAGCTGTGGGCTATACAGTCTTGATTCTCTCTCTGATTTTCAATTCCTCCAGGTTCACCAACTACAACTGGCATCACTGACACCTTGATGTTCCACTGCCTTTTCAGCTTTCTGGCAAAATTCAAGTATTTGCTATCTCAGACTCTAGTGGAAGACCACCAGTTTAAACTGGTAGTCTTTTGATGGAGTCTAAGAAACAGCAAGTCTCATCAGGTCTCCAGGACTCTTCTGAGTATTCTAGCCAATCTCAACTGTACTGTGGTCTGTATAGTCTTGATTCTACCTCTGATTTTCAATTCCTATAGTTTTTTCCCCACGCGCACCAACCACTATTGGTATTCCCGACACCTTCATGTTCCACAGCTTTTTCAACTCTTTGGAAAGTATTAGTCTATCTTTTTGCTTTCTTTGAATTTCACTCTGTGGTCTGCTGAAATAGCCAAATCCACTAGATTATTATTATTACTAGCAAATATTTGCACCCTCCGGGTGCAAGTATTTAAGTTTTGATATAATAAAATATCATATTAAATCAGAAAGGCTAATGAAACTGACTAAGAATGCAGATAAAAAGATCTGCAACAGAGGGGGTATAATCGGAAAATAGAACAACTTTGAAACTAACTGTTCCACCATTTTCCCTTACTCCCGTCTTTCAGTAGTAAATTTCCCTAATTTAACTATTTAGTTAAAATAGGAAGAAAAGAATAAAATTACAGTTATTTCTTTATGTTAATAGATTTCTGTTAAGATTTATCTCCGAGATTTTTGCTCATATTTATTAAGATAAAACCAAACAATTAGAAATCAATAATACTAAGCATATATTTATTAAAATCAAATTTTTTAAGATCAATATGCAAATTAGCCTTTCCATTCACACTGTAAACCGCTATTTCGTTGAATATATAAATATAATTGCATGTTATTAGTATGTAGATATTGTTAACAGTCTTAATGATGTAAAACAATTTTACTAATAATTGAGGTTTAAATAAAAAAATAAAATCATGGAGAATGTGTGTAAATAACAAAGGGAATTGTGACTTGTGTAGTTTCGGTTACAGACAGACAAACCCACAATCTCCATTATAATAAGATTATTATTATTATTAATATTAATGTTGTTATTGTTTTTGTTATTTTCTTAAAGCTGTAATAGCAATCATTATTATATTATTATTATTATTATTATTATTATTATTATTCATGTTAACAGCACCCCACAAGGAAGGAGCTGTATGGCCCCCCCCCATCTCACAAACCATCTGAGTGAGACGGACAAGGCATGCTGGACACTGCTAGAGAAGCAAGGACAAGCTCATAAGCAACGTTCTCCTGTGGAAGCCAACACATGACATGCTAGTGTGGGCCGGCCACCAGGGACCTACATTGACTAACTATGCAAGGATACTGGATGCTGTGCAGAGGACTTCTCTGCCACAATGAATGATAGGGAGGGTTGGCGAGAGATTGTCATGGATATCCATGCTAATTGTGCGACATGATGATGATGATGATTATTATTGTTGTTGTTGTTGTTGTTATTGTTTTTGTTATTTTCTTAAAGCTGTAATAGCAATCATCATCATCATCATTATTATTATTATTATTATTATTATTATTATTATTATTCTCTGCAGACAAAATATTCTCCAACAAAAGAGACACGACTAATGACTTCACTTGCCTACTATTTAATTTCTTGAATTTTCGTGTTCCTGCAATTATTAAATAATTACATTGTTCACATTTCTTTTCAAATAAAACTCTCTAAGGAGAAAGAGAGACTTCAATATTCATGTTTATGCTTTTCTTTTTACTTTCTATGGTTTTGATTTTTGTTATGTATTATTCTTTTAATCATTATTCTCTTTCTATATATTTAAAAAAACAAAACAAAAAAAAACATTTAAAAAAAAAAAAAATATATATATATATATATATTATATATATATATATATATTTTTTAAAATTTTTCTTTTTTTTAAGTGTAGTTCATTGCTTATTTTTCTGTTTTGGTTGATTTGCATAATTCTTCAAATAAGTCTTTTTTATTCTTTTATTTTTTTTTTACCGTTATTGTTGACGTCCAATCTCTTTGTTTAGTTATTTGTCAATAATTTTTAAAATTTTTTTATGAGTTTATATTCTTTGTACAATTCATAATTCACTAGCTGAACCTATGGAAATTCCATGGAAGTTTGATAAGAAACACACCACCAAGGATTAAAGATCGATATGACATTTGTTATGCTTTATGTACAAGTTAAATATATATCGGAATAATTGGATTATTTCAGCATATAAGGTGTACTGTAGCCCACCACTTAAACTTATAGACTCTGTGTGGGTACATGGATTAATGTCAGCCATCAATATGTGGTTAATTAACTATCTAATCGCTGATCTTGAAAGCTGTTCAATTGCTCATATTCGACACGGTCAAACAGATCAGCAAACAAGGATTCTGCTTAACACAAGGATTATGCCTAACACCAAGGAACAAGCAGGGATTCTGCCTAACACTAAGGAACACAAGGATTCTGCCTAACATTAAGGTACACAAGGATTCTGCCTAACACTAGGGAACACAAGGATTCTGCCTAACACTAAGGAACACAAGGATTCTACCTAACACTAAGAAACACAGTGATTCTACCTAACACTAAGGAACACAAGGATTATGCCTAACACTAAGGTACACAAGGATTCTGCCTCTAACACTAAGGTACACAAGGATTCTGCCTAACACTAAGGAACACCCTAACACTAAGGTACACAAGGATTCTGATAACACTCTAACACTAAGGAACACAAGGACTAAACTAAGGACACAAGGATTCTGTCTAACACTTAAAGGATTCTACCTAACACTAAGGAACACAAGGATTCTGTCTACTAAGGAACACAAGGATTCTGTCTAACACTTTACTAAGGAACACAAGGATTCTGTCTAACACTTAAGCAACACAAGGATTCTACCTAACACTAAGGAACACAAGGATTCTGTCTAACACTTAAGCAACACAAGGATTCTGCCTAACACTAAGGAACACAAGATTCTACTTAATATTAAAGAACCCAATGATTCTACCAAACACTAAGGAACACAAGGGATCTCCACTGTAAAGTACTCTCACTTGCAGCCTAAAACTGGCCACAAAAATTGTAACAATATACTTATTTATGTATGGAGTGTGATCAGATGATATAAAGATTGAAGCTTTAAATTTGAAAATTTCTAAAGTTTAAATAGAGATGTGCACAGCTGAGTAACTTATACAGGATGCAGCAAAAAACTGTCACTTGTATGGTGCAAGTGACAATGGTAGTTCCGTCTACATAGTCCTGTTCTTGAGAAACAAATACAAGGTGTGGCAGAAATACCGCCTGCGTTTTAGACTGTCACCTGTGTGGTGCAAGGGAACTTAGGCAAGTGGCAATGGTAGTCTTGTTCTTGAGAAATTAATACAGTGTGCTGCAGAAATACCTCCTGCAGTTTAGACTGTCACCTGTGTGGTGCAAGTGAACTTAGGCAAGTGGCAATGGTAGCTCCTATCTCGCTAATATTTTACCATATTTTTTTCAGATAGATCAGTTATAATCATGGTTCCCACTTTGAATTTGTTGTTCAAACATTTTTTCATCGTTAAATTTGTAAATGCTACACAGAAAGTTTTTGCGCACATTTCATGTTATGTTGGTGATGCTGTTCTGGATAGAATTTTCAACTCGTAGCAGTATTGATTTTCTATCTAGTACAGTATCATTCTTATGTAATATGAAATGAGCATGGCAAGCTCTTTGTGTAGCAATTATAAATTCACCAGTATTAAAAAGAAGTTTCAATTTGGATTCATACATTTCCCAACGGTATTAGCACTATATGGAATGCAAACAGCCATCCAGGATTTGAACTTGGATTGACATGTTCATTTCTTACAATGAACAATGCTTAGTACTACAGTTAACATTGTAGGAAATCAAAAGATAAGACCAGTTCAAATCCTGGATGAGGCTGTTTGTGTTTCACTTCGCACTAATGTCCTTGGGAAAAACATGAATAGATCTCTTCTATTTTCAGTTATGGTTTAGCGGTAGAGAAGATTGGGTTCTTTAGCTTTGGTAAGGCAACCAGTCAAGGAGAAAGAAAACTCTGAATTCAAACCAACTACTCTGTATTCATTTCTAAAGACCAAGACTAGGTAGATGGAGCTACCATTGCCACTTTCCTAAGTTCACTTGCACCATACAGGTGACAGTCTAAAATGCAGGAGGTATTTCTGCCTCACTCTGTATTCATTTCTCAAGAACAAGACTAGGTAGATGGAGCTACCATTGCCACTTGCCTAAGTTTCATTGCACCACATAGGTGACAGTTTAAAACGCAGGCGGTATTTCTGCCGCACCTTTATTCGTTTCTCAAGACCAAGACTAGGTAGATGGAGCTACCATTACCACTTGCACTATACAGGTGACAGTTTTTTGCTGCACCCTGTATAAGTCACTCAGCTATGCACATACTCCACTAATCAAATGGCCTTGTGTCACATATCACTGGTAGTGGAGGGGTTGGGTAAATACAAATACCATAACAAAAGTAGGAGTTTCAGAGGTGCTTTGACTAATGAAAAACTCACTGGAATAAGTTTGTTGATTACTAAGGCGTCTATCTAAGAGAAAATGATTTTGTTTATTTTGTTTTGTTTTGTTTTACAGCATATCAACCTCAGTGGGTTATTTAATGCCGTTAAAGTTTTGAATTCTTAATGGATAATACAATTTTTTTATCAACTCATGTTTTCTATTTAACCCATAGATGGGACCCTAACAGGTACTACCACTCCGGGTCAGAGTAGACCAGGGAGCAACGGTAATGAAGGGGTGCTCCACATTCCCCAAACCTCCAAAACTGGAACCTCACCATCAGATAGAGTTTAACATCATTCCCAGGACATGTAGACCCTCAGTCACCGCCTTCTAGCACCCATACTATAAAAAGGGGTTCGGGTTTGCCATAAGGGCAATAGGGTTGGGAAAATCATATAGGTGCTAGGACTTGACGTGACCAGCCGAATGAAAGAGAAAATGAATGTTTTATTATTACTTCATTTCTTCATTTGTGTCTTGGTAAATGCAGCTTCAGTCTTAATATACTTATTTCGCATATGTGTATGAGTGAGTAATCACTAATCTGGGTATACTTATCTATTAAATAGATGTATAAGTCTATATATAACTTTCCAAGAAAAGTAATAAGACAGAATTAGTGCGTAAATTTGTTTTTATATAATGTTTGTGCAAATGTTCTCAATGCGCTATTTTGAGATATGCAGTTGAAAACTGTTTTTTTTTTTTCCATTGGAAACATTTGCAAATACCAAACAGATTTCTTCTTTCAATGGTTGCAGGTGGTGGAAGGTAAAGAGGTTTTCAGTGGGGTGGGGGTGGGAATAAAACTGGGTATCCAAGTTCAAATTCCAGTTGAAGCTGTTTGTGTATATATATACAAGGTGTATCAAAAAAATATCAAGATTTTTTGTACTTTTTGACTCACCTTGTATTCTGAAAAAATTAACGTTCCATTCATTATTCATTTGTATCTTGGTAAATACAGCTTCAATTTCGATACTTTTATGACACACTTGTATTCTGAAAAAATGAACTTTCCATTTATTGTTCATTTCTTTTTGGTAAATATAGCTTCAATCTCGATACTTTTATGACACAACTTGTATTCTGAAAAAATGAACTTTCCATTCATTGTTCATTTCTATTTTGGTAAATACAGCTTCAATCTTGATACTTTTATGACACACCTTGTACATACTAGCAGGACCTGTGGATTTACCACAGTTCAAAATGTAAAAAGTATAACGATCTTCATTTAACTCTCTCTCACTCTTTCTTAAAAGGAAGGTTGTAAAATATTTACATTAAATTAACGATAAAAATCTATAGGGAGGTGTTTAAAATATCTTCACTAATTTGCCGACAGAAAGTGACAAAAACACAGTTCGGAAAATATCTAATTTGGGCCAGAAATTCGCCTGATGCTGGTTTACTAAAACATAGTCCAAATTAAGGTAGAGTCCAGGATGACATAAGATCAAAATTACCAAAATATATTCCGTAATTCACTATTTCAATATTACAAATAAAACAAACATGTAACTTCTTTTTTTTTTTAATTCATTTTACTTTTAAATTGGGCATTGAAGTGACGCAAGACCATTGGAATGTTTCATTTTAAAAATTGAGTGAAATAAAATGGGACAAATAAAAAATCTGCGATTAAGCAACACCAGTTTATCTGGATTTACATTTTTGCATTGCATCTAGAACAATTAGGATGGTCTCATTTTTAACCAGTGGGTGTTTTAGGATGATAACGAATGGAAGATTTAGGAATACCAGTATTATATATACATATTTACCAACACTTCTGCACAAGCAGGATGTGACATAAGTTAATTTCTTCAGTGGAGTTTAACAGGTTTGAATTCAGAGTTTACCTTCTCCTGCATTGGTAGCCAAACCAAGCTTACTATTTACTCATAGCAGGAGGGAGAATAGTTGGATTCATATCATTCTCAAGGGTATTAGCACTAGGTGAAAATGCTAACAGACTCATCCAGGATTTGAACCTGAATTTTTGTTTGTGTCATATATACAACACATAACATATACATATATCATCATCATCATAATGACTTGGCTTCATGATCATTCATGCATTTACCAAGATAGAAATGAAAAAATGAATGGAACATTAATTTTTTCAGAATACAAAGTGTGTCAAAAAGTACAAAAATCTTGATACTTTTTTGATACACTTGTATTCTTATTGGTCACACAAGACTTATGCACTCCTTTATACAACAACCACAGTGTCAACACCCTGCACTGTTAACACTTAGAATGTGGAGTTTTCGCTCTCATCAGAAAATGCTTTTTCAATGCAAATAATATGAAAGATCTATTTGAAAAAGTCAACATAGATGACATTTTGTCCTTTTTAGAGAAAAACAAAATTATATAAAAATATATAGAAGTAAATCTGATCAATATTATACAAAAGTAACCCCCCAGCCCAACACAGTTCCCAACGATGCTAACATATTGTTAAAACCATTAACTTCAAAAGTGTAAACGTAGATGTAAACCATATATTATTCCCTAACCTCTTGGAATAAAATAACTCCTGATGGGTTATTATGTATTAAAATCCATTAACCAACCACCAATAGATAAATGCACACACATGCACATATACCTTAACAACCCGCTCTTTAGGGTGGGGTCTAGTGGCTTCGGACACTAGACCTGTGTTGTTAATTAACGTGATCCCAGATGGCCTTCCTCCTAGGCATCATCTTGCCCGTTGATTTAAAGGAGCAGGGTTGGGTTTATTGACCAGTGCCTGAGGCGCCCCCCTAGAGGGGGAATGCCAACAGGATCCACACATTTTTTGTGCCTTTGGTTCGTGGGTGGTCCCACATTAAATGACCTTGTGTCATACCCACATGAGTGGGATTCGGGGTAAATACCCTCATGTACATATACATACACAGGTACATCAATATGTCTGTATCACTATAATAAAAAAAAGAATTTATGTTTAAAACAGATATTCATGTTTCATCATAATTTTCTTCCTTGTCAGTGGACTTACCATATTTGATGGCATATTAGATGCACGGGCATATAAGACACACTCCTATTTCGGCAGGTCAGATTCAGGAAAAAGTTTTTAGTGTATTTAAGCATATATTGATGAAAACAGTCTAGCTGTGCATTACACAAGCAGAAACATAGCTGTATAAAAGCTATTTTGCAGTTTAGCGTAGGTAAAAGTACTGAGCATAAGCTGGGTTAGTAAGCATCATAGAGAAGATTAGCCTAGGCCTACGGGAGGTCGCAAACTTCACCTACGATGTATAAGACACAGGGCAATTTTTTGAGCCAAAATTTTGGAAAAAGAGTGCGTCCTATATGCCGTCAAATACGATAGTTTTGTTATCAATTCTAATAATGACACCGACAGAATATACAATAACATTCAATTAATCAGGCTCTGAACTTATTGATCAGCCTCTTGTGTGCATATGTGTGTGCATGTGCAGTTACACAGATGTTAGAAGTGTGTGCAAAAATACAGATTATTTCTAACATCTTCCTTGTGAATGCACTTAAACCTGTTATTAATTCTAATAATCACTGTTTGAATATACAGTAATAAATTTCAGATAGAATTTCAACTAAGTATACATCATGGACTTATTGATCCACCCCTTTGCGTGTGTATACATGTGCATGTGCGTATACACAGATCTTAGAAGCATTGATGTCCTTCCTTGTCAAGGCACTTAATTCTGTTATTAATTTTAATAATTTCACCGATTGAATATACAATAATACATTTCAGATAGAATTTTAGCTAATCAGTATGCATCAGGCTATGGACTTATTGATCCACTTCTTCCATGCATATATATGTATGTTTACATGGATGTTAGAGGTGTATGTGCAAATAGAGGTTATCTATTACATCTTCCTTGTTAATGCACTTAATTCTGTTATTAATTTTAATAATCACACCAATTTAATATACAGTCATGAATCAGTATGCACCAGGCTATGGACTTATTGATCCACCCCTTGTGTGTGTGTATACATGTGTATGTGCATTTACATAGATGTTAGAAGTGAGTGCAAAAATACAGATTATTTCTAACATCTTCCTTGTCAATGCACTTAACTCTGTTATTAATTCTAATAATCGCACTGTTTGAATATACAGTAATACATTTCACATAGAATTTCAACAAATCAGTATACATCATGCCATGGACTTATTGATCCACCCCCTCTGTGAATATGTATGTGCATGTGCATTTAAACAGATTTTAGAAGCATAATGTATTTCTTTGTCAAAGCACATAATTCAAATCTCACAAATTAAATATACAGTAATAAATTTCAGATAAAATTTCAACTAATCAGTATGCACCAGGCTTTGAATTATTGATCCGCCCCTTGTGTGTGTATGTATGTGCATGTGCATGTACACAGATCTTAGAAGCATAATGTCTTTCCTTGTCAAGGCACTTAATTCTGTTAATAATTTTAATAATCGCACAGATTGAATATACAGTAATAAATTTTAGAAAGAATTTCAACTAATCAGTATGCGTCAGGCTATGGACTTATTGATCCACCCATTGTGTGCATATATGTGTGCATGTACACAGATGTTCGAAGTGTGTGCACAAATACAGATTATCTCTAACACAACGGCCAGATACGTACAATTGTTTGTTTAATATAATTGAATTTCACTGGGAAATATCAAGGGACCGCCAGTATTCAGGTTGCTCAATTAAATTCATCATTTTTTTTCTCTTTATTTTTCTTCTTTTTTGTTAATTGAAATTCTTTTTATTCTGTCAGAAAAGCAAATTAAGAATTTAAAAAAAAGAAGAAAATTTGAAAGAAAGAAAAATTCCTACCATTGTAAATGAGAATGAATGTGGCTTGGACAGCAGACATTTTCCATGTTTTATCATCAACTCTTTTACAAGCACACGAATGTACTCACTAGAATACACTTAGGGTGAGAAAAATACATTTTTCAGAGATGTTAATATTCAAACTAACGATTATTGTTTTTTGATTAAGATAAGAAATGAGAGGAATACTGGAGACATTGTATTTCTTAACACATTTAACTAGCAGACAATTGTTAGTGTGTCTGAATCTCACTGAGTGATATATTTGGTGTAGTTAATTTGCATACTGGTTTTAACAAAACCGATTTGATCTCCAACATTATTGTTCTATTTTCCAATGTATTAAAATCAATCCTATAAATGATGTTATATAGGAATCAATTAAGATATAATTAAAATACTGGAGACATTGTATTTCTTAAAACATTTAACTAACAGACCATTTTTAGTGAGTTTGAATCTCACTGAGTGAGATATATGGTGTGGTTAATTTGCATAGTGGTATTGACAAAACCCGAGTTTAAAAAATAATTACTTGGCATTATTGATCTCTAATATTATTGTTCTATTTTCCAATGTATTAAAATCAATTCTATGAATGATGTTATGTAGAAACCAATTAAGATATTATTTAAATACTGGAGACGTTATATTTCTTAACACATTTAACTAGTGGACCATTGTTAGTGAGTTTGAATCTCACTGAGTGGCACATAATTCTGGCCTTGTGCCAAACTAAGACCAGATTAGTAAATCACTAAATATGAATAAATATACACACACACCTGCACACCTACATACACAGTTATATCTCTTACAAGCACACAGATGTACTTGCTAAAATACACTTAGCGTGAGAAAATAAATTTTTCTGAGATACTGATATCTTATTATAATGGAGATTCGATGTCTGTCTATCAGTAACTGAAACTATGTCACTGCTTTCGTCAGAATACCCTCAGAATTTATGTAAGTTTATCAATAAGGGGCCGGGTTAGCTCAGTCAGTAGAGCGTTCGACTAGAAACCACAAGGTTCCTAGTTCGATACCGGTCCTCGCCAAATCAGCATATGAGTAGCACAGGGATTTGTGTGGTAAAGTAAGGAGCTGATGGTAGGTGTGGCACTCCACCTCAGACGCTAAAACAATCTCCTTGGTCTAGTGCTATTGAAAAGGGGATAGACTCCCTTGCTGATACCGACTTTAGGCCGCCCCGTCGACTTTACTTTTTTTTACTTATCAATAAGTATTTAATTTATAGTCAATCTTATTTATTAATAATGTCTCTACACAAATCTGAATTAGATTTGCCTCAGAACAGCCCATGTTCTTGGTGCATTTAAAATCCTGCAATATATTTTTATATATTATTAAGAAATAATGATTTACATAATACATGGTATGGTTAATTTGCATATTGGTTTTAACAAACCCGGGTTTAATAAATAATTACTTGGTGTTATGGATCTCTAATAGTACTGTTTTATTCTCCAATGAATTAAAATCAATCCTATGAATGATTTCATACAGAAACCAATTAGAATATAATTAAAGTAAGTGTAATCTTTTTATATGCATTCTTATTTTATTTCGTTAGACTTCCTTATCTAATATATTTTATTATATTAAAACCTAAATATTTACACCTGGAGGGCGCATATTCTTGCTAGTAAAAATAAAAAAGTTGTAACAGATGCAAACATTTCTATAACAGTCCAAGCTTCAGGGCTCCTCACACTCAAAATAAAAGGTAGGTCCGTCACTGGCTATACTACTTACTGTTTATTGCTATGGTGTTATCTTGCTCGTTTCTACTGTCTATTTATAATTCTTGTTTCTTTGGGAGTTGGGCAGGAGAGTACCTTTTTAAGATAAGATCACACTCACCTTAAAGAGATTAAACTTAATTGATTTTTATAGGATTTTTTTTGTTGTTTCTTTTTTTAGATCACCATTTAGTGGCTAAACCTCAGTAAACACATCCCTGATTAGTGGATAAACAGTAGTAAGCAATCTATTTTGTTTGTATTTTCTTTTAAACCTAAGAAATGTTTCATTTGGGAAATTATTTAATTCTTTAATTTAGCAGCTTGGTTGGTTGGTTGGTTTTTATGGCATGCCCACACTTGTTGGGTTATTTTATACCCTTGGAAAAGGTATGCATCTGACAATTATTTCCTGCAGCTATGGATAAATAGTAGGGCAGACTGGGCTCTTTAATCTTAGTTCGGCAATCAGTCTAGGAAAAGGAAAACTCTGAATTTGAACTACTAAACTCTGCTTAAGAAATTAACCTTGTGTCACATCCTACTCATGTGGTGGGGTTTGTAAATATATATAAACAGATTTATGGAGGTGCGTGGTCTAATGGTTAGAGTTATAGGAAATGGACTCATCGACCCGAGTTCAATTCCTGGACGAAGCTGTTTGAATTTCACATAGCACTAATACCCTTGGGAAAGGTATGGATCCAATTCTCCCTTCAGCAATGGGTAAATATTTGGGCAGACTGGGCTCATTACTCTTGGCTAGGTAACCAATCTAGGAGAAGGAAAACTCTGAATTCAAACCTGTTAAACTCCACTTAAGAAATTAACCTTGTGTCAAACCATACTCATATGGAGGGCTTTGTAAATATATATAAACGGATTTTTAACTTTGTCTTTGTATATTTATCTTATCCATAGCATATAAAGGCATTTTTCTTCTTCTTCAATTGTATTTTCTTGATGAAGCATTGTCAATCATTATTATCTTTGATAGTTTTTGGCACCCTTGGAATGGTCCCCAAAGGTTTGGAAAAAAAGACTGGAAAATTGGAAATTAGAGGAAAAATCAAGACCATCCAAGCAACAGCATTGTTGAGATCAGCTTGAATACTCAGTAGAGTTCTGGTGATGTGAAGAGCCTTATTGTCACTCAGATTCCAGTGAATGACCACCAGCTACCACCGGTGTGAAAAACTTACAAGTTATATAATAATAGGTTTGCGTACGGTATATGCAACTAAATGGTATATGCACAAACCAGAATCTGCTCTGGAGAATGAGATGCATAAGATTTCCTGGGATTTTGAGATACAAACGGATCACCAAATCCCAACCAGGAGACCAAACCTAGTGTTAATTAATAAGAAGACGAAAACTTGTCATTTTGTGGATTTTGTCTTCCCAGTAGATTACCAAGTGATAGTGAAGGAAAGTGAATAGATAGACAAATACTTAGACCTGGTGAGAGAACTGAGAAAACTGTGGAAGATGAAGATGAAGTTTGTACCAATTGTAATTGGTGCCATTGGAATGGTCCCTAAGAGTTTGGAAAAGAGTTTGGATGAACTGGAAATCAGAGGAAGAATCAAGACCATCCCAACTACATCATTATTAAGATGGGTTAGAATACCCAGAAAAGTCCTGGAGACCTTAGGAGACTTGCTGTCACCAGCCTCCAGCAAACCACCAGCTGAGTGATAGAGTGAAATAATTATAATAATAGCAATTAACAAAGATTCATCTAAAGATATAGAAATAAATAAGATAATTAACTAGTGTATAAAAACAATAAGAAACATGGCACTGATAGATTGAGTGACAACATAGAGGTTGAGATTTTTTTTTAAATTTAAATTTAAAAATTAAAAATTAAAAAAAAAAAATGAAATAGATCACCAAGTAGACCTGAGCCTATTCTGGTAGTGATCACTCCAAGCGGAGATTTAAGAGGTTTGAATTCAGAGTTTTCCTTCTCCTAGACTGGTTGCCTAACCAAGGTTAAAGAGCCTAGTCTGCCCTAGAATTTACCCATAGCTGGAGGAATAGTTGGATTCATAAGGGTATTCCCAAGGTATTAGCGCTATGTGAACTGTGGATTCGTCCAGGATTTGAACTCAGGTCGACGAGTCTATTTCCTACGACTACCCAGTACACCACGCACCTCCCTTATAAGTTATAAGTATGAGGCAAATTTCAGCAATACCGATAGCTTGATTGGTAGAATAGCTGGTATGGATACCCAGGCTTTTCCTAAGACTAAAAGAGACATAGGTTTATGTTTCACTGAGGAGTTTATTTTTTAAATACTTTCTTTGATATATTTTGTTCCTTGCAGTCAAAGAATGACAATTTGAGTGTGTTGCAATAACAGCAACTAAAAATAATGACAGATGAAAGAAAATAATTATAATGGTCTGAATATTACTCATTGTCCCTGAAATATGTTTAAAGAATTTAGCCTGTGTTCTACAAGCCAAAGATAACTTTAAAATTGTTCTTAATTTTATATTTATTCTTTTTACCCTGAGACTATCTCCCCTACCACCACCCAATTTTACAAAGTTAAAATTCTGGTATTTCCTTGAGGCCTGAGCCTTCTTTCATTGTTTTGTTTAATCTTATTTTATTTTATCTTATTTTATTTTATTTTATTTTATTTATTTATTTATTTTTTTCTAAATTTTGGAAGTCAGAATCGGGGTTCATCCTTGAGGCCAGAGAGTCTTCATCCCTGTTGGGGTTACCATTCAGAAGAGAGATAAAAAAAAGTCCTTCCCACGTCACTTGCTTTTTTTTTTTATTGAGTTTCAATGTTTCTCTTGAATTGTTCATGTAACTTTAAATATGTGAACAAAGGAACCTGAATATTTGAAGTAAAGAAAATTCAAAATCTGTGCTTTAAACAACATGATAAAAATTGACACATTGAATTTGCTTGCCCCAAACTATCATTTGCTATAACCGAGTAAGCCTTTAAGCCGGAGAAATCCGTGCTATTCCAACGTCTCATTCATTAATAAACCTGTTATTGCATGGAAGTAATTCTGTGACCCTGGGTTTCATACTTTTTCAAAATTCATCAGACAGAAAAATAAACATCAAAAAGGTATGAAACCCAGGGTCATAGAATTATTTCCATGCAAATATACATATGCATACATACATATATATATATATATATATATATATATTATATATATATATATGTATTTATATATTATATAATATATATGTATATATATATATATATATATTATTATATATATATATATATATATATATATATGAATGAATGAAACCCAGGGTCATAGAATTACTTCCATGCAATGTGTGTGTATATATATATATATATATATATATATATATATATATATACAGAAATCACAAGGTTCCTAGTTCGATACCGGCCCTTGCTAACTCAGAGTATGAGTAGCACAGGGATCTGTGCAGTAAAGTGAGGAGCTGATGGTAGGTGTGGCACTCCACCTCAGATGCTAAAATAATCTCCTTGGTCTAGTGCTAGTGAAAAGGGGATAGACTCCCTTGCTGCCTGTCTGATACCAGCATTAGGCCGCCCTGACGACTTTAATGTATATATATATATACACATATAAGTCATCCACAGACACTGTGTTTTGACGTTTCCTGTCTCATCGGTGTGGCTAGACACAGCAACTACCTCCTACCAGGAGTGAAACCCAACTGACTCTTCATCAATCAAACTCATTAGCCATCGACAGCTGCCATTAAGGAGCAATGTTTTAACTGTTAAATACATACATTTGTGTATATGTTTTATGATAACCAGCGAGATCAAATCTGTAAACAACAGATAATCATTGCTTTATGCTGGTGATGAAAGTCAATTAAAATCGCTCCTACAGAGCTCTACCTGGTTTTGGGAGCATATGAAATATATATTTATTTATTCATTCTTATATATATGAGTTTTTCTGATATATGATATTTGTGGTATGAGGGCCTAACAGTTCATTTGAAGATACAAACTGTTGACTAGCTACTTATTTATACTAGTGAATAATTATGTAGACCCCCAACCCACTTTCAGGGGTGGGTGTTTTTAAATAAAAGAAGAATGATGCACCACTGGGCTCCAGATTATCCAAACAACACTCTTTGATTCAGAGTTTTCCTTCTCCTAAATTAGTTTCCCTGCCCAAACTAAAACATCCATTCTGTTTGGTTTGACCTTGATAAGAAAGATAAGGAGTCTCCTAAAATCTATCTCAACTACATTAACTGATTAATTGATTTTAATGGCATGTCAACCAGCCTAGATTTATTTTATGCCAAGAGGTTAAGGAATTGCATTCATTGTGCATTTATATTTAAATTATCTTTGATAGATGGTTCTTTTGCATTTCATATAACATTAATACCCTAGGTAAAAGTATATATCCAACTATTCTCCCTCCAACTATGGGTAAATAGTAGGGCAGAATTGGATCTGTAACCTTGGTATGGCAACTACCCTATGAGAAGGAAAACGTTGAATTCGAACCTCTTAAACTCTGCTTAAAAATTGAGCTTATCTCACATCCTGCATGTGTGGATGGGTTGGGTAAAAGTTTGTTTTTGTTCATGGTCCCATCAAACACAAATGATTTTTAAGACATATCTATTAACTCTTAACATCCTGTTCAGAATTTTCTAAGTCCAGAGCCCCATTCCTATAAGGAATTATCAAAGAATGGCTAAAAGTGACCTTTTCATTTCAAGTTACCTGTTATTTCCCTTTAACTTAAGACTTTTAAATGTGTTTGATATTACATTTAAACAAAGGCTATCGTTTGGGGTGGTTTAGGAAAACGAATGTGAATTCCGGACGGGCGGAATGAGGCGGTATAGGATGTTAAGAGTTAAACCAAAAATGGGACCCTAATAGATACTGCCACTCTGGGTCAGAGTGGACCTGGGAGTAATAGCAATGAAGTGTTAATCCACACTTTCTAGTTCTCCAGAATTGGAAACTCACCATCAGATACAGTTTTGTGCATTCATATTTACATTTTTTGTATAGTTGTTTTTTTAACTCTTTGCCTACCAATTTTCCCTCACAGTGGTACCAAATTTTCTTGGTATTTTTTTACCTGTAAGATGGGATATTTCAAAGTTCACTATCTATTCCTCTCAGAACTCATTCTATTCACATAAAGTCCTATTATTATTGTAATCTGAGTCATTCTGCTCAATTATAATGAACTAACCATCAGTTTTGGTACTGTAGAAGGGGAGCTGCTGTGCGCAGTTTAAAGTAGACAAAGAGATAAGAATTTGTTTTTTCTCACAGTCCTATTAAATACACATTATTTTTAGCAATGGTTAGATAGAAGAGCAGGTGCACTCTCTAGCGTTGGTTGGAATGACCAACACAGGAGGAAAAAACTGGATTCAAACACTGTACCAACACTTCATGGGCTAGTGTACCAGAGTAAGGTCCATTACTTGCAATGTCTTACAAATTATATATATATATGCATATATGCATATGTCTATATATGTATGTATATATATGGTTCTATGAATATGTATATATATATATATGCATATGTATGAATATTGGGTTTACTGAATATCTATCTATCTATCTATCTATCTATCTATCTATATATATATATATATATATATATATAGGGCCAAGTTAGCTCAGTCAGTAGAGCATTCATCTAGAAACTAATGTAATCTGAGTCATTCTGCTCAATTATAATGAACTAATCATCAGTTTTTGTACTTTAGAAGGAGAGCTGCTGTGAGCAGTTTAAAGTAGGCAAAAACTTTGTTTTTCTCACAGTCCTATTAAATACAAATTATTTTTAGCAGGTCTATTTAATTCGTAGATGGGACCTTAATAGTTACTGCCACTCCAGGTCAGAGTGGGCCTGGGAGTAATGGCAATGAAGGGGTAATCCACACTTCCCAGATCTCCTGAACTTGATCACACCATCAGATGCATTTTAGTGTAATACCTAGAACACTAATACAAGTAAAGATTTTTTGTGGGTCTTACTGGGGATACAGTCAATGAATTCTAAGTCCCACTGACAGTCATTATTGACCACACTATTTTTTCTTTTCCCCATGACCATTTTAAGCTAGTACTCTATCGGTCAATAATAGATTACACCAATCTATCATATAATAATATGTGCATACATACACATACACACACTCACACATACACACACACACACACATATATGTATATAGACAGATAGATAGATAGATAGATCTCATTCTATTCATATATATCACTGTTGGAGTTTGTGGGTTATAAGGCGTGTGTCAAATGCCCACTTCTACTTATAGACTCGGCGATAATCATGTGACCAATCTATTGGCCAATCACTGGCAGTGCTCTGCTGTTGATATTGTTATTTATACTGGCTGTTCTGGTCATACCTGCACATTGCTGTGAACCTTCAAGGACGACGGAACATAGGATTATATCACTGGACCTTTGACACTACGTAAGATTCCATAACCCAGGACTTATTCACTTACCAAAAGATTCTATAGCTCAGGACTTACTTACTTACTTACTTTAAGTCCTTTTCAACTGGCCAAGGATGGTGGTCAGAAACTTAACAATCACTAGCTTAAAAGCCACCCTATCAGGCAGCAATTAAGCCAGCTACTGGGGAGGATTTTTGATTGGGCCAAAGACCCAACAATGACACTTCATGCATTGAGAACATATTAAATTTTATTAAAATTGAACAATATTTAACATTTATTTACTTATTAGTTCTTTTAAATTTATTGCAGTTTATTTATTTTCTTTTCATTAAGTTGCAATTATCCATTTATTACGATTCTAAAACTAGTACTTCTATTGATACTCTTACATTTTTATCTAAAAATGGAACGTCTAGAGAAAAAGAGTAAAATCTTTTTAATCTCAAAGATTAACTGAATCCAATTGAAATGATGAAGACTAATAAACAATGAACATGAGATGTTGGGATACTAGAAACAACGCATCGTGTCTGGAAGAAAAGTTATGTGCGTCGATTTGCGAAGTTGAAGAAGAAGCAGAACTAAATGCAAAACGACTAAAAGACATCTAAAATTGTCAGCCACGATGAGTACAAGTGGTCGGTCCAAACTCGCTCAGAGTCTCTTTCAATGTCAGGTCCTGTTCTTAAAATTCAAACCGAAAAGTTTGAAAAGCAGATCAAAAGTGAAACCTTAATGTTCAAAGCTAACAGTGGATGACTTGTCACCATTGATATTTAAGCTTACCTTTTAAAAGTTCAATGATAATTATTCTACTGGTACTTAATTTAAAGAAAATCTTATATATGTAGGTCCTTACTTTCCATACAAAATCTCTTTCATTTCTTGGGTGTTTCACCATCAATTTCGATTATTCCCAAATTTATTTCCAAGTTATAAAAACTGTAAGTGTTTAAAAAAAATTATTGCAAAGAAAAATTACCAAAAACAATTGCAGTATTCAAAAAGTTGGAAATTTTAATAATTTTTAGATTGTGGGTCTAGATTCAGCCCGGAATGTTTTTAATTTGCTCATGGAGACTGACCGATTCCAAGATGGTATGATATTCTCATCTATGGATTCTAGGAGTAAAGTTGAAAAAATGTGATACATTGACACACTGGCACACTGACATTCTCATTTATTATTAGAGAAGACAATTCTATCTCTCTCTCTCTGTGACTCTCTCTCTCTCTCTCTTTCTCTCTCTCTCTCTGTCGCTCTCTGTCTCTCTCTTTCTCTTTCTCTATTTCTCTCACCCCTCTCTCTCTCTCTCTTTCTCTCTCTCTCTTTCTATCTTTGTCTCCCTACACCCAGTATATATATCTGTTCCAAAATGGTATGATATTTTCATCTATGGCTTCTAGGAGCGAAGTTGAAAAAATGTGAGACATTGACACACTGGCACACTGACATTCTCATTTATTATTAGAGAAGACAATTCTCTCTCTCTCTCTCTCTCTCTCTGTGACTCTCTCTCTCCCTCTCTGTGACTCTCTCTCTATCTCTCTCTATGATTCTCTCTCTCTCTCTCTCTCTCTTTCTCACTCTCTCTGTCTCTCTCTGGCTCTCTCTTTCTCTCACCCCCCTCTCTCTCTCTCTGATTCTATCTTTGTCTCCCTACACCCAGTATATATATATATCTATGTTGTCATTTTCTCTATGTCTAATTCTCTGTTGAATAGATTCATTTACAACAGATATTAAGCAAAAATTGAAAGACCGCAATAAAGTCTACAAGTACGTTTCGTAAAGACACAAGAGACAAAAACAATAATGAGACTTTTTTTTGTTTGTCTTTTTTTTTTTTCAGTGTTACAAATTTTCTTTGGAAAACAGTAAAAAAAAACAAACAAAAAAAAGCATTATTTCTTGTAATCTGCTAAGAGGAAGACATCACAGAAAAAACAACAAAAAAAAATCAATTATTAATAAAGACCAAAGAAGAGGTTGGCTCAACTATGTTGTTCAAGATAAACTTGAACATATCCTCAGAAGACAGTCGACACTCATCAGGATAAACTACAACTTTTTAAGAAGTGCAATGACATTTTTTTGAGCTTAAGAGATGATATGCTTCCAGGCTCATCTTGATACTCATGTGTGTATGGGTTCTTATATAAATATTTTCATAAATGTATTTGAATGAGATATCTCATTTGAATTGTGAATCAAAATGTATCAAGACTGAAGATTAAAATTTTTTGAATTTTAAAAAGTTTCAATTTAACCCACACACACATATATATATATATATTTTTTCTTTTTATCCCGGCCGTCTCATATCATATACCTTGAAAAAGGGTGAAGATTCACCGAAATATTGGAATTGATCAAACCAGGAACAGAACAACAATTGAATATTAAAATTCTGATTTTTGTTCTGTTTTTCTTGTTTTTGTTCTTTTTTCCAATGCTTCAAAAAACAATGTTCACAAGAACAAAGATTATAAATAACATACATATATATATATATATACATATATATATATATACATATATATATATATACATATACATATATATGTGTATATATATATATATATATATATATATATGAGGTTAAGTAAACAAACAAATGTGTTTATTTTTATATGGCTTTAAGCCGACAATTTTTGGAGGATATGTGATTAATTGAAGTCGTACCTAATTTTGAAAATTAATTAGTTACTAATTGATGAATTTTAGGCGGGCATATATGTTAGAATGTAAGGCTAAACGAATCGAGAAAATGTCAGTCCCTGAATGTACATTTCGACCTATTAGGTCTCATCAGTAAGGTTATAGGTATGGGAGACTGCTCCGTGTGTGACTCGACACCTCGACTGTCAAGCTGACAGGCAAAGTCTCTAACCATTACACTAGCTTACCAATTCCATATATATATTGTAGGTGTGTCAAAAAAGTATCAAGATTTTTTGTACTTTTTGACACACCTTGTATTCTGAAAAAATAACATTCGATTCATTGTTCATTTCTATCTTGGTAAATACAGCTTTAAACTTGATACTTTAATGACAGACCTTGTATGTATGTTTATATATATATATATATATATATATATATATATATAACAATGATTATTATCATTAAATAGGAATAGTTGCTTGAAACTATATGATTGTGTTTATTAGTATTAGATAGGAATACTGGAAACCATAGAAATGTGTGTAAATTATTTGTATTAGGTATATTTGACACAATTTAACTATGCAAACAATTATTATTATTATCATCATTATTATTATTATTATTATCATTATTATTATCAAATAAGAATAGTTACTTGAAACCATATAATTGTTTATAAATTATTAGTTTAAGATAGAAATACTTGAAACCTTATGATTGTGTATAATTGTATGAAGACATGGCTTGTATATCAGCTTGGCTACCATTGCAAAAAATAGAATTGCTGCTCAAATTCTGGATGAAGCTGTTTGCATTTCATATCCTGCTAATACCCCTCCAAAAGGCATGAAACTCTACTCCCTGTAATGGTTAGATAGAAGAGCAGGTGGGCTCTCTAGCGTTGGTTGGAATGACCAACACAGGAGTATAAAACTGGATTCAAACACTGCACCAACACTTCATGGGCTAGTGTACCAGAGTAAGGTCCATTACTTACAATGTCTTACAGATTATAAATATATATATATGCATATATGCATATCTCTATATATGTATGTATATATGGTTCTATGAATATATATATATATATATATATATATATATATATGCATATGTATGAATATATGGTTTACCAAATATCTATCTATCTCTCTTTTCTATATATATATATATATATATATATATATATATATATATATGAAAAATGAATGGAAGTGAATTCGACAGTGTGAAATAAATATTTAGAAAACATCATGTGTTTGTTTGTTTAAATATTTAGAAAACATCATGTGTTTGTTTTTTCTAAATATTTATTTCATATATATATATATATATATATATATATATGGCCAGGTTAGTCAGTAGAGCATTTGTCTAGAAACTACAAGGTTCCTAGTTCGATACTGGCCCTCACTAACTCAGCGTATGAGTAGCACAGGAATCTGTGCGGTAAAGTAAGGAGCAGATGGTAGGTTTGGCGCTCCATCTCAGATGCAAAAACAATCTCCTTGGTTTAGCTCTAGTGAAAAGGGGATAGACTCACTTGCTCATTGGCTGATACCGACTTTAGTCCACCCCAACGACTTTACTTACTTTATATATATATGTATATATACAGGCATATCTCTATATACATTGGGTATATGGTTCTATGAATATGTATATGAATATATATATACATTTTACATTATATATATATGTATATAT
>CM042151.1:57152747-57155247 GCA_023376005.1 Doryteuthis pealeii | reverse complement strand
GTGTGACAACAGTATTAGGTGTTGTGTATGAGTTTGTGTGTGTATTTGTGTTTAGGAGTTGGGGGTGGGGGATGAAATTTTCTGTGTATGTGTGTGTGTGTATTTTATTTTGTGTGTATTTGGTTGGAGAGGTTAGGAGGAAGGGAAGGAGGAGTTAGAGAAAATTGGGTGGGGGGGAGGCTGGGTAATAAACGATCAGTGTATGAGTTCGGTGGGTGGCATCGGGAGGGGTTAGGATTGGGAGAATGTTGGGAGCTAGGGGGTGATGAGAAAGGGTGAGGAGCGGGCGAGAGGAGGAGAGAAAAAAAAGAGACAAGAAAAAGACCGCTGTCCTACCAAGTGTGTTGTGTGTGTAATTGCTGCTTAAGCCAGTGACTGCTTAATGTTCTTCAAGTGGAATGGAAACAGTCACTGAAACAGACTAGCCTCGGAACTAATTTCCCTTTATTCAATTTACGAACACACACACACACACAAACACAAACACTTCTCCTCTCTCTCTCCCTTGCTTTCCTTCTTTTTTCTCTCTCTTTCTTCTTTCTTTCTTAATTTCTTTTCTGTTTATAGTTAAGACTAATTTCCTTAGCCAATGTAAGAAGTAACGGCCATCTAAATAGCAGCTCAGTTCAAATTTCTAACTCTGGACCGATCAGGCCATTATTGATATATTCATGACTCCGTATAATGTTACTGATTTTACAAGCATACGGATTATCCAAAGTACTGAAGAACTTGCCCAAGGCCAAAATTCATTTAATAGTCTTGAACTTGTACCTGCTATTCAAATGTAACTAATTCAAGATTTAGTATCCAATTGGATACTAATCAAATTACTTGATGACATTGTCACAAAATTCTATAAGTAAAAGACTGACTGACTGACCACTGGGTACCCGACCGAAAAAAAAGAAAAAAAAAAAAAAAGAAATTTCAAGTGACGTCTAAGAATATAAATAGGTTAGAAAAAAAGAATTATCTAGATTTTTTTGATATTTTTTAAAATTTAATTTTTTTCAATCACCTTAAATTTAAAAAAAATTTAATTTAAATTTCATGAAGCTAATCTAAATTTTTTTTCTTGATCTTCACCGACTCATCTGATACGACGAGGGTGGGGTTTGTGGTAAGGGTTGGGGGGGTGTAATTTCAGTTTGAACCATAAACTTGGTAATGATCTTTGCTAAGAGACCAACGCCTCAGCCACAGAGCACTTACCTCAGGCCGGGACAAGATCTGTCCAATGTTTTGTGATAATGAGTCATTTTACTGTGGGTGCAGACCCCACTTAGCATCTGCCTATTTTCTCATGAATGCACAACTTTAGGCATAACTTCTAGAAAACAAATGCTATAGCTTAATGGTTCTAGTCTAAAAATCAATATTTTTCTCCTTCTACCCCCCCTTCACTTACTTACCCTCTTTCTTTACACCTCTCTCTCGTTCTCTTTCTTTTGGATTAAACTCTCTCTCTCTCTCTCTCTCTCTCTCTCTCTCTCTCTCTCTCTCTCTCTCTCTCTTTCCATTTAATTTTTCACTCTTTCCTAAATTCTTAAACTTTTTAATTTTCCCCAATTCATCTTTCTTTCTTTCTTCTTGACTTTCCCTCTCTTCTTACTGTATATCTTTCTCATATTGAATCTCATTCTCTCTCTCCCTCTCTCCCCCTCTCTCTTTCTCGTGTCTCTCTCTCTCTCTCTCTCTCTCTCTCTCTCTCTCTCCTTCCATTTAATTTGTTACTCTTTCCTGCTTCCTTCAATTCTTAAACTTTTAAATTCTTCCAAACTCTTCTTTCTTTCTTCCAGACTTTCATTCTCTTTCTCTCTCATCTTGAATCTCATTCTATCTCCCTCTGTCTCCTATATCTATCTATCTCTCTCTCTCTCTCTCTCTCTCTCCTTTCTCTCTCTCTCTATTTCTCTCTCTCTCTCTATATATATATATATATATATATTCTCTTATTTTCCTCTCTTTCTTTTACCTCTTCCTCTCTTACGCTTACCTTATCCCACTTTGCTCTCATTCATTCTTTCTTTCTTCCTCTAGCTCCTTCCCTCCCTCTTTCATCCCTCCCCCTCTCTCTCTCTTTCTCTCTCTTTTTTTCTCCATTTAATTTTTCTGTCTTTCCTACTTCCCTCAATTCTTAAACTTTTTAATTTTTCAAAATTCTTCCTTCTTTCTTTCAGACTTTCCTTCTCTTAACAGCATGTCTTTCTATCATCTCTCTCTCTATCTCTCTCTCTCTCTCTCTCATCTCTCTCTCTTTCTCACTCTTTTATTCTTTTTATCTCACTCCATCTATCATCTGTATTATTTTCTTTCTTTATTTCTTTCCATTGTACATTTACTCCATTTCCATTTATTCCCCCCCCTCTCTCTCTCTCTCTCTCTCTCTCTCTCTCTCTCTCCCTCTCTCTTCTTTTCTATTTTCTTACCTCTTTTCAGTTTCCATCAATTCTTTTAATTTTTAATTTTCCCAAATCTTCTTAATTTTTCCAGACTT
>CM042151.1:57085247-57145247 GCA_023376005.1 Doryteuthis pealeii | reverse complement strand
GCCAGTGTTTTTCTTGCTAAGGTCACATTTGAAATTTGGTGAAAAAATTTGCATATATTTAGCCAACCCGTCTACTAGTCAGACAATATCTACCTAGATTTTACCCGAATGGTTCTTCAGGAAAATTCTGAATTATAATTCAGAATTATCCTGAAGAAACATTTGGGTGAAACCTTGGTAGATATTGCCTGACTCATGTAAAGTAAAAAAAGTAAAGACGTCGGGGCGCTGCCTAAAGTTGGTATCAGCCAGTCAGCGAGGGAGTCTATCCCCTTTTCAATAGCGCTAGACCAAGGAGATTGTTTTGGCGTCTGAGGTGGAGTGCAACACCTACCATCAGCTCCTTACTTTACCGCACAGATTCCTATGCTACTCATACGCTGAGTTGGCAAGGACCGGTATCGAACTAGGAACCTTGTGGTTTCTAGCCGAAATGCTCTACTTAGTGTATTGAGCACTTTTTATGTGTTTAACTTAACAAACTCCCCAGTGTTTTTTCTTTTTGCCACTACATACAATACTGATGATTATTTTCAGAAAGTATGGGTGCACTGGTCTTTTCTTTTTTTTTTTAATTTAAAAATGTCTGTTTGAAATTTTTATTTTATTTTGAAAAACAGTTATCTGTGTTTTTTCCATACCAGTAGAGTTTAGAAGTAAAAACTATATATGGGCCGGGTTAGCTCAGTCGGTAGAGCGTTCGGCTAGAAACCACAAGGTTCCTAGTTCGATCCCGGTCCTTGCCAACTCAGCGTATGTGTAGCACAGGGATCTGTGTGGTAAAGTAAGGAGCTGATGGTAGGTGTGGTGCTCCACCTCAGATGCCAAAACAATCTCCTTGGTCTAGCGCTATTGAAAAGGGGATAGACTCCCTCGCTGACTGGCTGATACCGACTTTAGGCCGCCCCGTCGACATTACTTTCACTTTTTATAAATATATATATATTATCATAATTGTACATGGTAATAACCGACTCGAGTTTCACCATAAGGATCTTCAGGGTTAAATCCACTGGATTAATCAAGATATTGATTAATTGCAGTTGTGATCACGTTATATCGCTGTCTTATCATTGTGAAACTTGCATCAAGTAACTATTGTGACCATTTTCACGGATAAGTCACCTTTTCCACAAATACCATATATATATAATATATATATATATATATATACATACATATATATATATATATATATATATATATATATTATATATATGTAGATGATTAAATGAGCATTAACCTAGATCCTATAAAAAAGTGGACTGGAAATTGCTTTATTTCCTGTGCATTTCACTGCATATATTTACCCAACCCCTCCACCATGAGCAGAACATGGCAAAAGGTCAATAAGATAAAGGAGGAATTCTTTCAAACTGTAGCCATGTCAGTACTACTGTATGGCTGCATCACTTGGACTCTAACAAAATGCTTAAAGAAAAACCTGGATGCTATGGGCTATCTTGGACAAAACTTGGAATTATCACACCACAAAAAAAAAAGCAGCTGCATGGCCACTTACCTCCTATCAAACAAACTATCCAAGAAAGATGAGCAAAATCCACACTGCTGGAAAAGTAAGGACAAACTCAAAAGCAACTTTCTCCTGTGGACACATACTCATGGACACACCAGAATGGGCTGACCATCAAAGACTTACATAAAACAGCTCTGTGTGAATTCTGGATGCTGCACTGAAGACCTGCCTGGAGCGATGACCGATAGGGAAAGGTGGCAGAGGGTCATAGAAATCTACAATGTCAGGATGACCTGATGGTGATGATGATGATGATGCTAATACCAATTGGTTTTAATTCAGTTTTCCTTCTCCTAGAAAGGTCTTACCAAAACTAAAAAACCAGTCTGCCCTACTATTTTCCCATAACTGGTGGTGAGAAGAGATGTATTTACGTCTTTCCCAAAGGTATTAGGATAAAATGAAATGCAGCAAGTCTCATCCAGGATTTGAACTCGGGTTGCCTATTCCCATTCCTATGATGATAACCATTACGCTAAGTACACCTCCTTTATATGTTCAAATAAAAAACACATACCTGAAAACTTTTTTACACATTTTACCTTATCCAGAAGGACACACCAGAGTAGACTGACCAGCAAAAACTTACATTGATTAGCTATGTGTGGATACTGAATGCAGTGAGGAAGACCTGGCAAGAGCAATGACTAATAGGGATGGGTGGTGAAAGAGAGTCATGGAAATCTATACTGTAAGCGCGGCATGATGATGATGATGATGATGATGATATATTTAGTGTTAGAAGAAATCTTTAATCATCTAAATCAGGGGTTCCCAACCTTTTTCAGCTCATGGCCTACTTTGAGACCAGAATTTTTTTTGTGGCCCATGAAATTATCATAAAAGAAAAGATATTTCCATTTTACATAAGATATTTGTTCAATCAAGATACAACCATATTGACGCACACACTTTATCTCAAATATCTAAACTACATGGACTTTTCAGTTCCAATTTAACAACCATTTATTATGCAATTTTCCTATATATATGTATTGGCAAAAAACAACAAAGCGTTCACAAACAAAAAAATAAGACTCTCCCCTTCCGGGAATTAGTTGACATCTTACTTTCTAGAAAATATGAATTTCCTACATATATGATTGGATTTTGTATATAAAAAGTATGCTCTGAAATCATATAGAATTATGCTATTTCCTTAGCCCACCTGAAATGTGCTGTGGCCCATTTTGGCCATAGGTTGGGAACTACTGATCTAAATAAAAGTAGAAAACTGAACCAAAAGAATAAAAGTCCACTTTAGCTACTGAATGATATTCTTCTTCAATTCATAGGAAACAGATTCAGCGGCCCACCCTCAAACCCTGGATGGTTTGCATTTTGTATAGCGCATTATGAAAGATTGGGAAAGGTAAGCACCCAACTATTCTCCCTCCAGCTATGGGTTAATAATAAAGTAGACTGGGTTCTTTAACCTTAGTCAACCAGTCAAGAAGGAAAACTCTGAATTCAAACCTGTTAAACTTGTATTTTGTATAGTGCATTAGTAAAGATTGGGAAAGGTATGCATCCAAATATTCTCCCTTCAGCTATGGGTAAAAAGTAGAGAAGACTGGGCTCTTTAACCTTCGTTAGACAACCAATCTAGGAGAAGGAAAACTCTGAACTTAAACCCGTTAAACTCCACTTGATAAGTTGTCCTTGTGTTACATCCTACTCATGGAGAGGGCTTGGTAAATATATACTTCTCCAATTAAAATTCAGAAATATCTTTATTGGTAAATCTTTGTGCTTCATATTTAATCCATCATCATTGGATATAGAATTGTGGTGTATAATTTAAAACGATTATTGGATGAAATTATTATGAAAGGGTTTGGAACCCAATCATAATTCTCTGTTTAATTATTGAAGATAAAAATCTAATTTATGTTCCAAATTTGTCAAAAGCTTTGCTACAAGAGCAGTTGTTTATATATATATATATATATATATATATATGTATGTGTGTGTGTTGTGTGTGTGTGTATATATATATATATATATATATATATATATATATATATGAATGAAAAGGAGTGAAAAAGAGAAGAAAGAAGCCACTGCAGAAAAGAGAGCCATAAGGAAGGAGAGACAACAGCATCAGCAGCAAGCATCACCGTTTGTTTGCAGTCACTGCACCAGAGATTGCCATTCAAAAATTGGTCTGTTCAGCCACTTACGCAGTTTCAGATTAAAAATAAAAAGTGGCCACTACACTATCGTCTTTAGTAGACAGAAGGATGCCAACACAATATATATATATATATATATATATATATATATAATATATATATTGTATGGAGGCACATGGTGTAATGGTTAGTGTCGTTGTAAATGGACTCGTTGACGTGAGTTCAAATCTTGGACAAGGCTGTTTGGATTTCACACAGCGCTAATGCTCTTGGGAAAAGTATGCATCAACCTACTCTCTCTCCAGCTATGGATAGATAGTAGGGTACATTGGGCTCTTTAACCTTGGTTAGACAACCAGTCTCTGAGAAGGAAAACTCTGAATTCAAACCTGCTAAACTTAAGAAATTGACCTTGTGCGGAGGGGTTGATAAATATGAATAAGTTTTAATGTTTATATTTTTTTAAATAATGTTTTTCTTTGGGATGATAAATTTGGAAAGTTAAATTTTTTAGTGAACTTATTAACATAAGCATATCTGAAGCTCACTCATAGCTCAAATTTTAGAGGTCAACACAAAACAAAAAATCAACTGAGTGGAAAACTCATAATTCAAGGATTATTTGTACTATTTTCCTCATCTTTATTGTTCTATGTACAACGTTTTGGTCGATGTGCCCTTCTGCCTTCTTGAGGTATTTCTTTCAGGAGCTTTCTCAGACTCAGAAACATTCTTTTCAACTTGGAAACCTTCTTTTTGAACTCAAAAAACTTCTTGTCGTAATCAGGAGCCATCACAGAACTTTGAATAATCTAAATAATACAAATTATCAAGCCTCATCTAAAAAGTTCAGAGAAATAACATTGTAGTATCAAAAGATAATTTATTCAATAACTCTTACATAGGGCCAGATAAATCTTGTGGAACCCTCCTAAAATATATATAGAGAGAGAGCAAGGCTTCTAGAAGTTATCTATATAAACCCTTGGGAGTGAATAAAATTTTGGCAGGGGGAATAAAAACCCAGGGGTCCACAGGGGGTAAATTTACTAGTTTGCATTTATAAATTCCTTTATAAAAAGAAAAGAAAAGAAAACTGGCTGGATTATATAGACTAGTTGCCAGATATTGTATCCTAGCAGAACGCCTGATTGAGTATGATGGCCACTAATGATGTGTCGTTTACATACAACCCAATTATTTAAATGAATGAACGATCTGACTCAGACTGAAAAGACCTGGATCTTTTTTGGCATCATTAACGATGCATATAATTATATTTTCATGAATGAAAATATGATAAAATATATAAGATAGAAAATTTAGAAATTAAAACAAAACGTTAAAATTAGTAAAAAAAAAAAAAAAATTGGCCTCTCAAGTCTGTAATAATGAAGGGTTAACTTACCTTTTCCTTCTAAAGCTTGTAATCCGTTTTGAAGAAAAAAAAGTGTTATATATTTACCCCCCCCCCCCCCGCACGAGCAGGATGTGACACAAGGTCAATTTCCTAAGCGGAGTTCAACAGGTTTGAATTCAGAGTTTTCCTTCTCCTAGACCGGTTGCCTAACGAAGGTTAAAGAGCCCAGTCTGCCCCACTATTACCCATAGCTGGAGGGAGAGTAGGATTCATACCTTTCCTAAGGGTATTAGCGCTAAGTGAAATGCAATTACCAATCCAGGATTGAACTCAGGGCGACGAGTCCATTTCCCATGACTTTAATCATTGCACTATACGCTTCCTTAAAAAAAAGTGTTATTGTCCATGTAAACCACTTAAATAGACTGTACTGTGCATTTGATTGTTTGTTAGCTCCAGCCAATCAGAGGCTTAAGAGTTTTACACTTGTCCAAAAACAATAAAAGCCAAATGTCTGTTAATGTCTCAAGTTGGTGGAGTTTAATCATCTCTGATAGTTGTGAGAGAAGTATGATCTTGAAAGACCTGAAACTTCCCAGTGACCCATGCATACTACATCACTGACACCTACCAGTGCCCCAAAGGTATGAGCGTATATCTAAGATATAAAGAAAGAAAATATTTAAAAACAAAAAAAATACTAAATTCTGAAATATTCCTTTTTATAATAGGTTATGAGATCTCTTCAGGAAAAAAAAAAAAGATTATTATAAGAATAAAAGTATAGATTTACAAGGAGAGTCAAAAATTATCAGCACTTTTGCCATAACATATCTTTATTATTGTCACACTGTGTTCTGCACATGCCTCTTTATAGTTGGCACTGTTGTGGTCTTGTGATTGAAGTTTGAGCCTGATTGCACCATTTTGCTATCTGTCTTTACAGTATAAACATAGCCACTCCACTAGCAGTATACACCAAGAAAGTGATCCAAATTCTCTGGTTGGAAGGAGTGTCAAGGGCTGAAATTCATCAGGTCACCAGGATGCTTCTGAGTATTCTAGCTGATCTTAACAATGCAGTTTGCTGGTGGTCTTATACTGTAGTGACAGAAAGTCTCCTCATGTCTCCAGGACTCTTCTGAGTATTCTAGTCGATCTCAACAATGCTATTGTTTGAATGGTCTCAATTATTCTTCTGATTTCAAATTCACCAAGGGGTAATTCCACGTCAAATCATCCAGGCCATGTGACCCACCGCCTTCAATTTTCTGAAATTTTGTCCAGGTGTGGATTATGTTAATGTTAGACAATCCCCAAAATTTAAGCTTCCGATTCCAAACATTGGTGGAGTTACGTCAATTATTAGCTCTCCAAATTTGGGGGGAAGGGCGCTAAAAAGGGGACTTTTTGTCATTGATTTTTGTCTGTAAAATGAGTTCTAGAGCTTCCCTACTACTAAGAATTAATTTATAAAAGCATTCTTGCCCAAGGAATCCAAGAGTGCTATCAAAAGTGTCTCAATGCTAACCAATTTTAACTTATAGATGATTTCCCAAAGGCATTAGTCTGAAAGTGAATTTAAAAACTGAAAGTGAAAGTAAAAACTCACTACTATTCCACAATCTAGCTCATTAAATTAAAAAAAAAAAATACATAAAATAAAACAAAGAAATGAAGAAATTTGATTTAATATTTCTTGAGTGAAAAGCCCACCTTATATCAAAATAGGGGGTGTGTTGGGATTATTTGGATATAGTATGTGCTCTAAATACCCACCTCTATTTATAGACTAGCTAAGGTCACATGATTGACTCTTATAACCAATCACTAGCAATACTACTGGCCTGATAGAATACTTAACCCCCCCCACATTGGTCATAATTAAAACTGCACTCTTTGAGGACGGACACACATAGGATTGCCGGATCTGTACCAATACTCTCGAAGGACTTATACTTTATACCAGTAACTGAGAACACTTTAGTAACCAAAGAATTCATATTGTTGACGGACTCTTTATCAAGGATTCCACCAGATAAGCGCTTCTGCTATAAGGTCAAGGAATGGCCCTTAAAAACATAACACCACTGTGCCATGGGGATTCTCCAGGACATTGCTCTGTACTAACAAGGTTTGGTTTCTTTGAATAATGGGATACCAGCCATGGTGGGTTTAATACCAAAGTCATTCTTGTAGAAGAACAGTAGTGGTACTATTTAACCCAATAACTGAAGAGATGAGAGGGTTCATAACCTTACCAAGGGTATTAATCTGAAAAGGAACATAATAGCCAAGACTGAAGTTCAAACTCACTTACTATGATGTCACAATCCAATCACCACGGGGAATCCTCCGGACATTTCTTTATATTAAGAAAGATTTCCTAGTATTTTATGATTGTTATGTACATGTTTAGCAAATTTATTGTTTTTCTGAATATTTATCTTTTGTTTCTCATGTGGGTCTACTAACTGTAGCATCCCATTTGTTGTTGAGTCTAAGTATTTATTTAATCATATAGTGGTTATTTTGTACGTAAATTCTACTTGTATTAAGTTCCTTTCACCATTTTATCTCTTGATGTAAAGATGATCTCTATCTGTTCTTGGGTGATGTATTCTGTGGCCGGTTATTAGTTACCTAACTTTAGTATTGATTTTATTTTTATTTCAGGTAACAACACTATTAGTATTGCCTCAATGTTAATTTCATAGCTTTAATTTTGTCATTCAGTTCTTCTTCTTCTTCTTCTTCTTCTTCTTCTTCTTCTTCTTCATTATTATTATTATTATTATTATTATTAGAAAGCATAAAAACTTCAGGTATGTGTAATCAAGTTAGTACCTGATTTACAGAATATTGTCTCTGTATGTGTGGTATGTGTGTATATGTTTTGTGTGTATGTGTGTGCAAGCGTGTGTGTGAATAAAATAAGAGAATTTTAAGTGTGTGTTATGCTATGGTGTGTGAATATGTGGCATATCTGTGTATATTGTTGTCTATGTGTGTGGTATGAATGTATATGTTTATGTGTGTGTGTGTGAATAGACTAAGAGGATTTTACAGTGTGTGTTATAGTGTGGTGTGTGTATATGTGCATGGTGTGAATGTGTTGTGATGTATATCTGTGTACGTAGGGTCTATGTGTGTGTAGTATGTATGTATATGTATGAGAACTGACTGAAAGTTTTAACAATGATACTTTGTTTTTTTTCTTATTGTTATATACTGTTTTTCCCTGAAAATAAGTAAGGACTTGTTGGAATTATTTTTAATATAAGGTGTGCTGGAGCCTACCACTTAAACTTATAGACTCTACATATGCCAATCAACACGCTTGAATACATGGTTAGTTAACTATTTAATCAACGGTCTTTAAAGGCATTCAGTTGTTTGTAGTTAACATGAATAAACGGATCAACAACCAAGGATCCTGCTTAACACTAAGGAACAATCAAGGATTTTTCACTAAGGAACAACCAAGAATTCTACCTCACACTAAGGAACACATGGGATCTCCACTGTAAAGTGCTTTCACCCGCAGCCTAAAAATGTCCACAAAAATCATTACAGGACTTACTGCATTTGACGGCATATAGGACGCACTATTTTTCCAAAATTTTGGCTCTAAAAATTGCCCTGCGTTTTAAACATCGTAGGTGAAGTAGGCCTAGGCTAATCTTCTCTATGATACTCACTAACACAGCTTACTCTCAGTAATTTTACCTACCCTGTACTGCCAAATTGCTTTTATACAGCTATGTTTCTACTTTTGTAATGCACAGTTAGACTGTTTTCAACAATATATGCTTAAATACACTAAAAACTTTTTTTCCGGAATGTGACCTGCTGAAATGGAGGTGTCTTATATGCCTGTGTGTCTTATATGCCGTAAATACAGTATATTAATTTTCACGCTGAAATATAACAATAAGGCTTATTTTCTTACTTTACTGATATTAAAATCATCCTGAAAGATCATGTTGGGTTTTATTTTGCTGGTAGGTCATAGGTCTTATTTTGGGGGAATACAACAGTTGGGTTTATTTTCAGAGGGATGTTGAGTGCTTGTATCACATGATATAATTATGAAGAATGCTTCTTTTTTTTTTCGTCTGTCTGCCACTCTCAACTAGAGCTTATTTTAAAGGGAGGGCTTATATTAAAATCATCCTGAAAAAACATGCTAGGTCTTATTTTGCATGTAGGTCTTATTTTCAGGGAAACATGGTAGTACGTAAATAATGAGAATGGAATTATCTGTTTTTCCTATAAATAATTTCTGACAAAAACTTAGAAGAGGGAAACAATGAGATCTCACAGGACTTGTTAATTCAACCAAGCAATTGCTAATTACTCTGTTCACCTTGTACCTTTGCTTAGTAAACCTTTTTCCCTATCCTTAATACAAGTTGTGTTTCTTCCAATTATTTCTCTGTTAACTCATATACACAAGTTACAACACTTAATTACATTTTGGCACACACACACACACACACACACACACACACACATATATATATTACATATATACATATATATAGTATCCAGTTTTTCTCTCAATTAAGCCACACATGAAAATTGAGAGAAAAATATCTAGTATTGTAGCATTCAACCATTATCATTTGAAAAGAAATGTATCTGAGTTTAACTAAAGAACTACATCGACTTAGTTAAACATAGGGTAGGGTCCTGAGGAAGTCATTTGGATTGAAACTATGGTAGACCCTTAACTTTTTCCTCTACTAATATTATTATTATTATTATATAATATATATATATATATATATATATTTCAGACACCAAACATTTTACTTTACGAAAGGCGTTATTCTTTGTATACTTAAGATTTTTCCTATTATTATTATTATTTTATATTAAAATAATAATAAATAGAATACATGTGTACATGAACAAATTCCTGGCCAAAATTCATGTTAGTAAAATAAATTCATTTTATCCATTCAACATTTTCTTTCCTTTCTTTATTTTTCCTTTCAAATATATATATATATATATATATATATATATATATATATATTGATCTGTACATCTAACCTAAATGTAAATTGATCATCAGAAAATCAACTGAGAATGGATCTTGAAAGACACTTAAAATTCCCTGATCAAATCAGACAAACAACTCACCGCCCAAACATGATCATCTCTTCAGATGTAACCAAGCAGGTGATCATGTGGGAATTTACAGTGCCCTGGGAGGAGCATCTGGGGGAGGCTCAGGAGAGGAAGCTCGTTAAATACTGGGAGCTGGTGGAACAGAGTAGGAGACAGGGATGGCTAACCTTACATGAACTAAAGGAAGTGGGCTGTTAAGTTTTACAGGGCATTCACTCTGCAGGACCTTGACTAGATCTGCTACCACACAAGCTGCTAAAAGACGGTGACATTATAAAGTAGCATTCTAGAGTTCAGGGTGACTTAGTAGAAATGTTTAGAATTATTTGGGATTTTGAATCAGTCAACCGGAATATCTAAATAATTAGAAGAATTTACAGCCTCCTCTGTATATCCACAGACACGAAATATAATTTGGGTCCCTTTCCTGTCTCACCTTAACAGCACCTTACTGATTAGGCTACAATAGTTCAGATTGCAAGAGTTCAAATAAGCTATATAGTCTTTACTTCTCCAATCATTATACCATCATATCTTTGTTTAAAATCAGTGGTTTAGATCTGACTGAGCTAAACTAGTCCCGTTTATTAGTACAATTGTAGCCTAATTATTATGGTCTACGGGGAATTTGGGGATTGAAAATAAAACGGTATTCGGATTTCTGGAGAAAGAGAGGAAAAAGAAATTAGAACAAAGAGAGGTTAAAGTTTGGAACTCAATTGACCGATCAATGACCCTGGAACTAAAGTTAAAAATAAAACTGAAAGTTTCTGCAGAGGAGCGGAAGTGACCCTACCACCCCCAGGATGACAAACGGAAGAAGAGGAAAATCGGTCTTTTTCGGCCAGGTTTCGTGGGAGGTATACGGAGCTTTCCCAGTTTCCCCATATGGGTTTTGCATAGTAGTACCAAACAGGATTTACAATAGAATAATTTGACCTTACCCTCGTTCTCTCTCTCCTTCTTCACTGAAAAAGAACCCACAAGCCTTGAAAGAAATAAACAGCCCCCTTGTGACTATACGATTTGCGTATGTTGTTTCTGAATTACCAGCGACTACTACTACTAGCAACTATTACTACGACTCGAGTTTGGCCCTATGCAACACTATTTAACCCATAACTTGGAGAATAAGAGCATCCATATCTTTCCTAAGGTTATTAGTTGTTATTTACTAAGCATAGCTCAGGTCTGACACAAGGCTAAGTTATGAAGTGCACAGCAAAAATCAAACTCACTACTTGGTAGTAATTGTTCTGCAAGAATGATTTTTTAATCAGTGTATGTTGGTGTGTGTCATGGTGTATTGCGTGTATATGTGAATAGTGTGGATGTGTCATGGTATGGTGTATCTGTGTACTCTAGTGTCTGTCGTTTGTTTTGTATCATTTTATGGCATATGAACACTTTTCAGATCATTTAATGCTGAATCAAGTCATTTTGATATCAAGTGAATTACAGTATCTACTGTTGCTTAAGTGGTCACCCATCTAATTATTGGACAGGCTCATCACTGCTTAACCTTCCATGATCTAGCAGGAATCTCTATGATGATGACTGGTTATTTTGTTTTATGGCATATCAACTTTTTCGGGTCATTTAATGCTGAATCAAGTCATTTTTTATAAACAAAGGACTTAGGTTGTTCATAGTTGTCTCTGTGTGTGTGCTATGTGTATATATGTTTTGTGTGTATATCTGTGTGTGTGTGCGTCTGAATAAAATAAGAGGATTTTAAGTGTGCGTTATGGTGTGGTGTGTAAATATGTGCATAGTGTGGCATATCTGTGTATATTGTTGTCTATGGTGTGGTATGAATATATATGTTTATGTGTGTATGAATAGACTAAGAGGATTTTAGTGTGTGGTGGTATGTGTATATGTGCATGGTGTGAATGTGTCATGATGTGTATCTGTATACGTAGGTGTCTGTGTGTGCGGTATGTGTGTATATGTTTGTGTTTGTGTGTATGTGAGAGTGTGTTGTATGTTTGTGTGTGAATAGACTAAGAAGATTTTAGAGTGTGTTTTATGGTATAGTGCACGTATTTGCACATGTTGCGGATCTGTCACAGTATAGTATATCTGAGTACATAGGTGTCTGTGTGTGCGTGGTATGTGTGTATATGTTTTGTGTGTGTGTGTGTGTGTGTGTGTGTGTGTGTGTGAATAGACTAAGAGGATTTTAGAAGTACACAAACATGAAAACTAATTAATTAATTCCTTGATGCATAAAATCCTCATTTCATTTTGAAATTAATTTCACTTTATCAATTAAGACTGACTTTTTTTTTTTTTTTTTTTCAAATTTCTAATTTCAGAAATTTATTTTATCATAAGCCTGAATATCAATTATTACAAACCAGTATTATAGCTTATTATAAACTCATATACCTATTCTTAATATATGACATTATGAATATACTAGTATAACATAGTATACTATGAACTAGTATACCATTTCACTACCTCAGTAGTAATATCTCAACTAAAGAAAATGATGACAGAAGAAAGGCATGGACTGCTATTGAGTTTTCCTTCTCCATGACTGGTTGCCATACCAATCTTAAAGAGCCCAATTGAACCACTATATACCCATAACTGTAGGGTTTGTATCAGCCTCAGTGGGTCATTTAAAGTTTTAAAAGATTCATAGCAACAGTTTGAAAGAAAAGTTTTTCTTTTAAATATAGAGATTCTTGCTAGATAATGGAAAGTTAAGCAGTGATTAACCTTTTTAATACTTAGATGGGTAACCATTTTAGCAACACCATTTACTATAAGTAACCTCATATCAAAATCACTTGATTCAGCATTAATTGATCTGAAAAGGGTTGATATGCCGTTAATCAAAACAACCAAACATCATCATAGAGATTCCTGCTTGATCATGGAAGGTTAAGCAGTTATGAGCCTATCCAATAATTAAATGGGTAACCATTTAAGCAACACCATTTACTATAAGTAACCTGATATGAAAATGACTTGATTCAGCATTAATTCATTTGAAAAAGGTTGATGTGCCATAAAACAAAACAACCAACCATCATCATTTTTGTAAACAAATTTTCTATGGAACCCATAGATGGGACCCTAACAGGTTCTACTCCTTCAGATCAAAGTGGACCTGGTAGCAATGCTGATGAAGGCATGCTCCACATTCCCAAGACCAACAGAACTGGAACCTCACCATCGGATAGTTTAACTTTAGGGAGAATAGTTGGATGCATAACTTTCCCACCGCTATTAGCACTATGTGAAATGTAAACAGCCTCATCCCGTAATTTGAACTCGGGTCACTGAGTCCATTTTTTTACGATGATAACCATTACACCATGTGCCTGGAAAACTTTGAATAGGCGGAACCAATGAATACTGTTTATTCAAGTATCTTCCATAAAAGCAGTGATAAAAGAAAGACATAATTGATTATAAATTATTGAAAAGACTTAAAATCTGCTTGGTCAAGAGACTAACAAAGAACTATGCATGTGTATGCATTGTTCAAGGTATTCTTGAAAGAAGTAGTTTTTAAAATAATAGATTTAAATAAAACGTTAAGGTCATGATGAACATAAATCTGAAGTGGCTGCAAATGGCTTTTCTATTGTTAAGTGTTCAGTTGAATCTTTAACAGTTCAGTAGACTTATGCTGGATTTGTTTCACCATAGATATACATGAGCAATATATATATGTATGCATAAATATCCATATATATATATATATATATATATATATATATATATATTATTATTATTATTATTATAATGGTACACAGTAATAACCTACTCGAGTTTCACCATAAGGATCTTCAGGGTTAAATCCACTGAATTAATCAAGATATAATTAATTACAGCCACACACATGCAATCGGCAGTAATTAATCAATATCTTGATTAATTCAGTGGATTAATCCTGAAGATCTTTATGGTGAAACTTGAGTAGGTTATTACTGTGTACCATTATAATAATAAATTTGCTAAGTGTTCAGTTGAATCTTTAACAGTTCAGTAGACTTATGCTGGATTTGTTTCACCATAGATATACATTAACGATATATATATATATATGTATGCATAAATATCCATATATATATATATATATATATATATATATATATATATATATATAGATATAGATATAGATATATTATTATAATGGTAGACAGTAATAACCTACTCGTGTTTCACCATGATGATCTTCAGGGTTAATCACTGAATTAATCAAGATATTGATTAATTACAGCCACACACATGTAATGCTTTTCTATTGTTAAGTGTTCAGTTGAATCTTTAACAGTTCAGTAGACTTATGCTGGATTTGTTTCACCATAGATATACATTAACAATATATATATATATATGTATGCATAAATATCCATATATATATATATATATATATATATACATATATATAGATATAGATATATTATCATAATGGTACACAGTAATAACCTACTCGAGTTTCACCATAAGGATCTTCAGGGTTAAATCCACTGAATTAATCAAGATATAGATTAATTACAGCCATACACATGCAATCGGCAGTAATTAATCAATATCTTGATTAATTCAGTGGATTAATCCTGAAGATCCTTATGGTGAAACTTGAGTAGGTTATTACTGTGTACCATTATAATAATAAATTTGCTAAGTGTTCAGTTGAATCTTTAACAGTTCAGTAGACTTATGCTGGATTTGTTTCACCATAGATATACATGAACAATATATATATGTATGCATAAATATCCATATATATATATATATATATATATATAGAGATATAGATATAGATATATTATTATAATGGTACACAGTAATAACCTTCTCGAGTTTCACCATAATGATCTTCAGGGTTAAATCCACTGAATTAATCAAGATATTGATTAATTACAGCCACACACATGTAATGCTTTTCTATTGTTAAGTGTTCAGTTGAATCTTTAACAGTTCAGTAGACTTATGCTGGATTTGTTTCACCATAGATATACATTAACAATATATATATATATGTATGCATAAATATCCATATATATATATATGTATATATATATATATATATATATACATATATATAGATATAGATATATTATTATAATGGTACACAGTAATAACCTACTCGAGTTTTACCATAAGGATCTTCAGGGTTAAATCCACTAAATTAATCAAGATATTGATTAATTACAGCCACACACATGCAATCGGCAGTAATTAATCAATATCTTGATTAATTCAGTGGATTTAACCCTGAAGATCCTATGGTGAAACTTGAGTAGGTTATTACTGTGTACCATTATAATAATAAATTTGCCCTACTCACGAATTGAGCACTTTATATTTGTTATATCGCTGTCTTATTTTTGTGAAACTTGCATCAACTAACCATTGCAACCAATTTCACCGGTAAGTCACCTTTTTCATATAAAATCATAGATATAGATATAGATATATATATTGTGTGTGTGTATATATATATATATATGTTGAAAGGAAAAATGAATAAAGGAAAGAAAATGTTGAATGGGTAAGATAAATTTAATATGAGTTACTAACATGTGTTTCAGCCAGGAGTTTATTAATGTACACATGTATTCTATTTATTATTATTCTAAATATAAAATAAAATAATAATAATAGAAAATTATAAAATCTTTGAGCATATAAAGAATAACGCCCTTCATCAGAGTAAAATGTTTGATATTTGAAGTTAAAATGGTCAAAATACAGAAAATTTTTAAGTTTCAAAAAAAGATTTAAAAAAAAAATTATTTGAGAGATGCCCCACACCAAAAGAAAATAGTGATGTTTGTGTGACGGTTACGGTTAGATATTTTTTTATATATATAGATAGATATAGTAAAAGTAAAGTCGACGGGGCGGCCTAAAGTCGGTATCATCCAGTCAACGAGGAAGTCTATCCCCTTTTCAATAGCGTTAGACCAAGGAGATTGTTTTAGCATCTGAGGTGGAGCGCCACACCTACCATCAGCTCCTTACTTTACCACACAGATCCCTGTGCTACTCATACGCTGAGTTGGCTAGGACCGGTATCGAACTAGGAACCATGTGGTTTCTAGCCGAACACTCTACCGACTGAGCTAACCTGGCCCCTATCACACAAAACCTAATACATCAGCAAACACGAACATCAAGCACAAAACATTATACGAGTAGATGTGATCATGATGTTGCATTTTTTATGCATGTTTATGACACACGTATGAACAGAACAGGCGCATCCGATCTTATCCATAACACACGCAAACATGTAAACAAACAAGTGACACGCGGATACAGTTAAATAAACACACAATAGAATTGACCATATTTTTATCATTTTCAAAAAAATTTCACTGCCTGACGATTGCTCCACTTAAACAATTAAGTTTGGATAGCATGAAACCAATGGTAGCCAACTTCTTTCCATACGAATAAATATATTCTAAAAATATATATTTATTATTTATTTATTTATTTATTAATGCACTATCATAAATATTGAGCACTCTCTTAATAATTATGTATTTTGGCTCACTACTGCCTCTTCAAGTGTGAAAGTACCAACCATACACATTGATATATATATATATATATATATATATATATATATATAATTGATGATTGAATCACATTACCACGACCAGACAACTCGGCAAACACCTTTTGCGACATCCGGAGCACTGGACAGCTGTTTCGACCTCCTTTGGTCTCATCAGCAGTGCATACCACAATCTCCGCCACTAGAGATTGAACCAGATTGTGGTATGCACTGCTGATGAGACCAAAGGAGGTTGAAACAGCAGTCCAGTGCTCCGGATGTCGCAAATGGTGTTTGCCGAGTTGTCTGGTCGTGGTAATGTGATTCAATCATCAATTATATATAATTCCTCTATCAAATTTAATATATATATATATATAGGAAAAAATATAGAGAAAAACGTGAACAATATCTAAAAGCCTATTCATTGTTCGAAAACCGAGCTCAACAATGACTGGATAAAACTATCAATATGTTTACAATTTAAGCTCAAACCAAATAACAGCTTAACTTATTGATTTCTTTCTTCTTTTCTTTTTCTTTTTTTTTTTAAGTCCATCCAAAATGATTTTTCAGGTGAGATAATTAGAGTTTTGTTATACTTAGGAAAAATCAATCAATAATTTTGTGGCTTGCGAATTCTTTTTCTTAACCCCTTCTCCACCGTGCCATTGGCAAATATAGTTTCTTTTTCTTTCTTTTTTTTTTTTCACTTGCTTGTGCTGCTCTTTATCGGACAGCAAAGAATAGCATACATTGTAAACAATAATTAAGCTCTTACGTGGGTCAAACAGATCTGTATAAAAATTATTCGTATTCAATAGGTTAGATTTCTTTGGTTCACTCGGTATCAGCCAGACAGCAAAAGAGTCTATTCCTTTTCAATAGCGCTAGACCAGGGAGATTGTTTTTGCATCTGAGGTGGATCACTACACCTACCATCAGCTCACCACTTTACTGCACAGATCCCTGTGATACTCATACACTGAGTTGGCTGGAGCTGGAGGGAGAATAGTTGGATTCATACCTTTCCTTAGGGGATTAGCGCTATGGGAAATGCCCCATCCAGGACTTGAGCTTGGTTCATAGTATCCATAAACCAGATGCCATACCAAACTTAGAGCCCAATCTTCCCTACTATTTACCCATAGCTGGAGGGAGAACAGTTGGATTCATGCCTTTCCCTAGGGTAGTAGCGCTATGTGAAATGCCCAATCCAGGACTTGAACTCAATTTCCTTGAATGATAAACATTACACCACAAACGTGTCCAGTTAATGATATAAGGCAGGTGGGAATTGATTCCAGAACATTCTCCGAATTTTCTCCCTAGTTTAATCAGAAAAACTTCTCCAATAGTCGTCATAGTCGTTGAGGCAGTCTAATGTTGGTATCAGCCAGACAGCGAGGGAGTCTATCTCCTTTTCACTAGCGCTAGACCAAGGAGATTATTTTAGCGCCACACCTATCATCAGGCTCCTCACTTTACTGCACAGATCCCTGTGTTATTCATACGCTGAGTTGGCGAGGACTGGTATTAAACCAAGAACCTTGTGATCTCTAGCCAAACATCCTACCGACTGAGCTAAGCCGACCCTTCTCCAATAGTCCTCTTAAATCTTTCACTAATCAACTTTGCAGTCGGTTCATAAATGACTAGTAAAAAATCTGTTCAATCTTACAATCATCCATAAATGATTTAAAGGGTTTTGGTTTTGTTGTGATATATTAATAATCTTGATCATTTAGGATTAACTTGGGTGGCTCAAAAATATTGATCCAATGTTTTTTTATTGTATTAATTCTTCTGTTTGAATATAAATTGAAAATTTGAGAGACAACAAGGAATTGATTTCAAATATTAGTAATTGTCAAAAAATAGAAATATTTCTTTTGCATTAATATTGAAACACTTTGTATTCTTTGAGCCTTTATATCAGATTAGGAGGCAGACGTGGTGCAATGGTTATTCTTATAGGATGTGGAATTGGCTACCTGAGTTCAAATACTGAATAAAGTTGTTTGTACTAATACCCTTGGAAAAGGTATCAATGTGTGCAGTCATCTAACTGGGCTGGAGGGTCTATTGTTTATATGTGGATTTGCATAATGTGGCCAGCCATCAAATTGGGCTAGAGTGCTCTGTTTTTTGTTGATTTGCATAATGTGGCCAGCCATCTAACTGCACCAGAGTGCTCTGTTTTTTGTTGATTTGCATAATGTGGCCAGCCATCTAATTGCACCAGAGTGCTCTTTCTTTTGTTGATTTGCATAATGTGGCTAGCCATCTAATTGCACCAGAGTGCTCTGTTTGTTGATTTGCATAATGTGGCCAACCATGTAACTGCACCAGAGTGCTCTGTTTTTGTTGATTTGCATAATGTGGCCAGCCATCTAATTGCACCAGAGTGCTCTGTTTTTTGTTGATTTGCATAATGTGGCCAGCCATCTAATTGCCAGAGTGCTCTGTTTTTTGTTGATTTGCATAATGTGGCCAGCTATCTAATTGCACCAGAGTGCTCTTTCTTTTGTTGATTTGCATAATGTGGCCAGTCATCTAATTGCACCAGAGTGCTCTGTTTTTTGTTGATTTGCATAATGTGGCCAGCCATATGATTGGACAAAACCATATACTAGATATATTTACTTCATCTGTGTATGGACTCAAAAGTCTTGGAAAAATCTACAATACAAGTGTTGTCTCACAAATTGGATAAATTGACAATGAGTCTGAATCTGAGAATTTGAGGATCAATTTCTCCAAAAACCATTCTGATTTTTAATTAAGGTAATATAAGATTTTTATTCATTCAAAACTTACTTTATCTTTATCCTAGCCAAGCTACCCAGAATTGCAGAGGATTTTAAAAAGTTGAAAATATATCTCTTATCAATATTCATATATTGTTTAATAAAAATCCTTTTTCTATATATCTATTTTGTTATCTTTAATTCTTTATATATTCTGTTTTTAAGTTATTTTCCTTTTTCTGCTTGTTTGTATTTTTTCTTTCATTTGTTTTTTTTCTCCTTTTTCTTATATTTTATGCTTTATTAATTTGTTTAATTCTAATAATTTTTTAAATTATTTTTTTAATATATCATTGATTTATTCCCTTGCTATATTTTTATTAATCTTTTTTTATAGAAGTAAAAATAAGTAAAGTAAGTCAGGGTGGCCTAAAGTCAGTATCAACCAGACAGCAAGGGAGTCTTTCCACTTTTCAGTAATGCTAGACCAAGAAGATTGTTTGGGCATCTGAGATGGAGTGCCACTCTTACCATCAGCTCCTCACTTTACCGCACATATCCATGAGCTACTCATACGCTGAGTTGGCGAGGGCCCGAATCGAATCAGGAACCTCAAGGTTCCCAGCTGGACACTCTGACTGAGCTTAGCCAGCCCTATTTCTTATAGAAAATGAGGATTATTTTTTTTTTCAGACAAATACAGGTGTGGTTTTTATGGAACTTTGGTCTTTGCCAGAATCGAACCAGGAACCTCGAGGTTCCCACCTGGACACTCTACTGACTGAGCTAAGCCAGCCCTATTTCTTATAGAAAATGAGGATTAAATTGTTTTCTTCTTTGGTCTTTGCTGATCTCCACCAATTTTCTTTTATAAAAGAACATCCATTTGGTCATTGTATAAACAAACATATACACGTACAGACATACATATAGAATCTTTATTATATATATATATATAAGTCACCCAAAAAGTGCGATATACACATCAGTTTAAAATGAACGAGAAATTCTGGAAAAGCCAGCTAGTGTAATGGTTAGAATGTCCGCCTGTCAGCCTGACAGGTAGGCTTCGAATCACGCACAAAGCACTGCCCTGTCTATAGCTCTGCTGATGAGGCCTAATAGGCTGAAATGTACATACAGAGATCGACTTTTTCTCAATTTGTTTACACTTTACATTTAAACTGATATGCACACCTAATTCATTTAATTATAATTAATTAATTAACAAATTAGGTTTGACTTTAATTAAGCACATAATCTCCCAATATATATATATATATATATATATATATATATATATATATATGACAGACTAGTGCATTTGGTTGTTATATAAGCAAACATAGACGTACAGACATACATACATAATCTTTCTTCTGTATATATATATATAGATGACAGACTAGAGTTTTCCAACCTTTTTCTATTGTTGACACACATTTTAAAAACAAAATTTTTTTGACACACATTATTCAAGTTTTATAAGCCAAGGCAAATATATGATTTCAAATGTATATATATATATGTGTATATATATGTGTGTATTTGGGCAGCATTCTTTCATTTATAGATGTAGAATTAAACAAAAGGCACATCTCCTGTTTAACGATTTCATTGATGATCCTTTCAAGCTTTCTGGACAACTTTTTTATATTTGGATGGAATCCGAAGATTAGTCCACCGAAGTTCGTATCGTTTCGGCACTTTGAAGTGTCATAATCAGGGGTGATGTGTTCCAGCTGTTTTCAAGTTAGTATATTAATGGATGTGGGGGCTGGAAGAGGAGAATTGATAGGAAACACATCACCCCTGATGATGGCACTTCAAAGTGCCGAAAGTACTCAGGATACTAACTTCGGTGGACTAATCCACGGATTCCATTCAAATATAAAAAAGTTTATCATCTATAAAATCATTAAACAGGAGACGTGCCTTTTGTTTAATTCTACATGTATAAATGTATATATATATATATATATATATATATATATATATATATATAAGATTTTTGGATGTTTGTTTTTTATAGAACATTGTTGAATAAATTATTATTTATTAAAAACAAACATCCAAAAATCTTATTCACTTCGCCGAAGAGCTTACGGCCGGGTTTGTTTACTACTCAATAAAACGTTTTTTGGATGTTTGTTTTTTTATAGAAGCATTGTTGAATAAATTATTATTTATATTTTTGCTTGAAGGCAATAAAACGTCCACTTACCTACTATGGTAGAGGCGTGTAGTACCATTGACAAGGTTAATTTCACAGGGATTGTTCGCTATATACCGGCGGATGAACGGATATGGTCTCTGACTATGCCTGGGAAGTCCCGGTTTCGATTCCTGTCGGAGGGGAGTCGTTAGTATACATCGCTGAAGAGACTTAATAAAGTCAAAACAGTCTGTACGGTGTTCTGCGTAGCGAGCCATCCTTTGCCAGGATTCACTTGTCAAGATTATTTTCTATAATTATCGAATTTTATGCGATACATGCATTATAATTGCCTTCAAGCAAAAAATATGAATAATATATATATATATATATATATATATATATATATATATATATATATATAAATAATTTGGTGAAAAATCTAGTTTAATAATTCAAGAAACTGACACAGATGGGTTATTATAGAACTAAAGTGTTATGACAAACAGTTTGGAAAGCTCTGCAATGGATAACGTTTACCGTCTTTCATCTATTATCGACTGCTCTTCAATACTGCCTATGTCCACTCTACGACTAACCAAAGTTCAGCTGTAATGCAATTAGCTCTCTCGGACGCCAACACCTATGTTATAAAGATAGAGTGTTGTATTAATTTCCTTTTTCATGTTTAAATGGCTCTTTGTTATCAACGATAGGAATTATACAGACTAATTAATTTTTATGGTAATGCAGCCGGTAATAAGAATTTAAATTGGCTTGATCCAGTTTATCAAAAGTGATTCTCATCCAATAAATTATCCGGATTAGTCTTAATCTCCGAGAGAAAATAGTGGCGTCCCACATATGACGCTGAACAGCATCCGATGGTGAGGCTCCAGTTGTGGACATCTGAGGAGTGTAGAGTACCCCTTCATTAACCATTACTCCCAGCTCCACTGTGACCTGGAGTGGTAGAACCTCTGAGGATCCCATTTATGGTTAAATCAATACATTTAAAAGTTATTAGTAATACTAATATTAATACTTTAATACTAATACTTTAATATAAAGTATTAATTATACTATACTATAATCATTAATATTAATATTATTAATAACTTTATTAATATTATTTAACTTTATTAAATTATTTATTAATATTATTAATAACTTTATTAATATTATTTAATAACTTTATTAATATTATTTAACTTTATTAATATTAATATTATTATGTCTATTATACTAATATATTAATTATACTAATACTTTAATATAAAGTATTAATTATATACTATTAATACTTTAATACTTGAAACCGTATGTGCAAACATATTGTTAAACCCCTGATCGCAGGTTTTAGAATACACTGAATGAATCCCCCACAGAGGATTAAGGCCCTATCAGAAAGGGTCCTTGGTTTGACACTTTAATCATCATTATTTGTTTAAAGTATCGTATCCAATAAAAAATATTTTACATACAATTATAGGTTAAAATTGCAAATCGTCGTTAAAATTAGAATGGAAAAATTTGGCTTGGGCATAGATTTTAATGAATTAAATTATTACAAAGGACACGATTTATGTTATTTTTTACTTAAATTTTAACCGTTAGTTGTGTTTTTAACTGTTTTTCATTAGACGTTATTTTCCTACTAATATTTAAGGGAGATAGATATTTTCTGAGAATTTATTAACATAAAAAAACATGGCATTATTATACTTTTGGTCATCCATACTTTAAAAAAAGCACGCGTCACCTGTAATATTGAAATAGAAAGTACGTTTTTTGTTTGTACATGTTTATTAATTCTGACTAGTCTTATCATTCATTTGTTTTATTTCATCGTATTTTTTTCCTTAAACACAATTAACAGTTAAAATTTAAGTAAAAAATAACATAAATCGTGTCCTTACTCATGATTAAATTCATTAAAATCTATGCCTAAGCCAATCTTTCCATTTTAATTTTGACAATGATTTGCAATTTTAACCCAATTATATGGTTTCAAATATGCTAAGCAATTACATAGTTTCAAGTAACTAACAATCACAATTCTTTGTAAGCATTTGTGTTAATTAAAATTAAGCGTTTTTAATACAAATGATTTACATGTTGTTTTATTGTTGCGGTATTGCTATCTAATACAAATATTTTGCGCACAATTATAGGGTTTCAAATACTCTTATCTGATAGCAAGGACCCTAGTATGACACAAAAGTGCATCTGATGATGAGGCTCCAGTTGTGGAGAACTAGAGTGATCTAGGAAATGTCTGTCTCCCCTCCCCCTCTCTCTCTATTTTCCCCTCTCTCTCTCACTCTAAGCATACCAAGGACCCTAGTATGACACAAAAGTGCATCTGATGGTGAGGCTCCAGTTGTGGAGGACTAGAGTGATCTAGGAATGTTTGTCTCCCCTCCCCTATCTCTTTATTTTTCCCCTCTCTTTTTCACCTAAGCATCACAGCATCACACCTCGCCACCCACATCCAACAGGTGGCTCTATTTTTTTTAAAAATCTCACAAAAAAGAAATAACGAACATAAAGAGTTGTTACAAAAAGAAAAAGAGTTAATTCAAAGATCAAATTATCTGAATGAGGAAAAAATTACTCACCGTTATCTTGAAAAATAAGTAAAACAGTCCGTTTTTTTTTTACAACATGGTCAACTTCTTTATTGAGATTTTTTATCAGAATTCTGTATTAATTTTTCTTTTACTAAAAAGCTCTCACATTAAAACTTATAAAAATCTTCTAATATAATCATTCAGACCCTTATCTTTATAGAAAAAAAGTAAACATTGTTTTTTGTCAGTTCATTTTTCATATTTCATTTAAAAAAATAGGGTGGGGGTAGACCGCATAAAAAAAATATTTCCCCTAATATATTTTTAGGAAAAAACTCTTGCATGAGGGGGGGGTTCTCCCCACCTCTACAGAGGTATAGTCAGCGTATTCTACAGACCCAGAATTGTCAATTGTTAATTGTCACCTGGTTTGGCTGTCAGTAAATTATTGATAAAATATTCAGACAAGCTTTTGGCTATTTAGATAAATTAGAGATTTCTTCAAGAAAATTCTTCAAAATAATTGATTCAAAATATGAGCAATATTTTTTTTTTACTTTAATAGAAGTAAAGTTATAGGCTAAAACTGAATGGTTGTTTATTTTCAAGAAGCAATATTTTTATTTGTTTTTCTTTTTTTCTTTAATTCAATTTCTACGAGAATCATTTTAATTATAAAGGTATTTTTTATATAGCTCATTAGTTAGCAATTTAATTATCTACTGGCAGTATCTTCCTGGCCTTTCCTGGGTTTTATAGTATCAGGCTAAATTTAAGTATACACTTTTTAAATCTCATACTGCTCACCATTGGATAGCAGTACCTATTGCTCAATGTGCTTATTATGGAAATGTTACAATGTAAATTTGTGCATGCTAATGGTCAATTACCAGTCACCATTGACCTCATGTCCATGCTACCCTAACTTATATATATATATATATATATATATATATATATATATATATATAAAGTTAAACCTAAATTATTTGCTCTACTTAGGTATTGAGCACTCTTTACTTTTTAGTTTAAGAATATCTTGGCGGTTTATATATATATATATTTTACATATATGTATAATTTTTTTCTTTTGGCCAAGTATTATAGTATCAACCGATTATTTTCGGTTGGTACGACTATCTTGGTCTTTTCTTTTTTTCAAAATTTTTTTTTCTCCAGGTCATGTTTGGTAGTATATTTTTACATTCAAATTATTTGCCAGTTTTTTCTTACCGCAAGTGTTTACCAATAAGTTTGGTATATATATATATATATATATATATATATATATATCTACTAGCTATACATTCCCGGCCTTGCCCGGGTTTTATAGTATCTGAGATTTAAGTATACACTTTTTAAATCTCATACTGCTCACCATTGGATAGCAGTACCTATTGCTCAATTAGCTTATTGTGAAAATGTTACAATGGAAATTTGTGCATATTAAACCCCATTTACTAATAATGTTGAAGTGGTGCAACCAAATAGTCATACTCACAAGGCTACAGGTAGGAAGATTTCCACTTTTTTTTATCACAGAAATCAGATTTCCATATGATTGATAATCTGTCAAAAGCAGTTCATGCCTTCCCCAAGAGTAGGGCACCTCACATGGTATAATGGTTGAAAAACTAGATTAGTAGATCATTCTTAGTGAGTTTGAGTCTCACTGGGTGCTTCATACTTCTAGCCTTCTGCAACAACTAGTTTACATTTACTTAATAACTAAAAGACAAAAGATAAGAAAAACATGAGAATAAAAAAGAATTAATTAATACAAGAAGGTATTTGAACCATGTCAAATCATCTAGAAAAAAGTAATTGTGTGCCCACCACTTCAATTTTTCTGAAATTTTGTATAGGTGTGGACTGTGTTAAAGTTAGACATTCCCCAAAATTTGAGCTTCCAATTCCAAAAATTGGCAGCGTTATGTCAGTTTTTAGTTCTCCAAATTTGAGGAGAGTCACAAAAAATGGTGACTTTTTGTAATCTATTTTTGTCTGTAAATTGAGTTTTAGTGCTTTCCTACTCCTAAAAGGTGGACATAATTCTGCCAATTTTTGGAATTGGAAGCTCAGAATTTGGGGATTGGTTACCTTTAAGACAGTCAACACCTGAACAAAATTGAAGTGAAAAATTGAAGTGAAAAATTTTAACAAATTTTAACAAAATATTGTAGCTTCGCTACTGAGCAAAAACCAAACTATATTTTTGATATAAATAATGTACAATAGATATGGAATAATAATAGAAAAACATCTTTATTTGAATCCTATTTTTCGGAGACATATTCTCTTTGTAAACTTTCCAGTAAGAAAAATACTTCTTTTTTTCCCACGTGTTATTTGAAATGCAAACAGCCCTTTCCAGGATTTGAACTTGCAATGCCATAACCCTTCCTACAACAATAACCTTAACACAACTAGCACTTCTATTGTTAGATATCATATCATAGGTCATTCTCAGGACACAAATATCATGTTTGTCCATCTCTCTTTCATCAGATAACACAAGTAAATATTAAAGATTATAGATAAGAATTTGCTTGAATATTTATCAAATTAAGTCTTTCTGACGTCTACTGTTTATTAAGAGATGTTAAATGTAGATGAAAACATTTGAGTTTTATATAAATATATTCTCAAAATTTTCTCTTGGTTTTTAGTGTTTAATTCTGTTTTCAAGAATCAATATTTTTGTTTGCTATTTTGTTAGCAATTTATTTTAATTTAAAAAAAATTATACTTTATACAGGCTAAAGATTTTGTAATGAAGCAAAAGCAAAAATAATGTATCAATATTTTGTTGTGAGTTAATTATTGGATTATACCACAGAAAAAAAAACAGAAATAGAAAATTGCATGATTTCGGTTTCAAGCAAAAGTGACCAGAGGTTATATATTCAACCAGATTTGTCTACACTCTCTCAGTGGGTGTATGCAGGCTGTATCTCCTGCAGAAGGGTAAGGCCTATCAAAAAGGGGTGATCTGGGTATGGTAGTAAACTTTTGTTGTGAGTTAATTATTGGATTATACCACAGAAAAAACAGAAATAGAAGTTTGCATGATTTCGGTTTCAAGCAAAAGTGACCAGAGGTTATATATTCACCCAGATTTGTCTATGCTCTCTCAGTGGGTGTATGCAGGCTTGTATCTCCTGCAGAAGGTAAGGCCTCACAAATAGGGGTGGTCTGGGTATGGTAGTAAACTTTTTTTGAGTTAATTATTGGATTATACCACAGAAAAAAAACAGAAATAGAAGTTTACATGATTTCAGTTTCAAGCAAAAGTGACCAGAGGTTATATATTCACCCAGATTTGTCTACGCTCTCTCAGTGGGTGTATGCAGGCTGTATCTCCTGCAGAAGGGTAAGGCCTCACAAAAAGGGGTGGTCTGGGTATGGTAGTGAACTTTTGTTGTGAGTTAATTATTGGATTATACCACAGAAAAAAACAGAAATAGAAGTTTGCATGATTTCGGTTTCAAACAAAAGTGACCAGAGGTTATATATTCACCCAGATTTGTCTACGCTCTCTCAGTGGGTGTATGCAGGCTGTATCTCCTGCAGAAGGGTAAGGCCTCACAAAAAGGGGTGGTCTGGGTATGGTAGTAAACTTTTGTTGTGAGTTAATTATTGGATTATACCACAGAAAAAACAGAAGTAGAAGTTTACATGATTTAGGTTTCAAACAAAAGTGACCAGAGGTTATATATTCACCCAGATTTGTCTATGCTCTCTCAGTGGGTGTATGCAGGCTGTATCTCCTGCAGAAGGGTAAGGCCTGTCAAAAAGGGGTGATCTGGCTGTGGCACTAAACTATCCCCTTTTAACTAGTGCAAGACTAGGGATATTGTTTTTGCTGAGGTCATCTCCCTAACTTTACCTCACAGATCAAATTACTCAAGCTGTGCTACTCATGTGCTGGGTTGGTACTAAACCCAGAACCTTACAATTCCTGGCAGATGCTCTACAAACTAAGCTAAACCAGTTCAAGTATAAAGTCATTGAAGTGGCCTAAAATTTGGTAACAACCCAACAGCGAGGGAGTCTATCCCCTTTTCACTTGCACTAGACTAAGGAGATTGTTTATTAGCATCTGAGGCTGCTCACTTTACTGCACAGATCCCTGTGCTACTCATACGCTGAGTTGGCGATGGCTGGTATTAAACCAGTAACCTTGAGGTTCCTAGCTGGACATTCTACCAACTGAGCTAGTTCAAGTACATCTTGTGTTTATTAAGAGATAGTAAGTTTATATAAATAATTTGAGCTTTTTGTGTAATTGCTTGCTCTTAGTTTTGGGCATTGAATTTTGTTTTCAAGAATCAATATTTTTGTTTGCCTTTTTCTATCTTTTTAATTCCCAAGAAAAATCATCTTTTTCATTTTCATTTTATTGAATACTTTTTAGATATCCCATTAATTAACTAGTAAAATATTTTTTAAATTCACATTAGCATTACATTTTGAACAAGTAATGTGTCTATATAGGTTATTTGCAAGGAAAATTAAATAAAATTAATTAACTAGTAAAAACTATCTTTTGGGTACAAATAATGTTCAATATATGTGAAATAATAATAGAAAAGAATGTTGTATTAGATTCAGTGCTACATCGGGATATTTATCTTGCTATGAAAAATCCAGAAATCATGAATAACTTAAAATTCGCTGACTTTCAGACTTTTTCAGTAGCACTTTTGGATTTCTTGGGTAAAAATACTTTTATAAACCAATTTTTAGAAGTAGGGATGCTCTAGAACTCATTTTACAGACAAAAATAAATTACAAAAAGTCGCCATTTCTTGCGAATGCCCTCAAATTTGGAGAGCTAAAAATTGGCAATTTTTGGAATCAGCAATTTTTGGAATTGGAAGCTCAAATTGTGGGGATTGTATAACTTTAACATAGTGCATACCAGTACAAAATTTCATAAAAATTGAAGTGGGTGGGTGATAATTTTACTTTTTTCTGGATAATTTGACATGGAATTGCCCTGTTTTAATATTCATTGACTTCAAGTATTTCTGAAGTTTTGTGCTTGATAAACAATATACTGGATACTAATGGAGCAACAAGAATGACTCATAAATGACATTCTCATGTGAACATCTACACATGGACACACCAGTATAGGACAACCACCAAAAACCTACATAGATCAGCTCTGTGGGATTCTGGATGTCATGCAGAAGACCTGCCAGGAGTGATCACTAATAGGGATGGGTTCCAAAAGAAACATCTGAAGAAGGCCAGAGGACACATCATCAAAAACCTTGTGTATATAGCAATAAAGATGAGGACAACAGTCCCAAAAATCTAAATAATACAAATTATCAAGCCTCATCTCAAAAATAACAAGAAACCCCTGAAGAAGGCCAGAGAGCACTTTGGCTCAAACAATCTGTATATAACTATAAAGATGAGGACAACAGTCAATAAAATCTAAATAATACAAATTATCAAGCCTCATCTAAAAAATTCAGACAAGTTGTACATAAATATTTTGAGTTTCACTGAAACTTTTCATTGAAAATAGTCTATTACTTCTTTAGTATTATCTGTGTTATTCGGACTATTGTCCTCATCTTCATTGTTATCTGTACAACATTTCAGGCGATATTCCCTCCAGCTTCTTCAGGTATTTCTTGTCGGACTCGGAACCTTCTTTTCAGACTCGGGATCCTTCTTTTCGGATTTGGGAACTTTCTTGTCGTAATCGGGAACCTTCTTGTCATAATCAGGAACCTTCTTGTCGTAATCGGGAGCCACCACGGAACTTTGCACCTAACCCTTTATTCAGTCCATGGGGGTATCCTGTTCTCATTCCGCTCACCATAGCTGGGGTAGAGGCGTTAAGCTGTGTTAATTATTATTCTATGTTACTGCTGCCCTTGATCGGGATTGAACCTGCAATCTAGAAATAAGAAGGTTCCCGAGTCCGAAAAGAAATACCTGAAGAAGGCCGGAGGGCATATCGCCCGAAACGTTGTAGAGATAACAATGAAGATGAGGACAATAGTCCGAATAACAAAGATAATACTAATCATCAAGCCTCATCTCAAACATTCAGAGAAATAGTATTACTTCTTTGTTGGCTTGTAAAAATATATGATAAATATATCTTTTTTTCAAATTACTGCTTATATGCCTTTGATGAATAATTATTACAAGATCTTTTTTTTTGTGGTATTGTCTGGGATCTGTAACCTAATTGTTCAGGTTTTAGTGACAATAGCATTGGTATTCATATGTGCTAAGCACTTTCACTTTCATTTTCATTTTTCTTTGATTTTTTTATTCTATTTATTTATTTATCTTTGCAATACATGGAGCATAATTGAAAATTACAATCAAAGAAAACTCAGCTAATGTGAATGAATGTGCACTGGAAATTAGAGATAAAAAAAAACAAAACATGAGAGTTGAAAGAAGAAAGAAAAAGGCTGTTTTCATAATACTGATAGCGGCTAGAGTTTGATACTGAGTGGCTGACAGCAGTAAAAATTATTTTACCTTCTACTGCTCTCTCTTGTTATTCCTATTATAATTCTCCCCAAGTTTTCAGCTACAAATCATTTCTTTTTTGCATAGTCAATTCACATTTTTTTGAGGCAACATGATGAAATAAGAGGCATTATTTTTAGCACAACAGGCTCTGGTTTACCATAGGGGAGAATACAAAATGTCATTGACTTCAAGTTCATGCTACACTAATTTTCAATATCAGCCAGACAGCGAGGGAGTCTATCCCCTTTTCACTAGCACTAGACCAAGAAGATTTTTAGCATCTGAAGTGGAGCGCAACACCTACCATCAGCTCCTCACTTTACTGCAAAGATCCCTGTGCTACTCATATGCTGAGGGCTGGTATTGAACCAGGAACCTTGTGATTCCTAGGTAAGTGCTCTATTGATTGAGCTAAACCAGCCCTACTATTCTTTAATAATGAATAAAAAAAAAGACAAAGTCTTTATTGAATGACATGAAAACTCCCACAAATCCTGGATTTATCACCTGCAAGAGTGGGAGAGAGTTAAATTTCTATCCATGATATTGACCATTATCTACTTACAAATACCAGGACCGGTTCAGCTCAGTCGGTAGAGTGTCCGACTAGGAACCACAAGGTTCTTGGTTTGATACCGGCCCTCACCAACTCAGTGTATGAGTAGCATAAGGATCTGTGCGGTGTATATATATATATATATATAATTAGAATAGTGTATATACAAGAACTATTATTCTAAAGGAACACTTAAGCTGGGTATTGGTTCTGTAGATAAATAAACTTTTATAGTAAGATATCTTTAACACACACACACACACACACACACACACACACACACACACCTAGGGCCGGCTTAGCTCAGTCGGTAGAGCGTTTGGCTAGGAATCACAAGGTTCTTGGTTTGATACCGACCCTCACCAACTCAGTGTATGAGTAGCACAAGGATCTGTGCGGTAAAATAAGGAGCTGATGGTAGGTGTGGTGTTCCACCTAAGACGCCTAAACAATCTCCTTGGTCTAGCGCTAGTGAAAAGGTGATAGAATCCCTCGCTGTCTGGTTGATACCGACTTTAGGCCACCCTAACTTTACTTTTACTTATAAGTATAGACCACCTCTCACAGGGATCTGTGCAATAAAGTAAGGAGCTGATGGTAGGTGTGGTGCTCCACCTCAGACGCCTAAACAATCTTCTTGGTCTAGCGCTAGTATAAAGGTGATAGACTCCCTTGCTGTCTGGTTGATACCAACTTTTGGCCACCCCAACAACTTTACTTTACTTTTACTTATAAATATAGAACACCTCTCACAGGGATCTGTGCAGTAAAGTAAGGAGCTGATGATAGGTGTGGTGCTCAACCTCAAATGCCTAAACAACCTCCTTGGTCTAGTGCTAGTGAAAAGGGGATAGACTCCCTTGCTGTCTGGTTGATACCAATTTTAGGCTGCCTCAACTTCTTTACTTTACTTTTACTTATAAATATAGACCACCTCTCATTCTTCTTTATCGTAACGTAGTTAAGCCTAATTTCTCCTGTCTTGTCTTGAAACTGTAATCTTTTACTATTTTTATTAGTTTTGTCACTTTTCTTTGCATTCCCTGTAATCTCAATTACACTCCAATTTCCATGTCTGGAGTCCAGAGTTCAGTACAAGATTCTATTAGAGGTACAGGGTGTAATGGTTGTTATTGTAGGAAATGGATACAGGGAAATGTCCAAATCATGGATGAGTCTGTTTGCATTTCACATGACACTCATACCCTTGGGAAAGGTATGAATCCAAGTATTCTCCTCTCTGCTGTTGGTAAATAGTAAGGCACACTAAGCTTTTTAATCTTGGTGTGACAACTAGTCTAGGAGAAGGAAAATTCAAGAATACAAACCAGTTGTACTCTGCTTAAGAAATAAATAACCTTGTATTACAGCCTGCTCATGGTGGAGGGGTTGGGTAAATACATTAAAGTTTCATTCATTGTCTATTTCTTTCTCATTAATACAGCTTCAGTTTTGATGCTTTTTGAATGGAATGGACATGACAACCCGAGTTGTTTGCATTTCAAATAGTGCTAATGTTGCATAATCTATGGTAGCATAGATTATTGACAACACTGTGTAGCATAAATGGAAATTTACAGACCGTTGGGAACCTTTGATCCCAAAATGTGGGAAAACCGCATCTTTACTTTACTTTAACTGAAGTTGTATTCAGTAAGATAGAAATTAGATAAATTAAAATTAGAATTAAATTAGTGAAATAGATCACTAATTAGGATTGATCCTATTCTAGTAGAGACAACCTCAAGTGGATTTAACAGAGTTTTCCTTCTTCTAAACTGGTTGCCTAACCACGCTTAAAGAACCCAATCTGCCCTACTATTTACCTATAGCTGGAGGGAGAGTAGTTGGATTCATACCTTTCCCAAGGGTTAGCGACATATGAACTGTTGCTTTGTCCAGGATGTGAACTCGGGTTGACGAGTCCATTTCCTAAGACTCCATGCACCTGCAACAATTACACCATGCACCTGCAACAAACAATGAATGAAATGAACAATGAACGATACATTAATTCTCTTCAAAATAGTCCCTTTGACGTTCAACACACTTATTCAACACAAATCACCAGTTTCTTTATATCCTTTCTTTTTACTTTTATTTATGACTAGAAGTGGCTACCTGGCATCGTCTGGGTAGAGGGGAGTAAAAAAGGTAGTCTCACAGATCCATTATTGTTGAATCGCTAGTTGGATACTCGCAGGATGCCCCATTAAAATTCCTATGAAAAAAATACCTTGCGTTGATCCAGACACTGTGATGAGAAAAAATAATGTCTCCTATTTAAAATACTAAATGCAAAAAAAAAAAATCCATGCTGTTATCATTTAATAATATCCTTTCAGCAAGTATATTAGGTGTGAGACCTTTCAGCTGTACCTTATAAACATTCATCTTAATTCCACAGAATATTTATAATCTTTCCATAGATTATCTAACCTTGCCTTAAAAGAGTTTAGAGATGGGGCATTCACTATTGATGATGGTAGTTTATTCCATGTATTCACCACTCTGTTAATAAAATAATTTTGTCTTGCATTTGCTTTATAAATTTTTTTTAATAGTTTTAATTTATGACCCCTGGTATTGATATTTTGAGCAATGTTTAGTAGGTCAAAGTTCATTGAGTAAAAACCATGTGTATACTTATAGACTTCAATCATATCCCCTCTTGTACGTCAATAGACCAAACATGGTAAGTCAATCTTCCTAAGTCTTTCTTCGTACGAAAGGTTTTTTAAATCACTCGTTATCTTAGTAGCTCTCCTCTGAACTCCCTGAGTTTTATGTCATTTAAATTTTATCTTTAATTATCTTCATGAATATAAATCAAACCTTCATTATTTTTGCTCAAAAAGCAAGATCTGGTGTAGTGAATGTGTATATATATTTACCTTGTCATTAATTGTTTTATTTTCATAATTTGTATAATTTCATACATATACACAAACTGCCCTTTATATATGTATAGATGTTAATGTACCACAGTGACATTTTCACGTTGTTTTAGAAATTTGTTAGTATGTCAAGTTTACACTGATCTGGTAGTTTCTGTCTAATTTCTAAGATGATGAGTTATCGTTATTTATTGATTTTATTCAAACTTTGGAACAACGCAGCAGTCTTGATACATTTTCATCAGGAAATTACTCATGGAACTCTAGAAGATGTTTTTAGCATAGAACAACAGATGCTCCAAAAATAAAATAAAATCAGTTATTTATTACCATGGAAACTATAAAAGATATGCGGAGAATATTTTATATCATTTACACCATAAGATAGTGCACCTTGTAAGGTGAGGCTATAGAATATGCCAACTATACCTCTGCAGAGAAATAAGCCCCCCCCCCTGCCAATGGGTTCACTGTTGACCATGGGTGGTGACCCGTAATGCCTGAGGAAAGGATCGTGGTGGCTGAGCAGCCGTTGAACTGGATACTGTTGTCCTGTGACATTCAACACTCCACCTCATCGATTAATCATGGATAAGGCTGTTTGCATTTCACATGGCACTCATACCCTTGGGAAAGGTATGAATCCAAGTATTCTCCTCTCAGCTGTTGGTAAATAATAAGGCACACTAAGCTTTTTAATCTTGGTGTGGCAACTAGTCTAGGAGAAGGAAAACTCAAGAATACAAACCAGTTGTATTCTGCTTAAAAAACAAATAACCTTGTATTACATCCTGCTTATGGTGGAGGGTTGGGTAAATACATTAAAGTTTCATTCATTGTCTATTTCTTTCTTCATAAATACAGCTTCAGTTTTGATGCTTTTTGAATGGAATGGACATGACAACCCGAGTTGTTTGCATTTCAAATAGTGCTAATGCCCTTGGGAAGGTATGAATCCAACTATTCTCCCTCCAGCTATTGGTAAACAGTAGTGCACACTAGACTTTTAACTGTATTATGGCAACTGCTCTAGGAGAAAGAAAACACAGAATTCAAATTAGTTGTACTCCACTAAAAAAAAAAGGATCTTGTGTCACATCCTGCTCAAGGCAGATGGGTTAGGTAAATGCATACACACATCTTCTGAACATATTTGTTTGGGGTAAAATTGTTTCCCACCCACTTCAATTTTTCTGAATTTTTTCCAGATGTTAATGTTAGACAATCCACAAAATTTGAGCTTCAATTCCAAAAATTGGTGGAGTTATGTAGATAATATAGCTCTCCAAATTTGGTGGGGTTTGTGAAAAATGGGACTTTTTAAAATCTATTTTTGGCTGTAAAATGAGTTCTAGAGCTTCCCTACTCATAAAAACAGGTTTATAAAAGCATTTTGCACAAGGAATCCAAATATGCTATCAAAAAAGTCTTAAAATTAACTAATTCTAAGTTATTGATGATTTCTGATTTTTTCATAGCAAGATCAATATCCCAATGTGGCACTGCATCTAGGACAAAAACTCCAAATTTGGTGGGATTCACGAAAAATGGCGACTTTTCATAATCTATTTCTGATCAAAAATCAAACTAAATTTGGAGAGATAAAAATTGACATAACTCGGCCTATTTTTGGAATTGGAAGCTCAAATTTTGGTGGTTGGCTAACTTTATCATAATCCACCCTTGGACAAAATTTCAGAGTAATGGAAGCGTGGGGGGGTGACATGGCCTGGATGATTTGACACGGAATTACTCTTTGGTCTCTTAGGATTGTTCAAAGAATATCAAAGTTACTTGCACTTGGCCAGTATTGAGCAATGCAAGATTTTTTATCTCTTTCTGTTGAAGTGCTTTGAGATAGAATAGTTATAAAAGAATAAACTATTTCTTTGCTACAATCTTTTTAAAGCGGAATTTTTAATGTAATATACATTTCTGTTGATATTTTCTGAGAACTCATAAATTTGATTTGAAAACTTTCAATTACATTAATAAAACTACTAATCAGATCTCAGAGAGAAAATAAAAAGACTCAGGCAAAATTTCATAAATACTGAAAATATAAACAAAAGAGAGTCGTTACAATCCAGACTATTTTTACTGGGTAGTGTTGGTGTGGGGTGGGAGGTGATGGTGATGAAATCCTGTCAACACATTGAGGAACATAAGATTGCATCCACACCCACGGTAAGGTGCGACAAGAGGTCAAGTTTTCAGCCGAGTATTGCTGGTTATATTTACCACATACCCCACATCGTACAAGTTAGGCACAAGGCACTATTAATGTGGGACCACCCATGAACCGAAGCTCATGGGAGGCAGGTGCCAAAAAAAAAAGAAATGCATCGGTATTCTCCCTGAAGGGGGGCCTCAGGCACTGTGCAATAAACCAAGCCCTACCCCTTTAAATTGAGGGGGCAGGTGTAGCCTGGGGGATGGTCCCCTGGGATCAACGACGTTAACTTATGCGCTCCAGGGATGAAGCTACCAGACCCTCTGATTCAGATAACGTTAATCTGCATCTAATGGTGAAGTTGCAATTCTGGAACTTTGGGGAGTGTGGAGTGCCCCTTCATTGTGATTACTCCCAGATCCACTGACCATGAGTGGTAGAACATGTTAGGGTCCCATCTATGGGTTAAATAGAAAAAATGAGTTTAAAAAAATAAAAATTGAGTACCTATGAATTGAGTACATAAGAATGAATAAATTAATAACACAAAAATGTCTTTGGCATAAAATAACCCAATTGGGGTTGACATGCCATAAAATCTAACCAACAAGCAACCAACCAAAACATCTTTGGCATAAAATAACCCAATAGGGGTTGACATGCCATAAAATCCAACAACCAAGGAACCAACCAAACATCTTTGGCATAAAATAACCCAATAGGGGTTGACATGCCATAAAATCCAACCAACCAAGCAAACCAAGCAACCAACCAAAACATCTTTGGCATAAAATAACCCAATCGGGGTTGACATGCCATAAAATCCAACCAACCAAGCAACCAACCAAAACATCTTTGGCATAAAATAACCCAATCGGTGTTGACATGTCATAAAATCCAACCAACCAAGCAACCAACCAAAACATTTTTGGCATAAAATAACCCAATCGGGTTGACATGCCATAAAATTCAAGCAACCTACCAAGGCTAAAGAACCCAGTATGCCCAACCATGTACCCAAAGCTGGAGGGAGAAAAGATGGATTCATGCCTTTTTTCAAGGGCATTAGTATAAAGGGAAATGCAAACAGCCTTATCCAATTCAGTTTCCGACAATGATAACCATCACACCACATGGATCTTTATGTATTGTCATTTCTAGCTCCACATCCCTTGGCATAGTAGTTATCATCATCATCAGAATGGACACAGAGAACCGTGTGTTACAATGGCATATATCCTCATTGGGTATATATACAAGAGTTCTTATGATACAGTGAGAAGAGAGTATTAGTGAGATATTAGACAGATACATATAACTTACTGGGTTGTTACTTTCTACTTTGACCATTTTGTCATTTCCTGCGTCTTCTCTTTCTATCTTGGGCATGATGTTGTTGGGACAGTAAAACGAAGTCTGGGTGGACATAAGTCTAAAATGAGTTATCTTCTCTTGCTGTAGTTCGTTTGGCCGATAGGTGGTGTTGGTATTTGGCCACAAGCGAGAATTATGATTTCCTGCCTTTTTTCCACTCAGGCCGGCAACGAGGAAACATAGTCTAGCGCCTGCCGCCTCTAAGCCTTAGGGGGCTTTGCCCCCAAACCAGCTACCAATAAGTGACATTGTCTACAACGTGAGTTGTACGCCTATTTCCTCATAATACATTTATGTATCTTTTTTGTATATCTTTGTCATGTATGTGTATCTCCCGTCACTTACGGAATAAATATTATCTTTTGACACCCTTGTCGGAATATTGCTTGTACTTATATGTACCCACATTGGGAGGTTACTTTGAGCCTTCAAACGTTAATATAACTTCCTCCCATGTTATAATGTCTACGTCTAGTCTGGTTTCTCTTTACCTGTTGCTTCTTTCTTCTCTTGTTGGTTCTTCATTTTCTAAACTAAGGTATGCTTAATTAATTAACAAGACATTGCTTTTCAAAGTTTTATTTGTCTTTTGTAACTCATCATGCGGAGCTGACAGCCGGGATTCATGAGAGTTTAACTACAGTGTATGAATTAACTTTTTTGTGAATTGGGTTACGATTTAGGGGTTTGGGGATTAAGGTTGTTTTTAATTACGTATTGCTTAAAAAAAAAAAAAATGCAAATTACTATATATTTAATTAACCATTGAAATTAATTATTGAATCCAACGGTAGACACATTAGTCTCAGTTGTTTGTGTTAGTATTGCAATGTATAATTTCAATTAAACTTGGATTTAAAAAATATTTTTCAACATTAAATGTATAGTAATTTGCATTTTTTGTTGTGTTTTTTTTTAAAGCAATACGTAATTAAAACAACCTTAAAAACAACCTTAAAAACAACCCCCTAAATCATAACCCAATTCGCAAAAAAGTTAATTCATACACTATAATTAAACTGTCATGGATCACCACCAAATAAGTTTCCGTTTTTATTTTGGGGACGATTTGCAAGTTTAACCCAAGTCACTTTGAAACACTGGTTCCTACTAGATCACTGAAGTTAAGCAGAGATGAGCCTGTTCAATATTTAGATGGGTGATCATCAGACAAACCAACTAATCAAACAACCAACCCACTGCATTTTAAAAGTTTCCAGCACTCATTTTTTTTTTAAATTAGAGACTGAATACATTGTTAAAAACCATTTCTTTGCTGGAAACTTTTGCTCTCTCCTTATACGTCTCTTACTTAAAGTGTCGAAAAGAATTATCAGAAAAATTTGCATTTCTTAGTGATTTTTTAATCTTCTTCACTCTTTTATGAAAAAAATAATCTTTCATCTTTGTTTTTGTAAAACTGGGAGAAAAAAAATAAAACAAAAAAAACTAATATTGATAATTTTAAAACTGTATCTCCAGGATATGAGAACAGGTAAAAAATAAAAAAAAATAAAAATTCCATACAAAACTGAATTTTCGAGAAGAAAAAAATATCAAAAAAAGAAGAAACAGTGTGATATTTCATTACATGCCGGAAAACGCAAGTTAGCCTGAGAAATAATAGAGAATCATTTCAACCGACGCTTTTGATTTAAACGATCACCTTGAAAGCAAAGATTTAAACATCAGATAACAAAAGAAAACGGGAAATAAAATAATCACAATTATCACAGAGTTTGAACAATAAAAATCTCCAGGTCAACAGTCATGTATACTAGACTATCCATGTGCCAATTGGGTTCTTGCTGTAACAGCAGTCCATGATGATATTGGTGCTTCTATTGAGGAAGGAGTGATTCTAATTGATAATTTTTTAGTTCTCTCTTATTAAATTGAGAACTGATTTGATAATTATTTTCAGCTTGAATGCAGACCCCACAAAATTAACAATAAAAATCTCCAGGTCAACATTCAGGTATACTAAACTATCCATGCGCCAATTGGGTTCTTGTTAGAACAGCAGTCCATGATGATATTGGTGCTTCTATTGAGGGAGGAGTGATTCTAATTGGTAATTTTTTAGTTCTCTCTTATTGAATTGAGAACTGATTTGATAATTATTTTCAGCTTGAATGCAGACCCCACAAAATTATCAATAAAATCTCCAGGTCAACATTCAGGTATACTAGACTATCCATGCGCCAATTGGATTCTTGTTAGAACAGTAGTCCATGATGATATTGGTGCTTCTATTGAGGAAGGAGTGATTCTAATTGGCCTTTCTTTGTTCTCTCTTATTAAATTGAGAATTTGGATGATCTGATAATTGTGTTCAGCTTGAATGCAGACCCCACAAAATTATCATTCATTTGCAAAGTGGAGTGGAAATTCCTTTATTCTCTAAGAATTTTTAAAGTGTATTGATTCTAAAAAAATGAAATCTTGACACAGGCAGACAAAGAGACAGACAGATGCACACACACTCACACACACACTCACACACACAATGGAAGACTGACTGACAGACATACACACACAGACACACACACACACACACACATATTATATATATATATATTTATATATATATATATATAAATTATGATTGCCGGTTTTGCTGGGTTACACACAAAGGCAGACAGATAGACACAGAGACACAGACACCGACTCATACATATACATGCACATATACATTTATATATATATATATATATATATATATATGTGTGTGTGTGTGTGTGTGTGTGTGTGTGTGTGTTTGTAACTATGTATCTATATATCCATTGGATACCCGTTGTAACAGCAGTCCATGCACCCATCAGGTTCCTGTTGTAACAACAGTCCATGATGATATTGGTGCTTCTATTGAGAAAGGAGTGAGTGATTCTAATTGGCATTTCTTTGTTATCTCTCATTAAATTGAGAATTTGGATGAATAAATAATCAGGTTCAGCATGAATGCAGACCCCACAAAATTATCATTCATTTGCAAATTGGAGTGGAAATTTCTTTATTCTCTAAGAATTCTTTAAGTGTATTGATTCTATAAAAAGGAATTCATGGTTGACTGTTTTAGCCGGGATACACACACAGACAGACAGACAGATGTATACACACACACACACACACACACACACACACACACGCACACACACACAATGAAAGACTGACTGACAGACAGATAGACAGACACACACACACAGGCACACACACAGACACACACACACACACATACATATATATATATACTAGAAAAACGTGACCGGTTGGGTCACTCATTGAACTCTGGGTAGATTGTTGTGATCAGAAAAGAAGTGAGTTTGCAAAGCGATTTAATTTTTTAAAAAAGAAATAGGGACAGAGAATTTTTTTTAAATCAATAAGATCATTTTGTAAGATTTCTAGGAATGAGAAAGTTTGACCAAATTTAAATTTAAATGGACATGATTATTGAAATTCTACCAATAAAGGGATACCCATTTTCATTTTAAGAATTATTTAAAATTAATTAAATCGATTATTTAAGGTCAAATTTTTGTCTAAGTTAAAAAGTAGTCACATAATTAGCATCAATAAAAAAAAAAAAAATAATATTACACATGTAATTTATTTTTAATACATTTGAATTATTTTTTCAGTCACTTTTGATCAAACATATCTAAAGATGGCTGCCGTGAGTTGCCATAAAATACATGTTTACAAAATAAATTTAACACTCTCGATTGAAAAAAAAAATTACCAAAAATCTAGGAATTATCTGATTTTAATGAAATTTTCAGTATTGATTTATCAATGAATGAATTTTATAATGCATCAGTTATTTTATTTCAAAACTTTCTGATTTAATTTGATGTTTCTGGTATGATAAATTAATATATAAAATTCTTTTAAAATATGTGCAGCATGATGTTAAGTTTTAAATGTCATATTACTAGATTCTAAAACAGTCTTTGAGAGTATTGATTCTATAAAAATGAAATCATGATTGGCTGTTTTTGCTAGGTTACTCACAAAGGCAGACAAACAAACAGATACAGACAGACAGACACACACACACACATAGACACACCCATACATATATATGTATATATATATATATATATATATATATATACGCTTTAAAAACGAATGGCTTAAAATTTCCGACTGCAGTTTCTTGCCGTAGTGCAAATCTTCAGATCTGAGATTATTTTAGCGTCTGAGGTGGAGCGCCACACCTACCATCAGCTTCTCACTTTAGCACACAGATCCCTGTGCTACTCATACTGAGTTGGCGAGGGCTGGTATTGAACCAAGAACCTTGTGATTCCTAGCCAAACACTCTACTGACTGAGCTAAACACATGAAAAGAGTTGATAAGCTGTAAAACAAAACAACCAAACAATTAACCTTTCTTTCTTTTTCTATTCTGCATTGCGTTTGTAAATAGGCACCACTGATATTTTTTTACTCTTGTCACCTGTTGATGACAAGAGAATTGCTGATCAAAATATCATCACCTTAAGCATTTCTCTTTTGTCGTATCTCAATTCAATGTCTGTTTAAATTTTCTTTTCTCCTCTAACTGAATTTGTTATTTAAAGATAACTCAATTGTTTCAATTTTAATTCTAGCAAATAAGATGATTGGTTGGAAGGATAGAAATATTATTTTAACTAACTGTAATAAGCAATTGATATATGATTTATGGTTACCTCCCTTTTGGTGAACTCTCTAGGGAATACAAGACTATATCTTTCTTTTTCTCTTCTTTTGGAAGTCCTTTGCAGACAATGATGACGTTGTAGGGGTTATTTTCGTATTTGCCTGGGGAGTTGTCTGCTCGTTTAATGTCGCTGGTTCCTGCTAGGGGCCTCATGTATTTAAACGGCTGTTTTGAATTTCTCTTCCTCTTTGCCCTCTTTCCTCGCTATGAGACCACATGGGTTAGACAATTGTCATTCCCTTCTCGTTGGGGCTTCGGCCCTCAACGCCGACTATTTGTCACTGTAAGTGATTTATAATGCATGGACTATTCTTAGTCTCATGTCTGTACCTTTATATTACGTGTACTTGTATATTATCTTGTCAGTGACTTTTATGTATGTATGTTTATGTACTCTATTCTATCTTCTAATTTATGTATCCTTTGTGTATTTATGTGCTGTTATATATAATGTTTTGTCCCTCAACCCTTGTCGGAGTTTGTTTGCATTTCAACGAGTTATGACTTTGTCATAACCTTTGAATCTTACAACGTCACGCCGTATCTTCATTTGTGGACCCTATGGTGGCTCATTAGTCCAATTCTGGACTTGCTGATGTGGTCGCACACATTGCAGCAGAAATTCCCATCTACATTTGGTTGTTCATGACGACAAAGATGTCACTGCTCTGCAGTCCTGTTTATCTCATTATTGAGCTGCTTAGCTCCTGTGCGGCAGGCGTCTCACCAACCCTGTTTGTTGGAGGCCAGATCTTCCATGCTTGAAGGTGTGATGTTACATTTCTTCAGCAGTTGTCTTAATATGGTCTTTGAACTGCTTTTTTTTGGGGGGGGTCCTGTACTCCACGTGCCATCTAGGAGTTCATTGTAAAGTAGTTTATGGGGGAGTCTGTCTACTGGCATGTGGATGGTGTGACCTAACCAAAAGTACCAATTACTCTAAGTGTAACGTGGCGGTATATTCACAGTACCAAAAGTGATATATATTGTATAGCGGGTCTTGTCAACGTGCCTCCAAATTCACGACACTAAAAAGGTGTTCGGCACGTGGCGGTCATCTTGTTGATAAAAAAGTCCAACGCAAGAAATATATCGTCACAAGCTGCTTAGCTTTTATTTCCAGGCTAGTCTCGTGGATTGTGTCGGAGAGGAGGAAAGGCAGAGAGAAAAAGAGAGAGGACACTGTTAAATTACTGTGATCCCACAACTGGGACCAGAGGTCCGGTCCGTACCCTACACGTCCGAAAGCAAAAAGAGCCCAGTATTTTTCTTCGTTGTTCCATGTCACCACGTCAACACCCGAAACTTCCGGTTGACATTCAATTCTCCATTAGGGGGGTCATGCCCCGGTCAAATTCACGACAACCTGTTTTATGAACATCACTTTTTTTTAAAGCCTTTACTCACTCTTATTTCTTCTTCCTCTCTTTTCTAATAGTAGTTCTCGCAAAACTCCATCTCGCTACATAAGTAGAATAAAGCTCCAGTGTCAAGACTTTTAAACTAAAGTGTAACAGAGAAAATCGAGGGCATACAAAGAAGAGTGACAATAGTAATAAAAAGATTAAAAGATTACAGTTACAGGGAGAGATTAGAGAAATTAGGATTAACTACTTTACCAGAAAAAAAAATGAAAGTTTATCTAATTGAAAGTTTCAAAATAATTAATGGAATTTCTAATTATGGTAGACATTTTCTTTAATATCTCTACTCGAACTAGAAATTTGCTGTCAAGGCAGATTTCAAAAACTAGGTCTATTAACTAATTGAATTTGTTTGTTCATAGAATAATATATTTTTGGAACAAATTGCCTAATCTGATCAAAAACAGCAATGCTGTAAAGAATTTAAAGATTGAATTGGATGATTTAAGAAATAATTGTAAGAAAAATAATTCAAGAGGAAATTTTGGGAACTATCGAATGAATTACTTAACAGAATCTAAGCTGTATGTAGATATTGTATTAACAGAGTGTATGTTCTGTGCAAAGGTTTTTTTTAAATTCTTTCTTAAGGTTGATGTGAAAATATAGTAAAAGGGGAGATGCCCAAAGAGGCATAACAAACAAATAGATAATAATAATAATTAGTAATAATGTTGCGTAGTAAGGTGGAAAGATACACAGATGAATGTTGAGCTTAACACATTTATTAAGCACCAACATCCGGTGCAAAACAGATACATACAAACACAGAACAAATAAGTACAAACAAATAAGACAAACTCACACTAAAGAGAAGGGTCAGTTCGAGGAAGTCAGACTGAATATTATTCAGCTAGTTAATCTGCTTTAATTGTAGGCTATTTTATGGCTATGAGCCAGTTCATGTGGTAGAGTGCTGAAGGGCTGTTAGAAAACATGTCATCTCATGGATTTTGCCAGCCTGGCAGATCACAGAGTGAAGGTGAAAGAAAATTAAAAGATAGACAAGTACTTGGACCTGGCCAAAGAGTTGAAGAAACTGTGGAATATGAAGGCAAAGGTTGTGCCAATTGTAATTGGGGCCCATGAAATGGTTTCCAGGGGTTTGGAAAAGAATCTGGAAGAGTTGGAAATCCGAAGAAGAATTGAGACTGCCCTAACAACAGGACTGTTGAGATCAGCAAGAATACTCAGAAGAGTCCAGGAGACCTGAAAAGACTTGCTGTCACTCAGCCTCCAGTAAACCAGCAGCTTAAACAGGTGTGAAAAACAACAACAACAACAACAACAATAATAATAATAATAATAATAAAATTCTCTGGGACTTTGAAATAAAAACGGATCACCTTATCCCATCAAGAAGACCAGACCTAAGAACTTGTCAAGTGGTGGATTTTGCAGTGCCAGCAGATCACAGGGTGAAGCTGAAGGAAAATGAAAAAATGGACAAATATCTGGACCTTGCCAGAGAACTGAAAAATTTATGGAAAGTGAAAGTGATACCAATTGTAGTTGGCGCACTTGGAACAGTCCCAAAAGGATTAGAAAAGGGTTTGGAAAGTTTGAAATCATTCAGAACACTGCACTGCTGCAATCTGCCAGAATACTCAGAAGAGTCCTGGAGACCTGAGGAGACTTGCTGTAACTCAGACTCTAGTGAAAGATCATCAGCTAATGCTGATGTGAAAATTCAAAAGGAGTTAATAATAATAATAATAATAATAATAATAATAAGAAGAAGAAGAAGAAGAAGAAGAAGAAGAAGAAGAGGAATTGGGACCATCCAAACTACAGCACTGTTGGGATTGGCTAGAATACTCAGAAGAGTCCTGGAGACCTGAAGAGACTAGCTGTCACTCAGCCTCCAGTGAACCACTGGCTACGGCAAGTGTGAAAACCTCATAATAATAATGTATCATCATCACCATCATTATCATTTATTTGGACAGAGAGATATCAGTTCACTAAGTTCAATCCTAATACCAACCAACCAGCCAATCAAACCATCTCTCATATACAGGTTGGCACCAATATTTTGCCTAAAAATTAGTTCTAAATCTGACCTATAATATAGAATACTTATTACAAACTCAAATATTTATACATATAAAATTGAGAAGTTACATATAGCAGACCACATGTGAAGAAAGAGAAAGGCAAACACTCTGGGATGAAGTTGATTACTAGACTGGAAATGCCACAGAAAAGGGACAAAAATTAAAGAAGCAGTACATATCAAGATGCCATGAACATATATAACTGTGTGCAAATTATTTGTATTTATAATACAATTATCTATAAATAATTACTATTAGTAGTTAATTGTAACCATAGGAAAAAAATAATTTCTAATGCATTTTTATAGTAAAAATCATTGGCCCATGCATTTTTTATAGTAAAAATCATTTCCAATACATTTTTATAGTAAAAATCATTTCCAAAACATTTTTATAGTAAAAATCATTGGCCAATACATTTTTATAGTAAAAATCATTTCCAAAGCATTTTTATAGTAAAAATCATTCCCAATGCATATTTATAGTAAAAGTCATTGGCCAATACATTTTTATAGTAAAAATCATTTCCAATGCATTTTTATAGTAAAAATCATTGGCCAATACATTTTTATAGTAAAAATCATTTCCAATACATTTTTATAGTAAAAATCATTTTCAAAGCATTTTTATAGTAAAAATCATTTAATTAATTTTTACAATGAAAATCATTTTCAATGACTTTTTATAGTAAAAATTCTTTTTTTTCCCCTAATTTAAACTCATATTGTAAAAAGTCACTTTTGCATTAAATAACCTGACAAGAAACAATATACTATAAACTAAACCAAACAACCAAATGACCAATACATGTAAATATGAAGGTAGGCTGAAAGTTTCATAGACTGAAAAGCTATGATCTTATTCCTGCTGTGGATGACTTTTTTTACCAATGGGATCCAAGCACTGCAACACCGATGGAAGAAGCTTGTGGACTGCAAGGAGGACTATGTTGAAAAATAAACTAATAAAATTCTATGAAATTATCTTGGTCAGCCTATGATCTTTTCAGCCCCACCCCTGCATATATGGAAAATCTTTTTCTTTAAATATTTTATATTTAAGCCATTTTCAACATTTTCAAATTTAAAAACATTTTATTTACAACAAATAAACAGAAAATCTTTAACACAAAAACTGAACCATATTTTAACATTTTTTTTTTTTTGGTTTTTAAACTTTGGATCAATTTTTTTTTTTTTTTTTTTTTACCAAATTTGCATTTTCTTAAAAATTTTGTCAAGGAATAAAGAAATAAGTAAAGAAATAAATGAAAAATCTCGCCACTCGTTAGAATGTGTCAGTTTATTGTCATTTCTTTTTTTTCTTTTTTTTTTCTTTTTATTTTTGTCAAATTTGGACCCAGATTTGTGTTTCCAAAATCCAACAGAGGGTACATCACAGTTGCCCCTTCCATATTGGATGTTAACGGATTGTTCAAAGAGATCACTTTTAATATAATTGTTGGATCCAAGAAAAGAGAAAGGAATTTTTTGAAGAAAAAAAAAATTCTTTTTTTTCCCCCAGAACAAAGTCTGGAATAATGATTGTCCAATTTATTTCATTCAATGAAAAGTCAACAACTTTTTTCACCATGTATCATATTGGAAATACACATTATCTAAAACTTTTGATAGCAGAATATATATATATATATATATATATATATATATATATTATATATTTATTATAGTGTACAATACATTTAAGGTGCAATTTTTAACATTTGTTTCTGAGCAGCATGTTTGCAACTTTTCTTAAATGTATTGTACACCATAATGAATAAATACAGCTCTTACACACATAATCGAGCACTTTATTTTCAATTCTCCAAAACTAAAAAAGACTATATATATATATATATATATATATATATATATATATCTGTGGCAACTCCGGGGGTCGGCTTGTTGGCTCATCCCAAGTAAACAACATTCAAGTAAGTCTATTAAAGCAACAAAATTCTTTTGTAATGTGTCGTTTTTATTTTTGACATCCAAAATTAATTGTTTTAAGTCTGTGTCTCAAAATATTAACCGAAATACATTTCGTTGATATTGTCCATAATAAAGAAGAAAAAAGATAGAAAAAAAAAAAACAAAGAAAAAAGTTTAAAAAAATAATTAAATAAAATTAACTTGGCTAGTCAGACTCTAGAAATTAGAGCCCTACCAAGCTGGAGTTATATTTAGGAAATAATGTATTTCTTGCTTTAATTTCATAGATAATCTTTAAAAATCTCTAATGACTTGAATGCCCTATTTTTTTAAAGAACACATTTTTTAATTCAATTATAGATTATCAAATGTTCATTTAAAGTAATTTCTTCCGTACAGTATAAAGTTTTTTAACGGAATGTATCAATTGAAAAAAAGTCAGATTAGGTTTTGCCCGACCTCAATTGTGTGTTATTTTCGAGACCACAGCAAATAAGTAACAGAAAAGCACATTGATAAATTAATAAGAGCCGTATATACAAAAAAGTAAGTCCCTTTATAACAATGATACATCCATTATGTAGAAGAGAAATTGCCATGGTGGCAGAGTTGACATAATGCAATCTCAAGATACTCAGGAGGAAAAGTTACCCGAGCAATCTATCAATTTTTCTCTCATAAAAAATTTAACAAAATTCGTTTAAAATGTCTGCCTTCTCAAGAAGATTATCACAAGATTTAAATGAGGTATACTTGCAATTTGATACATGATATAATGCCAAAAAATTTTTATTTAAAAGATCATGTCCAAAAATGTCTTGGCTAAATTTTCCCCATTCTAAATTCGGCATACTGACATTTGTCCAGTCGGCTTTTGTCTGGTTATTTATTTATTTTTAAAAAAATTCCCAATCTTCCTTCATACAACCTGCAATATTTTCCATTTTTTAATTATTTTTTTAATAAAATGGGGTTAGACTTAGACATGTTATGATATCTATCCAAGATAATCTAAATATTGTACCTGGGGCTTTGCAGGAAGCTGCGGAGACCCCATATTAGAACTCCTGCTCTCCAGTGGATTACGGGAAAGGGAGTAAGGACCCGAAAAGGCGTGGTTCCAAGATGAGGGCTTCAGGTCGACCCATTGACTACAATCAGGGATGTGGCCAATATTGGGCTTATGTTGAGGTTTGGAATGAGGAGTGACGTTTGTGACCTTGGAATGAAGGCTTGCTTGCTGTGTGGGTTTCTTGTGTTTGTTCGCCTCACTCAAGGATGAGGGTGGTTCAAATTGCTGGGTAAAGAATGGATCTGAAAGACAGAAGAAAAAAAAGATGACAAATTATTAGAACAATCATTCTTTCGGTAATACGATTGAGAAAGTGTTATTTCTGCAAGTGTTTATATTTTCTTGTTTCTGTAGTTGTGAATAGGAACCCTGTTAGTTATATTTGTATTATCTATAACTATTTGTCATGTTCCCTACATGTACGCATTTGACACAAGGCCCTATTTAATGTGGGACCACCCACAAGCCGAGACTTATAGGTGGTGGGTGCAAAAAATACATTGATCTCGTCGGCATTCCCCCTGAAGGGGGATGCCTCAGGCACTAGGCAATAAACTCAGCCCTGCCCCTTTAAATTGAGGGGGCAGGTGTTGCCTGGGGGGATGGCCCCCTGGGATCAACGCTGTTAATTACTACACCGATCCAGCAGCTGAAGCTCACTGGACCCCCGGCTGGGCTATGTTACATGAAATATGAAAAGATTATATAAAAAAAAAAAAATAAATGTACTGGTTTTTTTGAAGCAGGAAAGAATAATAATTCTTTTTATATATTACAATGATGAATTTGATGATGAAAAAAATTTTTGTAATGTTTTTTCTATGTTTTATGATTCAACATTTTTTTAATGTTTTTGAAAATATATACAAAATAATTAGTATGTATTTTATATGTAAATATTATATATGTAAATCATTAGTTTATTACATTTATATATTACAAAGTTGAAAGAATAATAAAACTAAAGATTAAAATAAGCAAACATTCAAAAGTACAACTAACTTGCCTTTTGGTTCAGATTATGTGTTTGAATGTGACTACTTTAAAGTATTTCTTATAGTATTCTTATAGCCTTCTTATAGCATTCTTATAGCATTCTTATAGCATTCTGATAGTATTCTTATAGTATTCTTATAGCATTCTTATAATATTCTTATAGTATTCTTATAGCATTCTTATAGCATTCTTATAGTATTCTTATAGTATTCTTATAGCATTCTTATAGTATTCTTATAGCATTCTTATAGTATTCTTATAGCATTCTTATAGTATTCTTATAGCATTCTTATAGTATTCTTATACTGGTATTCTGGTATTCTTCCACTTCCTGTTTGGAAAGACTTGGTTTCATAGCTAATTTTAATCTAATGTATAGAAAATGTTTTTGGTTAATATAGATTTAGATTAAAGAGTGATTTAAAAAAAAGATTATTTACTAGGGAGAATAAGAGAAAAAATAGGTATTGGGGACTCTTAAAATTCCCTGGTGATAAGCAAGTAATTTCGGATGAAAGAAGACGATAACAACAGTGGAAAATAAAGAAACATATATTCAAAGGGTACAAAAAATGTTGCAAATTTGTAGCATTTGCTGGCCAGACTTATCTTGCTGAGGTTGAAGGTAAATGTGAACACTAGAATGTCATTCTACTCGCTGTTTGACAAGGTAAAGGTGAGCGCTTGAAAAGCTTATACGATAAGTGACTTTCGTCACGGGTTTTAATTTTGGCGCCAATATCATATATTTGTGATTCGCCCTCTGGTGCCAAGGGGAGATAATTTGACTATAATTTTTCTGACAAGAATTAATAAGTTGTCTTGTGATATTTTAACTAGGTAATGTTTAGTAGTTTTTAAAGAAATTATTGTAGAACTCTTACAAAGGATTGGTGTTAGATTATTTATTTTTTTATAGTATTTTTCCTATTTGGAAAGATTGAAGTAAGTGAATTCAGGACCAAAAAGTGAGAGTTTTAATGTTTGCTTAATTCAATCTTTAGTTTCATCATTCTTTTACATTAAAAAAATCCAGTACATTTATTTTGATATAACTTTGTCATCTTATAATTGAAGCATATTCAAAATCCTTACATTTTAAAATTTTATATTAAATATGATATATATGAACTGTAAATGTACATACAAGGTGTGTCCTAAAAGTATTGAGATTGAAGCTGTATTTACCAAGATAGAAATGGCCAATGAATGGAATGTTAATTTTTTTCAGAATACAAGGTGTGTTAAAAAGTACAAAAAATCTCAATATTTTTTGACACACCTTGTATATATTTGTCCATATATACTGTCCATTATACATACACAGTGAGGGGGAAAAGTAATCATTCACTTTAAAAAATTGGTATTTTTCAACTTAACATGGTGTGAGACACTGATGTTGTCATTAATTTTTTTCAGAATACAAGGTGAGTCAAAAAAGTACCAAGTTTAAAGCTGTATTTACCAAGATAGCAATGAAGAATAAATGGAACGTTATTTTATTTCAGAATACAAGGTGTGTCAAAAAGTATAAAAAATCTCGATACTTTTTTGACACACCTTATATATTGTATAAACATTAGAGTGTTTTACCCATGTTAAATTGGAAAATGTTCATTTTTTAGAGTGAACAAATACTTTTTTCTCCTGACTGTAAGTACATATATAATATGTTCATATATATGATACATTCATATATAATATGTTCATACATATGTCTATATTTAATATATTCATATATATATATAATGTCCATATATAATATTTCCATATATAATATGTACATATATGATATGTACATACATAATATATATGAATTGTGACTGTAGATGTAGATTTCCCCCTCACTGTATGTACATACATAATATGTACATATATATGATACATTCATATATATGTTCATATATATGTTTATATTTAATATATTCATATATATATATTATGTCCATGTATAATATGTACATATATGATATGTACTTAATAATATATACATATATAATATATATGAATAGTGACTGGAGATGTACTTATATATATGTGTGTACATATAGATTATCAATTATATATTATATATATATATACATATATAGATATATGTACATATTTGTAGATGTACATATATATATTTATATATACATATATATGTGAAGAAAAGGAAGTGAATCCGACGGTATGTGGTATATTAAGAAAGATTGAAAAAACACAGGTTTAAATGAGTTAAGTGGTGAGTTTATTGGCCGATGTTGCAGTGTTTTGATCTATTAATTAGATCATTTTCAGGGCATTTGTTGGTATATGGAAGGTAATAAGAAATTTTTTTATCACAGAATAACATATACATATATATATATAAAAACATGTTATATTTTGTATATCTACATGTTATTATTGGAAAAGTATTGTTATGCATATGTTGTTCCAGGAATGTATAAACTAGCTGAAGTATCCATCTACATTGGGTAAAATGTCTAGATTTGGAGCAAAAATGGTTACCATAGTAACATGGGTATAATACACAATTTTTTTTTCCAGATTTTTAAGCCTGAAAGCTAGGGGTGCATATTGTATGTGAAAACTAGATACTAACTTTTTTCTTTTTTTTTCCGGATAGATGGGTCATTATATTTGTTAGGGCAAGACTGAAAGTAATTTTATATCTACAATCTTATCACTTCTGTTACAAAGTTATTGGTTGGTTGGTTGGTTGATTGGTTGATTTATTGATTTTAACGGCATATCAACCCGTCCAGGGTTATATCATGCCTAACGGTTAGGGTTTAATACATATTGTGTATTCATACATATACTTTTAGTAATTGTTTTTTTTAACAACGTGTTAGCATTTTTGGGGATTATATTGATTGGCATTGATTTGTTTCATATCTATATTCTATGGTATAATTTTATTTCCTTCAAAAAGGAGAAAATATCCTCTATGTTGACATTTTCAAACAGATCTTTCATATTGTTTGCTTTAAAATAACGGTTTCTGATGTGAGCAAAAAATCTGCATTCCATGAATAAATATTTAACTGTCAAAGGTGTTTGACATGTTTCACATTGTGGTTGTTGTTCTTGTTTGAGTATATAAGAGTGTGTTAGTTTTGTATGACCAATGCATAATCGGGACATAATGACTTGTTCCTTTCTAGACTTCCTTAAAGTTGGTCTGCAGCCTCCCAAAGTGGGATGAACGCATATTATACATGAAAACTAAATATTAACTTTTCTTTCAGATAGTTGGTTGCTATATTTGGTATATCATGACAGAAAGAAACACTTCTGTTTTATACTGCTTCAAAGGTAAAGGTGTGTATTATACTCTGATTTTTAACCAGAGGGTGTTGCAGGTTGATAACAGTCAGAAGATTTAGGAACAAGCCTATCTATTATTATACTAAAGCTGAGTCAATCAACTTTTGCTTCCTAAAGGCTTTTTTACTGTTTAGTTTAATGACACAAAAATTATACTAAATTATTCCTTACTTTTAGGATTGAATTATGTTTGAAAAAGATTCTGTTTTATAGAGAGAGTGCTGTTTAGATACTCTTAAACCAGTCCATCATATGAGGGTGTTCCAGCTATTTTACAACAATATATATATATATTTCATACCCTAGATGTAACAGCTATGATGGGACAAAAATAACAAAATGATACAACCACTGTCACATAATAGTTATTGCAATTATATATACTAGCAGGATCTGTGTATATACCACAGTATGATAATTTAATTATTACAACGTTTGATATGTTTACTTAAGAGCTATTGCAAATAGTTCAATATGTAAAAAGTATAACAATCTTGATTTAACTCTCTCTTTTTTTCTCTTTCTTTCCTTCTTTTCATTTTTTCATTATGTTTAATTGAAACAGATTAGCGTTATCGCTTCCTTGCGCTCACCCCTCTCTTTATCTTTTCCTTCTCTTTCTTTCTTCAGGATTTACATTTTTGCATTTCATCTTGAAAGGTTTTGGACAGTCTCATTTTTAGCCACAGGGTGTTGCAAGATGATAACAGTTGTAAAATTAAGGAACAGTGATATATATATATATATATATATATATATATATATATATATATATATACCAACTCCTCTGCACGAGCAGGATATAACACAAGGTCAATTTTTTAAGCAAAGTTTAACAGGTTTTAATTCAGAGTTTTCCTTCTCCTAGACCAGTTGCTTAACCAAGGTTAAAGAGCCCAGTCTGTCCTACTATTTACCCATAGCTGGGGGATATTATTGCTAAGTGAAAATGTAATTTCCACATCCAAGTATTAATAAAGTTATTTCATACACAAGATGTAATAACTATCATGAGAAAGAGGTAATAGAGTAATACTAGCACTGTCTTGGGTTATTTCCTATAAGTCTAACATAAACAAAGGGAACCACTCTTGACTAATAAATTATTAATTTATTTATTTATTGATCTACTAGCAAAAAAGAAGACGGGGTTAGGGTTTAGGGTTTAGGTTTAGGGTTTAGGTTTAGGGTTAGGCTTTAGGGTTAGTTTAATGGGAAAATAAATAATTTATCAGTCAAGAGTGGTTCCCATTTGTTTATGTTAGACTTATAGGAAATAACCCTGTCTTGTTATATTTCCATATACATTTCATACACTGAATATAACTGCTGTTATGAGACATGTGTAGTAGTAATTTAAATACAATATATAAATTGATCTTTTTCATTTAATCACTCCAAATGTAAAATTTAAAACCTGAATAATCTGCGTATGAACACATCATTTTTAAGAAAAAAGAAACAAATAAAAAAAAAAAACTGTGAACAATAGCAGTTTTTTGTTAGTCTATTTCTTCTTGCATTGTGTTGTTAATGGAGCACTGAAATACAATAATTCATGTTTATCCATATTTATTAGCTTGATTTTTGATTACCGACAAAATAAATATATTATGAAAAAAAAAAATTATTTTTATAAATATTTTCTTTAGATTTCTTTTTTTAGTTATTTATTTAATTTCTCAAATGTGTGATTTTTTCTTTTTTGAGTTTTTTTCTTTTTTTCATATTTTGTATAAGATTTTCAATTCTTGATTTTATCTCTTTGTTTCAAACAATACTTTTTTTTTTCCCACCCTCAAGGGTTGATATATATGATAATTTATCCAAATTGTCAAAAATAGTTTGTAACATCAGAAACAATAGAACGTATTGAAAACATAATTTGCCATATATTAAGTTACCCACTCCAAAAGAAAATGAGACGTTTTGAATGAATTATATACATTATGCATATTTATCAGAATATTTTGGTGGCAACTCTTCTTTTATACAAGGGTGAGTCAAAAAGTAATGCCATTTTGTTTAGGACAAGTATAATTACCAACACAGGAACAAGGGGGCTCTCCTGACTATCACTGTCCTAAAATGCTTGTTTCATTTAGTATATAAAATATGTCTGCAAATGCTGGCTTGCTGGTTGGTTGGTTGGTTGGTTGGTTTTTTACAGCATTTCAACTCATTGGGGTTTTTTTTATGTCAAAGATGGTTTTACTCCAAAAGCAAATGAGACATTTTGAATTAATTATATACATTATGCATATTTATCAGAATATTTTATGGTGAGTCAAAAAGTAACCCAAAAGAATTTGGGGACTGACTATCACTGTCCTAAAATGCTTGTTTCATTTAGTATATAAATATGTCTGCAAATGCTGGCTGGCTGGTTGGTTGGTTGTTGTTGTTTTTTTTACAGCATTTCAACTCATTGGGTTTTTTTTATGTCAAAGATGGTTTTACCCACTCCAAAAGCAAATGAGACATTTTGAATTAATTATATATATTACGCATATTTATCAGAATATTTTGGTAGCAACTCTTCTTTTATATGAGGATAAGTCAAAAAGTAATGCCATTTTGTTTACGACAGATATAATTACTGATACAGGAACATGTATCATACATCAAAATGAAGCTGGTCCTCTGTGGATCACATCCCTACTTCTCCCCGTAGTCACCGTTTCTCTCAATAGCAATGCTCCACCTTGGAATGAGAGCATGTATCTCTGCCCTATAACATTCTGCTGACTGTTCTTTGGGCCACTTCTTCACTGCAGATCTCACTTCCTCATCACTGGAATAATGTTTGCATCTCAAACCCACTTTCATGGGACCGAAGAGATGATAGTCTGAAGATGCTAAATCTGGTGAGTAGGAAAAGTGAAATCTGTAGTGAAGAAGTATCTGAAAGAACAGTCAACAGAATTCTAAGGAGCAGGGATACATGTTCTTATTCCAAGGTGCAACATTGCTATTAAGAGAAACGGTGACTATGTGGAAAAGTAAGGATGTGATCCACAAAGGATCAGCTTCATTTTGATGTATGATACATGTTCCTGTGTTGGTAATTATACTTATCCCAAACAAAATGGCATTTCTTTTATAACACACTCGTATAAAAGAAGGGTTGCTACCAAAATATTCTGATAAATATGCATAATGTATATAATTAATTAAGTGCCGGATTAGCTCAGTCAGTAGAGCATTCAGCTAGAAATCACAAGGTTCCTAGTTCGATACCGGTCCTCACCAACTCAGTGTTATGAGTAGCACAGGGATCTGTGTGGTAAAGTAAGGAGCTGATGATAGGTGTGGCGCTCCACCTCAGATGCAAAAACAATCTCCTTGGTCTAACGCTAGTGAAAAGGGGATAGAATCCCTCGCTGATTGGCTGATACCGACATTAGGCCGCCCCGACGACTTTACTTATATAATTAATTCAAAATGTCTCATTTTCTTTTGGAGTAGGTAAAACTGTCTTTGGCATAAAATAACCCAATGAGTTGAAATGCCATGAAATCCAACCAACCAGCATTTGCACACATATTATATATACTAATGAAATAAGCATTTTTGGACAGTGATAGTCGGGAGAGTCCCCATAGCATAATGGCTAATATGAATTTGAACTCCAGTCATGCTATCATGTTTACATTCTGATTAATATTGATGCTATTATTGATATTGATGCTATTAAGATATATTAATCTTAATTATTGGTATTTTAGTATTATTATTAATATTGATGCTATTACGCTTACTTTCAGACTAATACAGATAGGAATACCTGAAACCATAATTTGATATATAGCATGTTGTTTAATTGATAAATAGCATATTGTTTCTATATAGCATTATTGTAATTTAACAAAGCTATTACGCTTACTTTCGGACTAATACAGATAGGAATACCTGAAACCATATAGCTGTTTAAACAAATGGGGAGGGAGTCCCTGCAGCATAGTGTCTAATGTGATGGATTGTGATATTTTAGTAAACAAGTTGAGAATAAAGCAAATTTCAATCCAATTTGCAACTTAATTTAATATAAACCGAAATGTTTGAACATCAACTTCAACTATTTCTCTGAATGTTTGAGATGAGGCTTGAAGATTAGTATTGTCTGCATTATTCGGACTATTGTCCCCATCTTCATTGTTATCTGTACAACGTTTTGGCCGATATACCCTCGGGCCTTCTTCAGGTATTTCTTGTCGGACTCGGGAACCTTCTCGGACTCGGGAACCTTCTTGGACTCGGGAACCTTCTTTTCGAACTCAGGAACTTTCTTGTCATATTCGGGAGCCATCACGGAACTTTGAACCTAACCCTTTATTTATTCCACATGGGTTGCCTGTTCTCATTCCGCTAACCATAGCTGGGGTATGAGTTGTGTTAATTAATTATTTTTCTAACTGCTTTCACTCAGGATTGAACTCGGGTTCCAGAGATAACTGTCACTTAGAACTGTCTTAACCTAACTGCCTTATCCCGAGTTTGAAAAGAGGGTTCCTGAGTTCGAGAAGGTTCCCAAGTCCAAGAAGGTTCCCGAGTCCGAGAAGGTTCCTGAGTCCGACAAGAAATACCTGAAGAAGGCCGGAGGGTATATCGGCCGAAACGTTGTACAGATAACAATGAAGAGGGGGACAATAGTCTGAATAACGCAGATAATACTAATCAACTTCAACATCAAAAATAAATTCATCTTTTTCTCTCAAAATACTTTGTTTTTCTATTTTCTACTTATTTATTTATTTATTTCATCTTTTTTTTTTTTGTATGTATGTAGGATGATAGAGATCGGTCAAGTTTTATTTGGGAGAAAAGGATTATACAATATAAATGGTTATCCTGTGAAGAACTCAAGAGCTGAAGAGGGAAATCTACCAATACCCAATGCCACATCAATACCTGTAGAATTCAAGACCAGAAATAAACACCTTGGTGGAACATTCCACACTCCTCAAAGAATTGAGCGTTTAATATCAAAAGAAAACAGCAGCAACCAATCTTTACATCAGAAAGTATCTCTCAAGCCACAGGAGGTCGAACATAGTCCAACAAACACATTGTACAACAACTGTGGATATGAAGCTAATGATATTCACATTCACTCCAATCATAGTAATTTCTCAACTATTAAATGCTAATTTCCTGTTATTTCTCCTAATTTATTCATAAAGAATTAATTACATTATAGGAGGAACCCCTGCAGTGTAATGGCTGGACTTTTAGTAGAAAGTGAGTTTGAACTTCAGTCATGCTATTACATTCACATTTGGAAAAGGCATGAACCCTCTCATCCCCCCAACAGTAGGTTAATCTTAATAATACATTAATGAATTATGATTCTTGTGCCGACATTTCCCAAGAAATTTATCTTTTCTGTTAGAGATTTTTCTTATCTGGGAATGTAATTATCGCTAACATTTCTTGTAAACACAAGAAGCAAGGTTCACTTAAGTTTCGGCAAATATTCGATTTCTTTAAAATTTCCTATCTAATAATTAATGTTATATTTTGATTCTTTAAGTTCCAGACATAGTAGTAAGTGGGTTTGAACTTCAGTCATGCTATTACATTCACATTTTGGAAAGGCATGAACCCTCTCATCCCCCAACTACAGGTTAAATAGTGCCACTGCTGTTCTTCTTTAAGGGGTGGCTTTGGCATTAAATGACTCAAGAAGGTTTATATGCCATTAAACAAAAGAAATCAAAGAAAACAAATCAGATATAGTCTTATTTACAAGCAATGAATTCGTTGATAGAAAAAAAAAAGAATCTAATATTTGTATTGTTATCTTGAATAAATATTGAAATACAAAACATTTTATGCTAATTTTCTTTTGAATGTCATGTTTTATATCTTGAAAATGCATATTTTAAAAGATTTGACAGTATCATTTCAAGATTACAGAACAAAAAAAGAATTCTATAAAAAAAAATCATTATGCTGAGACATTTAAGATAAGAGGCTCAAATGAAAAAAAAATATTTCCGAGATAATTTCAATGGGTCCATAGCAAATTATCAGATAGATAAAAGGGAGAGAAAGGGTCATTGAATTAATAAGTAAAATTGGATAGAATCTTCTATGACTGTCCCATAATAGTTGTTACATTAAATGTATATGCAAATGTAATAACTATTATGCGTCAGTCGTAGTATTATTTAAATCAATTAGATTATTATCCAGAGATGTAAAAAGAAATAAGCGGTCATATATATATATATATACATATACATATATATATATATATATATATATATATATATATATATATATATATATATATGTATATATATATGTATAAACATATATATATATATATATACACACACATACACACATATATATATATATATGTATATGCATATATATATGAGAAGTAAACAAACAGACAATGTGTTTTGATATGGCTTTTTTAGCCGACAATTTTTGGGAGAATATGCGCTTAATTAAAGTCATACCTAATTTTTGAAAATTAAATAATTAATAATTAATGATTATTCCCGCCTAATTCATTAATTATTAATTAATTAATTTTCAAAAATTAGGTACAAATTTAATTAAGCACATATTCTCCCATATATATATATATATATATATAAGTTAGCAACTATTATGGGGCAGTCACAGTATTATTTAGATCAATTAGATCTATTAACTAAGCTAAACTGTCAGATAGATAGATAAATAGATTGCAATTATTATGGGGTAGTATTAGTATTATTTAGTACAATTAAACTATATATATATGTGTGTGTGTGTGTATATATATATATATA
>CM042151.1:57037747-57082747 GCA_023376005.1 Doryteuthis pealeii | reverse complement strand
ACTGAAGAGGCATGAAACGCCGAAACACGATGTCTGTGGATTACTTATATATATATATATTATATATATATATATATATATATATAAGGTGTGTCAAAAAAGTACCCAGATTAAAGCTGTATTTACTAAGATTGAAATGAATATTGAATTTTCAAAAATACAAGGTGTTTCATAAAAGTGCTGACTTAGAAGGTGTATTTACCAAAATAGAAATAAACTATGAATGGAACGTTATTTCTTTCAGAATACAAGGTGTGTCAAAAAGTACAAAAAATCTGTATACTTTTTAGACACACCTTGTATGTAAATAAAAATTTATTAAAATCCGAAATAGTTACCATTCCAACTACTTTTGGTTCTTCTTTGAGCCATTATCAAGGATGTTCAAACAGTTTATGATTTGTCAAAATTTCATCTATGATATTTATATAATGATAACATATATTATATATATATATATATATATATATATATATATATGTAAAAGCATCTGGAGCGGCCAAATTATGTCTCATGTAATCAAAATATTGCAAAACTTTTGATTACCTGTAGAACTTAGGCAGCAATTTGGTTGATAATTGGTTGGTTTGTTGGTTGGTTGGTTGGATTTTATGCCATGTCAACCCTTGGTGGGTTATTTTATGCTGAAGATGTTTCATTTCATTCATTCTTGATTGCTATTGAAATTTTTTCTTTAAACTGAATTTTTTTCAAACACATTTTTTTAAATTCATTTTTTTCTATTTAACTCATAGGTGGGACCTTAACAGGTACGACCACTCCGTTCTAGTGGAACTGAGACTAATGATGATGGAGGGATACTCCACACTCCACAGAGTTCCAAAATTGAAACTTCACCATTAGATTCAGTTTAATGTCCAGACAAACTGTTTTATTAAACTTTGTTAATTTTTCTTTTTGAGGACTAATGAACTCATTTTTTCTATATACACGTACTACCACTCTGGATCAGAGTGGACTTGGGAGTAATGGCAATGATGGAGTACTCCACACTCCCCAGAGCTCCAAAATTTAAATAATGTTTTTATTTCTCTGAATTTTTTAGATGAGGCTTGATGATTAGTATTATCTGCATTATTCGGACTATTGTCCTCATCTTCATTGTTATCTGTACAATGTTTCGGCCAATGTGCCCTCCGGCCTTCTTCAGGTATTTCTTGGTGGACTTGGGAACCTTCACAGACTCAGGAACCATCTTGGACTCGGGAACCTTCTTTTCGAAGTCGGGAACCTTAAAGTTCAGTGATGGCTCCCGATTACGACAAGAAGGTTCCCAAGTTTGAAAAGAAGGTTCCCGTGTCTGAGATGGTTCTTGAGTCCAACAAGAAATACCTGAAGAAGGCGGGAGTGCACATCGGCCGAAACATTGTACAAATAACAATGAAGATGAGGACAATAGTCCGAATAATGCAGATAATACTAAATAATGTCTCATTTAAAACTTTGTTCAATTTTCTTTTATGAGGACTAACTTTTTCTGGATTAAGTGAAACTAATTGTCTGAAAAGTTCAAACTCTATCCATTTTCAACCATCTTGTGGTCATTATTAAGAACATTAGTGTCTGCCATTTAAGAATTCAAACAAACAAACAAACAAAAACTATCGATGTTACTCTTTTCCATCAATGGATTTACTTTTTTTACTTTTTAAAATGGTTTCTTCAACTCTTAATGGCAATCACAAATTTACATGACGTCACCATCGCAGTTTAAACACCTGAATTTAAAATTACAATGTTCTTAAAAGTAAACGCCATGATGAAAAAACAAAACAGTAAGATCAATAGTTTTTGCTAAACCTCTTAATGACTAACAAACACTAATGTTGTTGGTAATGATAGAAATTGTTTGAAAATGGTTAGAACTACATCATTTGTATGATATCTGTTCTTTCTTTCTTTCTTCCTTTTTTTCTTTCTTTCTTTCTTCTATTTTCTTTCTTTCTTTTTTTTCTTCCTTTTCTTTCTATTTTCTTTTCTTCCTTTCTTTCTTTCTTCCTTCTTCTTTCTTCCTTCTTTCTTTCTCTATTTCTTTCTTTCTTCTTTCTTTCTTTCATTTTCTTTCTTTCTTTCTTTCTTCCTTTCTTTCTTTCTTTATTTTCTTCCTTTTTTCTTCCTTTCTTTCTTCCTTTCTTTCTTTTCTTTATTTTCTTCCTTTCCTTTCTTTCTTCTTTCTTTCTTTCCTCTATTTTTTCCTTTCTTTCTTCCTTTCTTTCTCCCTATTTTCTTTCTTTTTTCTTTCTTTCTTTCTTTCTTTCTTCCTTTCTTTCTTCCTTTCTTCCTTCCTTTTTTCTATTTTCTTTCTTTTTCTTTTTTCTTTCTTTCTTCATTTTTCTTTCTTTCTATTTTCTTTCTCTCTTTCTTTCTCTCTTTCTTCCTTCTTTTCTTCCTTTCTTTTTTTTTCTTCCTTTCTTTCTTTCTTTCTTTCTTCCTTCCTTTCTTTCCTTTCTTTTTTCTTCATTTTTCTTTCTACTATTTTCTTTCATTCTTTTTTCTTCCTTTCTTTCTTCAATTCTTTTTTTCTTCTACTTTGTTTTTTTTTCTACATTTCTTTCTCTCTTCCATTCTTTCTTTCTTTCTTTCTTTTTTCTATTCTTACTTTTTCTACTTATTTTTTCTACATTTTCTTCTTTCTTTCTTTCTTATTTTGACTTTCTTTCTTCTTTCTTTTTTACTCCTTCCTACATCATTTAGATGATATTTCTTCTATCTTTCTTTCTTTTCTTTCTTTCTTTCATCCTTTCTTCTATTTTCATTTTTCTTCTTCTACATTTCTTTTTTCTTCTTTCTTTCTTTCTTCATTTCATCCATTCTTTCTTCTTCTATTTTCTTCTTTCTCTTTCTTCTCTTCCATTCTTCTTCTTTAACTTTCTTTTCTTTCTTTCTTCCTTTCTTTCTTAAAGATTGACCAACCCACTTTTTACAATTCTCCAGTCTGAGGTTTGTGTTATACACATGAAACTTGAATAATGGTAATATAGTCCCACCCATAATCTTATATTTTAGGTTTTAACCTTGCTTTGTTATTATAGCATTGAGCACTATTTCTATACATTCACTTTTCTTATAAGCTGTCATTCATTATATATATATATATATATATATATATATATATATTATATATATATATATATATATATATTATATATATATATGTGTGTGTGGTGTGTGTGTGTGTAAAAATATATTCGCAAATCTGTATATGTACATTTGAGTTCTTAATTTTGTTGAATCCTATCAAGGTAACATTTGATATCACCCTCTCTCTCTCTCTCTCTCTCTCATATATATATATATATATATATAATATATATATATATATATATATATACAGCTTCAATTTTTGATACTTTTATGACACACCTTATACTATATATTATATATATATATATTATATATTATATATATATATATTATATGTTTGGTATAAGGTGTGTCATAAAAGTATCAACATTGAAGCTGTATTTACAAGATAGAAATGAAGAATGAGTGTAACAAAAAAATCTCATTACTTTTTGACACACCTTCTATTATATATATATATATATATATATATATATATATATATATATATATATATATATATATGTATAACATATATATATATATATATACATGCATATATAAATATGTATGTATTGTTGTCTTATATTATTTTTTCAGAATACAAGGTGTGTCAAAAAAGTACAAAAAGTCTCAATACTTTTTGACACACCTTCTCTCTCTCTCTCTCTCTCTCTCTCTCTCTCTATATATATATATATATATATATATATATATATTTATATATATTGGAGGATATGTGCTAATTGAAGTCATACCTAATTTTGAAAATTAATTAGTTAATAATTAATGAATTTAGGAGGGCATATATGTTCAAATTTTCTTGATCTGTTTAGCCTTACATTTGAACATATATGCCCGCCTAAATTCATTAATTATTAACTAATTAATTTTCATATATATATATTATATTATATATTATATATATATATATATATATATAAAGGTGTGTCATAAAAGTATCAAGATTGAAGCTGTATTTACCAAGATAGGAATGAAGAATGAATGGACACAAAAAATCTCAGTACTTTTTGACACACCTTATATATATATATATATATATAATTATATATATATATATATATATATATACACATGCATATATAAATATGTATGTATTGTTGTCTTATATTATTTTTTCAGAATACAAGGTGTGTCAAAAAGTACAAAAAAATCTCAATACTTTTTGACACACCTTGTTTTATATATATTATATATATATATATATATATATATATATATATATACATAAATATACTCTCTCTCTCTCTCTCTCTCTCTCTATATAATATATATATATATATATATATATATATATATATATATATATTGTTGTCTTATTCTAATGAATTTTGTTGCATAGTAATGAATGCTAAAAATAATGCAGAAAATAATAATAATACTAGCTGAAGTAATATCAGTGAATGCATCTTTTTCATTTTCAAAAGAATGGAGCCTGTACACCATGTTATTTAATGCTTAAGCCAGGGAAGACCAACACACATACACACATGAGCTCACGAGAAAAAAGAGATTTTTAATGATAAAGACTAAAAAAAAAAAAAAAGATAGAAAATAAAAAAAGAAAAGGATGAAACAAAAGAAATTAGAACAAACATGTAAAAAGAAAAAAAGGTTACAGGAAGAAACTGAAATTTTACTGTAAGCTATTTTAGAGTCTGTGAGAAAAATTTATTTTTGCTGTTTTTCTCTGTGTTTTTTTGGTTTCGTTTTATTTTGCCTCTCTGAAGTTAAACGCACAGAACACTACGTCATATCTCCCGTTTACAATCTACAAGAAGCAGAAATGAAGGTGATGCTATTGGCCATACTGCATTTTAGTTGTCTTCTATTTTGTTTTGTATTTTATTTATTTTTTTATTGTTTTCCTAGATTTGTTTATTATTATTATTATTATTGTTGTTGTTGCTGGTAATGTTGCTGTATCATCCGTCCCCATCGCCGCCCTCCCCGTCCCTTGCCATTGAACTCTTTTGTTTTTAATTCTTTATTTCTACTTTTTTTTATTTTAAGTTTTCAATTTTGGTTTTTATTATTTACTTTGTTTTGTTTTATTTTTTGTCAGGTGTAGAATCTTATAACTGAATTATTTTGCCTCTCATCGGTGTTCCCAAAAGTATGTGCATGTGCGCGCACAAGTCGAAATACGCACAAAAAAATAAAAAAATGAATAAAATAAAATGGTGACCGAGAGAAAAATAGAGACAAACAACCAATGAAAAAAAGATCTTCACTTCTTAAAATTTCAAAAAAGAATTCTGTTGTTAGCCGAGGCAATTGTTTAACAATGAAGCATTACTCAGTTTTATTTTGAATTTTAAAACTCAAATTATTTTGTTAATCTAGCTAGCAGTGTTATTAGGCAATGCTCAAAAAATTGTTCACACAAAAGCAAGAATTTCTATTGGGAACAGTTCTAAGATTTATTTTATTTTATTAGGGTGAGTCAAAAGTTTTGCAATATTTGCTAACATGAGGCAAAATACAACAGCTCTGGATGCTTTTGCTGGGGTTGTAAAGGAGATCAAAACTCAAATTATTTTGTTCACACAAAAGCAGGAATTTCTATTGGGAAACAGTCTAAGATTTATTTCTTTTATTAGGGTGAGTCAAAAGTTTTGCAATATTTTGCTAACATAAGACACAGTTCAGCAGCTCTGGATGCTTTTGTCTAGGTCATAAAAGGGATGAACTACACTGGACCATGAGATCCCGAGATAGCCTGATACTCTCTGAGGGTGAGTCAAAAGTTTTGCAATATTTTGGTAACATGAGGCACAATTCAACATGGATGGTTTTGCTGAGGTTGTGAAGGGATTAAAACTCAAATTATTATTTGTTAATCTAGCTAGAAGTGTTATTAGGCAATCCTCAAAAAATTGTTCACACAAAAGCAAGAATTTCTATTGCAAACAGTTCTAAGATTTATTTTCTTTTATTAGGGTGAGTCAAAAGTTTTGCAATATTTTAGTAACTGAGGCACATTCAGAGTTTTCCTTCTCCAAGTCTAATTGGTGTATTAAGGCTAAAAATCCCAGACTATCCTATTATTCTACTCATAGCTGAGGGTTATACACTAGATATTTAAGATAAAATTTAATCTAATAACAATATGTCAACTCCAGATTCATTCTCTCATATACCTGCATATATTTATATATGTGGATGCTTGGTGCTTACATTGTATTGTAGAATGTTTTAGTTAAATGGTACATCCAAATAAAGGTTTGTGCTAATAATAAAGTACTTCCCAACAGAGTGCTAAGAATTGAGGTTGTAAATAGATGGTTCTCATAATGATCTACCACTGCTCTAAACAGCAGTACACAAGTAGTCTTGGACCAGTTCATTTTACTCTAAGAAAAGGTGAGATAGGCTTTGCTATAACAAGCATTCTTTGATAAGCACTCACACACACCTACATAATTATAGGAAGTTAAATATTTTCTTTGAAATTTGGTACTAGATTGAATCACATGACTTAGTATGGATGCTTTTGTCTAGGTCCTGAAAGGGATGAACTACACTGGACTATGAGATGCCAAAATAGTCTGATACTCTCCAAGTGCTGCTTGCTGGATTTGCCTCTATGGTTTGAAACTATGGACCTCAGAATCCATGGTTTTAGGCCGACCTAACCTTGCCTGATTGTCAAGGTTCTTGTTACCTGAGTGAAATTTTGTGAACCATCTGGTTACTGTACTGTGATCAACTGTACCCTCACCTTTAGTGATGGCTCCATGTGAGATTTGAAAGCGACACAGATGAACAAAGTAAAGTTGGCAGAGTGGCCTGTTGTCGGTATCAGTATGGTAGCGAGGGTGTCTATCCCCCTTTCACTAGTGGTAGACCAGGAAGATGTTTTGGTTGCTTCCACAGCATTGCTTCCATGACCGAGTTTAAACTTGTAAAGCATAAATTCTCAAATTAGACAACTTAACTCAGTTGGAGATTTGTTTTCTTTTATTCGGGTGAATCAAAAGTTTTGCAATATTTTGGTAACATGAGACACAATTTAGCAGTTCAGGATGCTTTTACTGAGGTTGTGAAGGGGATTAAAACTCAAAATTATTTTGTTAATCTAGCTAGAAGTGTTATTAGGCAATCCTCTAAAAATTGTTCACACAAAAGCAAGAATTTCTATTGGGAACAGTTCTAAGATTTATTTTCTTTTATTAGGGTGAGTCAAAAGTTTTGCAATATTTTGCTAACATAAAACACAATTTGGCAGTTCAGGATGCTTTTGATGAGGTTTTGAAGGGGATTAAAACTCAAATTATTTTATTAATCTAGCTAGAAGTGTTATTATGCAAACCTCAAAAAATTGTTCACACAAAAGCAAGAATTTCAATATTTTGGTAACAGGGCCACAGTTCAGCAGCTATGGATACTTTTGCTGGGTTGTTAAGGGGGGGTTGTACTACATTGGACTATAAGATACTGTGATTGCCTAATACTCTCTGAGCACTACTTGCCAGAGTTAACTCTATAGCTTGAAGCCACAGCTTTAGAATCCATGGTTTCAGGCCTACCTAACCTTGCTTCACTATCATGGTACTTGCAGCCTGAGTGAAATTTCTTGAACCATCTGGCTGGTTGGTTGGTTGGTTGGTTGAATTTTATGGCATGTCAACCCATTTGGGTTATTTTATGCCAAAGACGTTTTTTTATTCATTCTTGATGGGTTCTCGTTTTTTAAAATGCATTTAAAAACTCATTTTTGATTTATTTAACCTATAGATGGGACTCTAACAGGTAGTACCACTCCAAGTCACCATCTGGTCAGTGTACTGTGATCAACTGCACCTTCACCTTTTGCACAACAAATGCTTCCACGGCATTATGGCCCAGTTTGAACTTGTGTAAGTTCCTGACTATTCAGCTCAGATAGTAGAGTATCTGCCTATGAACCACAAGGTTCTATTTTTGATATCGGCCTTTGCCAACTCAGTGAATGAGTAGCACAGTTTGGATCTGTGTGGTAAAGTGGGAAACTGATGGTAGGTGTGGGTATTTGCCTCATACCCCACTTGTATGGGCTGGGCACAAGGCCTGGTTTTAACGTGGGCCCACCCACAAGCCAAAGCTCATGGGTGGGAAAGAACAAAAATTGTGTCGATCCCTTCGGCATTCCCCCTCAAGGCAGGTGCCTCAGGTGCTGGGCAATAAACCCAGCCTGCCCCCAAGGGGGAAAGTATTGCCGGGGGGATAGCCCCCTGGGATCGATGCTATTAATTCAAACACACCGATTCAGTGGCCGAAGCACACCGCACCTCCGACCCGAAGGACGGGCTGGTAGTGTGGAAACTGATGGTAGGTGTGGTGCTCCACTTCAGATGCAAAAACAATCTTCCTGGTCTAGTACTAGTGAAAGGGGGATAGACACCATCGCTACTATGCTGATACCGACTATAGGCCACTCTGCCGACTGTACTTACTTTGTTCATCTGTGTGGCTTTCAAATCTCACATGGAGCCATTACTATTGATTTCTTTGAAAAATGTGCAATTGTAAACAGATCTTCCTATTGCCAACTCCTTTGACAAAATTTACATTATTTATTGAATACATAGGAGAAGCATGTTTTAGTTAAAAAATGGGTTATTTTCTATAAGTCTAACATAAACAAAGGGGAACCACTCTTGACTGATAAATTATTTTTTTTTATTTATTGATCTACTAGAAAAAAAAGAAGACAGTATTAAGGTTAGGGTTAGGGTTAGGGTTAAGGGTTAGTTTAATGGGAAAATAAATAAATAATTTATCAGTCAAGAGTGGTTCCCCTTTTTTATGTTAGACTTATAGGAAATAACAAAAAAATGTTTACAAATGGGGTAAACATGGTTTTGTCACTATGAGATTGAGCTGAAAGGATTGTCCATGGCGTGGAAAAACATTCTGACACTCCAGTAAAGAAAAAGTTTGAGGTGCAGGGGTTAATAAAAAAAGGTCATGCTGAATGATTTCCTTAAAAAAGGTGTAAACACTGTTTCCTATTACCAACTCTATATGGAGGCCCGTGGCATAATGGTTAGTGTCATAGGAAATGGCCTCGTCAACCCGAGTTCAAATCCTAGACAAGGCTGTTTGCATTTCACATAGTGCTATTACCCTTGGGGAATCCATATATCATCCCTCTAGTTATGGTAAAAAAGTAGGCTCTTTAACCTCAGATAGGTAATCAGTCTAGGAGAAGGAAAACTTGGAATTTGAAAAACCTGAGGTCAATCGTTGATTGGGTTTGTGGCATTCCTTGTGCACCAGTTATTTCCTATTGACTGTGCTAAAAAGTGCGGACAGTCCAACACAAGCCTTTACCACTATAAACAAAACACTGTGAAGGTTGTTCATTGGATAAACCCACATGCTTGAAATCAACTAGAGAGTCCATTTTTCCATTGTCAACTCCTTGAAGATGAGTAGGGGTATCAAAATTAATTATTTTCTTCAATATCTTTTGCATTTGCTTTTGATTATTAAATTAGTTTTATAATTCTTAATAAAAAAAGTACTGCTCTATTAGCTGGGGTCGTAGGATACACTGACTGCTCCTCTGCAGAAGGATAATTCTCGTTTTCCAAAATTGGTGGCGATTTCAAAGCCTGTTGATTCGTCATTTTGAGACACAGTATAGGTGGTAATGTGTAAAACACAAAACAAAATAAATTATCCCACAACTGTGTCTCAGTCTGTTACCAATAGTCAATAGGTAGTTGAATGGCAGTCACCCTAATGGTAGATGATTGTATTATATATAGTCTGTTGCCAATGAACTTTCTTCATCTTTTGCCAAAGAGTTCCTTCTACTGAAACAGTCCAAGGGAGATAACTCATAATCCACACTCTCTTCAGTGGAGCCACTTGATGGCTGTGGGTGGCAACCAGTGATTCCTGAAGACAGAATTGTGTTGCCAAAGCAGTTTGTGAACCGGGTACTAATTGGTCCTTGGAACATACAACACTCTACTTCGGCTCTTATTGAGTTAGACGAGTGGTCAGAGGCCCCATCTGATCAATCGGCTGGTCATATCAAGCCCTAGCAACTATATGATTGTTTTGATCGTATTCTTCAAATTGCTCTTATGGCAAACACTTAACCCTTTTTATCATGCTAGAAACCAGTGGCTGAGGGTCAACCACCAGAATTTATTTATAGACATGAAGTTAATGAGAATTATTTCTACCAGTTTATTAATGTTGGAATTATTTTGTAATATAAGGTGTGGTGGAGGCCACCACTTAAGCTTATAGACTCTTTGTGGCCATGTAGATTCAATCAGCCAATCAACACGCTCAAATATGGGGTTAGTTAACTATTTAATGGCTGATCTTGAAAGGCATTCAGTTGCTCATGTTTGAAATGGACGAACGTAATCAACAACGTACGATTCTGCTAAACACAAGGATTAACACTGAGGAACACAAGGAATCTCCACTGTAAAGGGATCTCACCTGCAGCCTAAAAATAGCCACAAGAATCGTAACAATTAATGCACATGAAATTAAACAAATCATATGTATATAAAAAATAACATTGATAACCAGTAAATAATCCACAGGGGTTGATGTGCCATTAAACACCAAGCAACCAACTATAAAAAAAGCTAGGTAACAGTCTGTCACATGAAACATGAAAAAAAAAGTAAGGTGTGTAAAGTGAATACAGAGATACAAATTTCTGAGGCCTGCTGCATTGACTGCTGATTGTCAGAGTCATCACTATTGTATGAAGAAGAGACAAATAAAAGGGGGAAATAATGGAAAGAGAGGAGAAAGGAGCAGGAGCAGGAGAGAAAACACTTGAGAGGTTGAAAGAGTAAGACTAACATAATGTAATATAACATCTAAAACTTATATCATTATGCATCTCAAGTGGGGTAATAGTTAACTAGCTAGCTAGATTAGTAGACCATTGTTAGTGAGTTTGATTCTCACAAGGCATCCTGTACTTCTGTTCTAACAATGAAAATTACATTTAATCTGATGATAAGATAAGTAATAAATTTGTTCCTCAAAATGTACTTTAAAATATATTATTTGCTTTATCAAAAAAATTTTTTTAATTTTTTTAAAGTTATTAAAATATTACTACTACTTAAAATATTATTAAATTAAATATTTTATTTTTTAATTAATGAGAATGAAATAATATTCTATTTTTTAAGTTATTATAATGAAATATATAGTATTATAATAATCAAATAATAAATATTTCATTTCTCAACTTATGATTTATAAGAATAAAATAACATTTTATGTTCTAATTCATTAAAATGAAATGGATATTATCAAAATTATAAGATAATTAATACTTTATTTTTAATTCATCAGAATGAATATGTGGTGTTTTCTGAGACATGAAAACTATTTCAAGTGGTCGACAATTGTAAAAAGGTTGAGAAACACTGGTCTAGGCAAATGAAACTAAGCAGGAGTTACAGAAATGATATCAATTCTTTTTTAAATAGCCTGTAAAATTTAAAAAATTATACAAATTAAATGGATTAAAACATCACATATTAACATTAAAATATTTCTTTTTGTTACTATAAATTAAATAAAAATGTTACATATTTTATTTGAATATTAATTAATAAGAATTGATTAATTCATTGCTATTATGGAAAATATTTCTTATTTTGTCTGTAACTGTTTCTTTGTTGCCAAACTTATGTAATTTTTTAAAATCCTAATTTAGCATACCTCATGACATCTTTACTAAAAATTGAATGAAGTAAACTTTATTTAAATTAAAATATTACATTTTTTTTAGCTATAAATTAAATAACAATATTTTACTAACATATTACTTAGTTTATTATGAGATAAAAGGCGATGAAAAAACACAATACATTGTTAAAATGAAAATATTTTATATCTTTTTCATTGCTGATATAGACAATATTTTGATTTATTAAAAATCATCATCAGAGCATAATGATAATTAGGTCCGTTTTTGAACGTAATTGTTTTTTATCCGAATTCTTCAAGGGAAAAACAGAAAATAATTTGAATTCAAACTGTAAGTATTGTTTTTCCCAAATATAAATATTGCTTATTTTATCCATGACTGTTTTCTTGTGAGAAGCCAAACTCATGTATTTTTTCAAAATACTAACTTTACAAACCTCATGATACTTTTACAAAATATTAGATGGATTAAAACATCACTTATTTTTATTAAAAATATTACATTTTTTGGAGTAGTAGATTGAATAAAAATGTTGATTATTTTATCAAAATATCAATTAATTTATTACTTCAAATGAAAATATAACTTATTTTGTCTATAGCTGTTTTTAGTTAGAAGATAAAGTTATGTCATTCTTCTTATCATAACATAGCATACAATATAACATTATTACTACAAATTAGATGAATTAAAAGATTACTTATTTTTATTAAAAAATATTAGATTTTTTTTGCTCTAAATCAAATAAAATGGTACTTATTTTATTAAAATATTACTTTGTTTATTATCATAAATGAAAATATTTTTTATTTTCTCTTAAACTGTTTCCTAGTTAGAAGCTAATGTTATGCCCTTTTTATCCTAACTTAGTATATCTTTTGACATTTTTACTAAAATTAAAGGACTATATTTTATTAAAACATTTGGTAGCTATAAATTAAATAAAAATATCACTTATTTTATTGAAATATTAATTATTTTATTTCTATAGATCAGGGGTTCCTGACCAGGGGTGCTCGCACCCCCTGGATGTGCAAGCATCATTCCAGGGGGTGTGAGAAGCATCTGTTTAAATTTAGATTAATTTGTTTTTCTTTTGTAATTAATTTTATTTATATTTTCGTTTATTTATTTCAGATTATTATTATTGTTTAGAGAGTGAAATATATATGATCTTTTGATAAAACTGGAATATGTATTCACATTCTATGTTTTTGAACAAAAGTATAAATTGTTGGGGTGTGAGGTCAGAGCAAAACTCTTTTAAGGGTGCGGGAATAGAAAAAGGTTGAGAACCACTACTATAGATGAATGAAAATATTACTTATTTTCTTTAGTTAGTTAGAGGCCAAAGTTCTTTTTATTATAACAACATATCTTATGATATTTTAACTAAATATTAGATGAATTAAAACATTGTTTTTATCAAAAATATTGCATTTTTTGTAGCTATAAATTAAATGAAAATGTTACTTTTTTTCATGAAGATATTAATAACCATATTTGACGGCATATAGGATGCACGTCTTTTCCAAAATTTTGGCTAAAACAATTGCCCTGCATCTTATACATCGTAGGTGAAGTTTGAGATCTCCCGTAGCCTAGGCTAATTTTCTCTATGATGCTCACTAACCCAGCTTACGCTCAGTACTTTTACCTACCCTAAACTGCCAAATTGCTTTTATACAGCTATGTTTCTGCTTGTCTAATGCACAGCTAGACTGTTTTCAACAATATATGCTTAAATACACTAAAAACTTTTTTTCCTGAATCTGACCTGCTGAATCGGGGTGCGTCTTATATCCCCGTGCGTCTTATATGCCGTCAAATATGGTAATTTATTACTATAGATAAAAATATTACTTACTTTCTCTCTAACTGTTTTCTAGTTAGGAAATAGAATTATATTTTTTTTAACATACCTTCTCATATTTTTACTTCAAATTATAGGAATTAAAAGATTGCTTATTTTTAATTAAAAATATTATATTTTTTGCAGCAATAAATTAAATATGTTACTTAACATTACTTATTCTATTAAAATATTGCTTAGTTTATTACAATAAATGAATGAAAATATTACTTATTTTCTCTATGACTCTTTCCTAGTTAAAAGCTAAAGTTATGTGATTTTTTTCTGCACAACATACCTTATAAAATTTTTCTGATGACTATTTTTCCTACAACCATATTTGAAATTTTGAAATGTTAAAAAAGATCTTCTTCAAAAATTTAGCTGTAGGTCTATAATTTTATAAATGTTCACTTTTGTTTTGATTTTTGAATCTTGGATTTTTTTGTGTGTGTGTTTGAAGAAATGCCATTGGGTTGTAATGAAGCAAGTGATTTTTTTTCCTTCACTTCAATGAACAACTTAAATAAACATTTGAAAAATGAGAAAAATATTTCACCAACATTAGTAATATTTTCTTTCTTTTTTTTTTTTTAAATTTAAAAAAAAAGATATTGCTTCAAAACAAATATCGGAAATCATATTAAGACATAGAACCACCTGAAAAGTACTAATTTTTTTTTACATCCCTTCTGTATGAATTTACCCAACCCCTCTACCCCAGGCAGGATGCAACACAAGGTCAATTTTTAAGTAGAGTACAGCTGATTTGAATTTGAGTTTTATTTCTCTTAGTCTGCCCTACATCTCTTTGGTATGAAAAAAATGCAAGATGTGGCAGAAATACCTCCTGCTTTTCAAACTGTCACCTGTGTGGTGCAAGTGAACTTAGGCAAGTGGTAATGGTAGCTCCACCTAGCTAATAACTTTTTCTTGAGAAACAACTACACTTGAGCAGAGTTTTCGGTTATTTCCTATAACTCCAACCAAAAAAGGGGAACCACTGATTGACTAGGAAAAAAGAAGAAGGGGTTAGGGTTAGGGTTTAGGGTTAGGGTTAGGGTTTAAGGTTAAGGGTTAGTTTAATGGGAAAATAATGGAAAGATTAATTAACAGATAAAATTCATTGATAATAAAATTTATCAGTCAATCAGAGTGGTTCCCCTTTTTTAGGTTGGAGTTATAGGAAATAACCGAGTTTTCTTATTGGGTTCAACAGAAATATGTCCCACATTTTAAACTGTCACCTGTGTGGTGCAAGTGAACTTAGGCAAGTGGCAATAGTAGCTCCATCTAGCAAATGTCTTACCATTTTTTCTTTCACTTGTACCCCACTGGTGACAGTTTAAATTGTGGTAGGTATTTCTGTTGCACTATATGCTAGTCCTCCATTTTTCTTTAATCATAAAATTCAACTGTATTATTAAATATTCATGTTCTATAAGATCAAAAAGATGCTGTCAAATGTTTTTTCAAAATTCAAAGTCATTATAAGGAATCTTGCAAAATACATTAAAAAATATTTTGAATTTATTTTCACATCTTATAAATAAAAAGAAATAATTTTAATGAAATATGTTACATTTTGGTTTATTCAGTTTATAATGAAAAATATAATAATATTAATGAATAAAGTAATATTTTTGTTTATTCAAGTTATAATAAAAAGTAATAATCTTAATGAAATAAGTAATATTTTGGTTTAATCAATTTATAATGAAATATAATAATTTCAATTAAATTGGTAATGTTTTCATTGATCCAATTTATTATAAAAAGTAATAATTCTAAATTAATATTTAAATTCATTTAATTTATAATAAAATTTAAAAAAATTTATGAAATAAGTAATGTTTTCATTCATTTAATTCATAGTAAAAATGAGTAGCATTTTAATAGAAAAAATAATATACTCAGTTAATTTATAATTTTAAAAAAATGTTCTTCATAAAATAAGTAATTTCTTTCATTTATCTAATTCAGCAAATAATATTTCAGTAAGCTTTTTGTAATTTCATCTATTTAATTCATAGAATAAAAATGGATAACATTTGTAATAAAATAAATGCATTTATTAATTTACAGAAAGTTTTAATTGAATTTAAAGATATTAGAATATCATTGTTCAAAATTATTTTATTGTTGTGCAACATTGAATATTAGTAATATTAAAGTCCAAGTATTAGTAAAGTCAGTCAAAACTGTAATCTATATTGTAATGTTCTAGTTTTTGTATGTATGTTATTATATCACAGCAAAAATAGTACATCATAGTGAGACTTTTGTTCAAACAATATTATTAAAATACTATAATTCTAAGAAAAGTAAAGTAAAGTCATTGGGGTGACCTAAAGCTGGTATCAGCTTGACAGCGAGGGAGTCTATCTCTTTTCACTAGCGCTAGACCAAGGAGATTGTTTTGGCATCTGAGGGGAGTGCCTCAGTTTACTGCAAAGATCATTGTACCACTCATGCACTGAGTTGGCGAGGGCTGGTATCGAACCTGGAACCTCGTGGCTCCTAGTCAGCCGCTCTACCGACTGAGCTAAATCAGCCTTAATAAATTTTAAATAATTCTAATAAAAAGCATAAGCAATTTCTAATCCGATTAGAAAATTGGAAATTAAATAAATGAAATTATCATTTATTTCATTAACTCTTTGCCTACTTTAATCCACCCACAGCAGCTCTCCCACTACAGTGAACCTACCTTAAACCACTAGCAGCAGTTCTAGTTGTCACTTGTTTACACTAAAAACACTATGTGACTCAGATTACAATAATAATTGGACTTTATTTGAATAAAATGAGTTCTGAGGTGAATAGATATTGAACTTTTAAAAATCCCATCATACAGGCAAAAAATACCAAGAAAATGTGGTACAGCCAGGGTGGGGGGTAGGCAAAAATTAAAATTAATTACTTAAATGAATTAGAATATTACTTATTTCATTAAATAAAATTTTACTATTAAGTTAATTCAAATTTGCTATGAAATAATCTATATATTAATACTCATATTCCTTAAAAGTACGACCATTATCATCTTGCAACACCCTCTGGGTAAAAATGCAACCGTCCAAATTGTCCAAGATGAAATGCAAAAATGTAAATCCTGATTATCTGGTGTCTCTTATCTGCCGAATTCTTATTTCATAAGAGTGTTGTCACCTCAGCTAAATAATGGACCATTCTGTTCTTATTATATGAAAAAAGGGAAGAAAATGGATATGATACACAGAAAAAATATAATAAGAAAGAAAGAAAGAAAGAGAGTAGGGAAAGATTGAGTGGGAGAGTGAGCATGTGTAATAACGCTAATCTGATTCAATCAAAAATAATGAAAAGATGAAAAGAAGGAAAGAAAGAAAAAGAGAGAGAGAGAGAGAGAGAGAGAGAGAGAGAGAAGAGAGAGAGAGAGAGAGAGTTACATCAAGATTATTATAAGTAAAAGTAAAGTCGTCGGGGCGGCCTAATGTCGGTATCAGCCAGACAGAAAGGGAGCCTATCCCTTTTCACTAGCACTAGACCAAGGAGATTATTTTTAGCATATGAGGTGGAGTGCCACACCTACCATCAGATCCCTGTGCTACTCATACGCTGAGTTGGCGAGGGTTGGTATCGAACCAAGAACCTTGTAATTCCTAGCCAAACTGAGCTTAATCACTCTTAAGTAAATATATCAAATGTTGTAATGCTTAAATTATCACACTGTGTTATATCCATAGGTCCTGCAAGTTTAAAATATTGCCATAATTATTTGTGTATAAGACAAACTATTTTTCCAGATTTTTCAGTCTCGGGTTAGCTCAGTCGGTAGAGCGTTCAGCTAGAAACCAAAAGGTTCCTAGTTTGATACTGGCCCTCGCCAACTCAGTGTATTAGTAGCACAGGGATCTGTATGGTAAAGTAAAGAGCTGATGGTAGGTGCAGCACTCCACCTCAGACGCAAAAACAATCTCCTTGGTCTAGCGCTTATGAAAAGGGGATGGACTCCCTCGTTGATTGGCTGATACCGACTTTAGGCCACCCCAACGACTTTACTACTTACTTATACACTATAATCGGAGGCGCGTGGTCTAATGGTTAGAGTCGTGGGAAATGGACTCGTCGACCCGAGTTCAATTCCTGGACTAAGCTGTTTGAATCTTACATTGCGCTAATACCCTTGGGAAAGGTATGAATCCAATAATCCCTCCAGTTATGGGTAAATAGCAGGGCAGACTGGGCTCTTTAACCATGGCTAGGTAACCAGTTTAGGAGAAGGAAAACTCTGAATTCAAACCTGTTAAACTCCGCTTAAGAAATTGACCTTGTGTCGCATCCTGCTCGTGCGGAGGGGTTGGTAAATATATATACACTATAATTATATAATTAACTTTTTTTTCGGCCACATGCCTCACCATATTCAGGACAAGATGACCAAAAAGTAAGTTATATCTATAATTCAAACTAATGTGTTTTACACAGTGATAGAGAAATGTCAACTGGTATGTGTACTTTACATAAGTTTTTTTCAACTAGTGTGAGTTTATTTTCCCTGCAAACTTGTTGCCTTTTTGTATGAACATGTCCATATGTTTGCTTGTGGGGATTAAATAAAACTAAAATAAAATGAAAAATAAAAAAAAAGCAACAAACTCCCATGGGCCTTCACCGGAAGAAACCCCCATACATGTCCAACAAAAAAGGACTGTCTCCGGAAGCCCAAAAAGAATCTCTCAGCCATTCGAGTTGAGGCCTTAACTGGATCTAGTAGCTCCTACTAGCTATACCCTTACTACAGTCGACTATGACCCGGTCAATAAAGATTAAGTCATAAAACTACCTCATGCTTTTGTCTCTTTCTTTTCGTACCCTAAATTCCTTCCTTTTCAGTGTGACCACCAAATGAGATGGGGTAAAAAGCAAAAAAAAGCAAAAAAAAAAAAAAACTAAGAATATGCAACCAGAATATCCAGCTACATTTAAACCATAGAACCCCCAAAACCTCATCTCACCCCATATGCTCTAAATACTGTACACATTTTTTTGATTTTAAGACATAATATAATCAATATAAATTCTTATTTTTAATACAAACTGATAAAAATGTTGAACAGATAGATTAGATTTAACTGCTACGAATTCTAAAAATCATTGAAAAATATATATTATTTATCATGTATATATTATTAAAAAAAATATATATATGAAAAATGATATATATTTTTAAATGATTAATGATAAAAAATATATATCATCTATTATATATATATTGTGAAAAATATATTTATTATCTCCAAAAAAGTTTTCTTCAGAAGTTAGGGCTGCATCTTATACACAAGTGCATATTTACACTGACAATTATAGAACTCATTTTATTACTATGGATTAAATAAATGAGAATATTATTTATTTTATTACTGCAAATTAGATAAGATTAAAACATTACTTATTTTTATAAAAATATTATTTATTGTTATGAATTAAATAAATTAAAATATTCCTTTTTTCCCGGTCCGGAGTTATGACACATTTTCTAGTGTAAGACTAGCATATCTTATAGCTTTTCTCCATAGCCTTTATAACCTGTTTTCCTACAAACTCATTTTTATAGTGTAAGCTCTTCATTCACACACGCTTTGGTCAATATATTTCTCAGGGGAGATAACTATTAAGTGCTAACTATTTTCCACTATTTTTTTAATAATCTTTTTATCTACAAATAATTAATGTGTGTGTATATGTACATATACATATACATACACAGACACACACGCGCGTGCGCGCACGCACACACACACACATATATATATATATATATATAAATTCCTATAAACAAGAGGTGCGTTGACAATTGGCATTAATGCCCACTGAATGAAGTCTTTGAGTGAAATTTAATTTTCTTTAAAAACAATGCACACACACACACACACACACACGAACACATGCACAAACACACATACACACATATGTATTGTTTGTGTATATATATATATGTATATAAAGATAAAACATATCCAATAAACAGGTAAGATTGGAATGATTCTACATGGGATCATCTATATCCTCTCTGTCTCTGTCTCTGTCTCTCTCTTTCTCTCTCTCTGTCTCTCTCTCTGTCTGTCTCTCTCTCTCTCTCTCTCTCTCTCTATATATATATATATATATATATAATTTATGAAGGGACATAATTCAGAAATTACTGAACACAATAAAGGTTTAGATATTTTATATGGGCTTGAAAAACATTTGAAAATTATAACATATTTATCTATTTATTTATATATAAAAATATAACATATTTATTCCTGTATATATGAAATATATTACATATCTATTTTTTTATAAAGATATATACACGTTTATTTTTATACATGAAATATATAACATATTTATTAAGATGGATATTATGTTCAACTTAATTATTATATTGTGAATAGAATGCTATTTGTTAATTTGGAGAGGTAGACAGCAAATCCGTGTGTATATACAAGAACTATTATTCTAAAGGAATACTTAAACTGGGTATATAGTAAGATATCTTTAAACACACACACACACACACACACACAAACACACACACACACATACACACATACGCACACACACAACACACACACACAGAAAAACACACACAGAAAAACACACACACAAACACACACAAAAACACACACACACACACACACACACACACACACACACACACACACACACACATACACTTCCCTAAATATAGCAAATCATTTATTTATTTTTTTACACTTCATTTCCAAATGCTTTTAATTTTAAGTACATTACATTTTTCTTTTATATTTAGTTTTACACTTTCTTTATGTTAATAATATTTATTAAGTATATAGGCCCTGCCATTTCAAAGAAATGTATATATATATATATATATATATATATATATATATATATATATATATATATATATATATGCATAGTCATTAATTAGATTACCGAAAGAGTAAATAAATATAATTTGATTACTTTGATATTTAAATACTTTGGGATTTACAGCTCACCAAATGTGTAAAATCCCTCAATAGAAAGAGCTAAATATATGACTAAAAACTGAATGCTTGAAAACCAGACCAACTTGAGTTTCATATAGATTACAATTCTTCAGGGTATTCAGGATTTTAATTGTATATATATATATATATATATATATAATATATATATATATATGTGTGTGTGTGTGTGTGTGTGTGTGTGTGTGTGTATATAAATTATGGTATATACATATATGTATATATATAGAGAGAGAGATTTATATATATGTAAGTTGAAAATGGAAGCGAATACAACAGTATGTTGAAAGCAAAAATAAAGGAAAGAAAATGCTGAATGGATAAAATAGATTTTATTTTATTTTACTGACACATGTTTTGCCCAGGAGTTTATCCATGCACACATGCACTCTATCTATTATTATTTTAAATTCAAAATAAAATAATAATAATAGAAAACTACAAAATCTTTTAGTATACAAGGAATAACAGCCTTCGTCAGAGTAAATTCTTTGGTGTTTGAAATCAAAGCGGTTAAAATTTGGAGAATTTTTGAAAATTTCAGAAATTCTCCGTATTTTAACCGCTTTGATTTAAAACACCAAAGAATTTTTTTTTAAATTTTTTGATAGAACATCTAAAATAATAACATATAAAGCCTCAGTAAAAAAAAAAAAATGTTAGATTGTCTAAGAATTCTAAATATACAAAAAAACACTAATCATATTTTAACTCCATTGAAATATTTAAATCCTGAAAATAAAATAAAAGTCATAAAACAACGTAGGTTTGGTTAAATCTTTAAGTGTGTATTTGAGGCTCATTCAATAAATTAGTGGAATTAAAAAAATAAAAAAGAAGCCAAATAAATGCATGGTTTTGAATTTGCTTATAGCAAAAATTATTTTAAGAAACTGCAATTAATCAAATTTAAATATACAATATTTTTCCATATTGTTGACTGTTTTAACATTCTATTTCTAATGATAATTTTATAATGTTTGATATAAGAAATTGTTATATTAATTGCAGTTTCTAATCAATTATTTGATAGAGCCGGTTTAGCTCAGTCTGTAGAGCATTTGGCTTAGAACCACAAGGTTCCAGGTTCAATACCGGCCCTCACCAACTTAGCGTATCAGTAGCACAGGGATCTGTGTGGTAAAGTGAGGAGCTCCACTTCAGATGCTAAAAAAACCATCTCCTTGGTCTAGTGCTAGTGAAAGGGGGATAGTCTCCCTCACTGTCTGGCTGATACTGACAATAGGCCACTTTGTCGACTTTTGCTTTATCAATTATCTATATCTATATCTTATTATAATGGAGATTGTGTGTTTTTCTGTCTGTAACCGAAACTACATTACTACTTAAGTCATAATTCCCTTAAGTTATTGACATCACATTCTCAATGATTTCATTTTTATTTAAACCTCAATGATTAATAAAATTGTTTTACTTTATTAATACTGTTAACCATATCTACATACTAATAACATGTAATTATATTTATATATACAACAAAATAGCGGTTTACAGTGTGGACGGGAATGCTAATTTGCATATTGATATTAAAAATGTGATATCATTAAATATGTGCTTAGTATTATTGATTTCTAACTGTTTGGTTTTATTTTAATAAATATAACAAAAATCTCTTCAATGAATCTTAAATGAAATCCATTAACAAGAAAAGATAACTGTCATTTTTATTTTACTTCCTCTTATTTCCTCTTTTAACTAAATACTTTAATTAGAAAAATAACAATGAAAGACGAGAGTGATGGAAGAGTAAGTTTCAGTTGTTCTATTTTTCGATTATACCCCCTTCTGTTTCAAATCTTTTTAACTGCATTCTTATTTAGTTTCATTAGCCTTTCTAATCTAATATGATATTCTATTACATTAAAACTTAAATACTTGCACCCGGAGGGTGCATATATTTGCTAGTATATATAAAGGGCAGTTGTGTGAATCTGTTTATCGGGAGGAAACTACGAAAATACAACAATTAACAACAAAGTAAATATATATACACATTAGATATCACCAGGTTTTGATTTTTAAGTAAAAATAAAGAAGATTTGATTTATATTCGTGAAGATAATTAAAAAATATGATTTAAATGATAGCAGCATAGATTTTTTTGCATTTAATATTGTAAATACTTGACATTAATTTTTCTATTTAGAGTGGCTGGATCAACACAAGATCTTTTTTTTTTAAGTGGTGATTCTAATGGGGCATCCTGTGAGGGTTCAACTCACGATTCAGTAATAATTTATTAGTAATAATTTTATTACTGAATCGTGAGTTGGATCCCCGCAGGATGCCCCATGGACTTGTGTGACTAACTTTTAAAAATCCATCTCTACCCAGGCGATGCCAGATAGCTGTTTCAAGTTTTTAATACTTTTGACTGTTTTAAAATACCATTGATATTTTCTATGTTTGATATAAGAAACTACAATTAATAGATTTGAATACACAATTTTTTAAAAAATGTTGACTGTTCTAAAATACTAAATTAAAAAGAAGAAAATGATAATTTTTTTTAAAGAAAGCTTTTTACACTAGTTCAAGGTGAATGACTTAATTTTTTTCTTCCTTTTTTAATTTTAAAAAGATGGCTTTTTTTTTTAAAATTCAGAATCATACCACAGCTTAAAATCTTAAAATCAAATTTTGGGGTGAAAAAAGCAGCTGAAATTTTAAAAAAAAAGTTTCTTTTATTTTTCTTCACTGAATGTGACAGGTGCATTTTAAGATTTTTGTATTAAAAAAAAAAAAAATAAAAAACCAACAAGAATGTGTTGATTAGGTGCATGTTCCAAATTTTTCTTTTTAACAATTAGTAACCCAGATTTTTAGTGCTCTGAATATGACATTTAAACTGCATTTGAGGTTAGGTTCCAATTATGGAATGATGATAATTCCAATATTTAACCAATAAACAGGTAACTTTGGAATGATTCTACATGGGATTATCCTCCATATAAGCACAATTCATAGCCATGTAATTTTGTATTCATGGCAACATTTGCATATTAATACATATATATATATAAAAGTAATTGGTAATTTGCTTGAAGCATTGTTAAGTATGTTATAAAATAATAAAATTCGAAGGCAATACAATGCGTAAAAAATAAAGACAAAAAGATGTTTTATATGTCTAATCGATTTCAAAGCAAAGCTTTATCATCAAAGTTTAATTTCAGAAATTAAACTCTGATGAAATTAAACTCTGATGATAAAGCTTTGCTTTGAAATCGATTAGACATATAAAACATCTTTTTGTCTTTATTTTTTACGCATTGTATTGCCTTCGAATTTTATTATTTTATATATATATATATATATATATATATATATATATATATATATATATACATATGGATAAATATATATATATATATATATATATATATATATATATATATAAAGATAAACCTAATGAGTCAGATAAACCTACTTAAAGTTTCACTTCAGGATATCCTAACGGTGTTTGTATGAATATATATATCTTATATATATATATATATATATGCATATAAATTGTTTTTTCTTTTGGCCAAGTATTGTATCAATAGATTATTTTTGGTTGGTACGATTATCTTGGTCTTTTCTTTTTTCCAAAATTTTTTTTCCCCAGGTGATGTTTGGTAGTATATTTTTACAATCAAACTATTTGCCGGGTTTTTTCTCACCACAAGGATTTACCAACAAGTTTGGTATATTATATATATTATATATATATATATATATATGTGTGTGTGTGTGGTGTGTGTGTGTGTGTGTTTGTGTGTGGTGTGTGTGTGTGCGTGTGTGTGTATATATATAATTTATAAAGGGACATAATTCAGAAAATATTGAACACAATAAAAGTTTAGATATTTTATATGGGCTTGAAAAAATACTTGAAAAAAAAAAATAACATATTTATATATCTATTTATGAGAGTAAGTAAACAAACAATGTGTTTATTTGTTTATTTATTTTAGCCAACAATTTTTGGAGGATATGTGCTGAATTGAAGTTATACCTCATTTTGAAAATTAATTAATTAATAATTAATGAATTTAGGCGGGCGTATATGTTCAAATGTAAGGCTAAACATTTTCTCGATTTGTTTAGCCTTACATTTGAACATATTTAAATTCATTAATTATTAACTAATTAATTTTCAAAATTAGGTATGACTTCAATTAAGCAGATATCCACCAATATTTATTTATATATAAAAATATAACATATTTATTCCTTTATATATGAAAAATATTGCATATCTATTTTTTTAATAAAAATATATACACGTTTATTTTTATACATGAAATATATAACACATTTATTAAGATGGATATTATGTTCAACTTAATTATTCTATTGTGAATAGAATGCTATTTGTTAATTTGGAGAGGTAGATAGCAAATCCATGTGTATATACTAGAACTATTACTATTATGCTAAAGGAACACTTAAACTGGGTATATAGTAAGATATCTTTAAACACACACACACACACACACAAACACACACACACACAAACACACACACACACACACACACACACACACAAACACACACACACACACACACACACACACAACACACACACACAAACACACACACACAAACACATGCACACACACGCACACACACACACACACACACACACACACACACACACACTTCCCTAAATATAGCAAATCATTTATTTATTTTTTTACACTTCATTTACAAATGATTTTAATTTTAAGTACATTATGTTTTTCTATTATATTTTTGTTAATAATATTTATTAAATATATAGGCCCTGCCATTTTAAAGAAATTTATATATATATATATATATATATAATTAGAATACAGTGTATATACAAGAACTATTATTCTAAAGGAACACTTAAGCTGGGTATTGGTTCTGTAGATAAATAACATGGATCTGTGCAGTAAAGTAAGGAGCTGATTGTAGGTGTGGCGCTCCATCTCAGACACTAAAAATAATCTCCTTGGTCTAGTGCTAGTAAAAAGGGGATAGACTCCCTCGCTGTCTGGCTGATACCGACATTAGGCCGCCCCGACAACTTTACTTACTTTTACTTATATATATGTATATATATATATATATATATATATATTTATTTAGTTTTTTACACTTCATTTCAAAATGCTTTTAATTTTAAGTACATTATATTTTTCTATTATATTCATTTTTACACTTTAAAATGCTGAAGAGTATCGAATCAGCCTTTCATTGCTATTATTCCCAGATCCAATCTGACCCAGAGTGGTAGTACCTGCTGGGTCCCACCAATAGGTCAAATAGATATGTTTAAAAATTATGATGTTTAAAATGATTGTAAATTCATTGGGTCTCAAAATATTGTATATTTAAAATTAATAACCTTTGATCTTTAAAGAATTACTTACTGTATTTGACGGCATATAAGACGCACGGGCATATATATATTTACCAAACCCCTCTGCACGAGCAAGATGCAACACAAGGTCAATTTTTAAAGCGGAGTTTAACAGGTTTGAATTCAGAGTTTTCCTTCTCCTTGACTGGTTACCTAGCCATGGTTAAAGAGCCCAGTCTGCACTGCTATTTACCCATAGCTGGAGGGAGAATTGGATTCATACCTTTCCCAAGGGTATTAGCGCTATGTGAAATGCAAACAGCTTCGCCCAGGAATTGAACTCGCGTTGACAAGTCCATTTCCTACGACTCTAACCATTAGACCACAGGCATATAAGATGCACCGCCATTTCAGCAGGTCACATTCCAGTTAAAAAATAAAAAAGTTGATCTGATACGCAAGCCGAAAATGTATTTAAACCCAAATTTGTAAGACCGACACAGCAGATTTAGCGGGACAAGGCCAAAAACATATACAGCCGATCAACAACAAGTGGAAAAAAAGTGTGTCCTATATGCTGTCAAATACGGTATATCTGTTAAAATATTTTAAACCTATTTAAAACCTATGAAAATGCAGAGGTGGTCACTACTAGAATAAGCTCAGTCCTAATTAGTGATCATCCTCCACACATTAATCATTTGTTGTGTTTTTTGTAAAAAAAATGTAATGTGTGAAAATAAATAATATTTCTTTCATTGATATTGCAACTATGTTGTGTTTACTTGTTTAAAATGATTGTGAACTTTTTTGATAAAGTAGCTCTAAAAACATTGATATTGCAACACAGTATGAAGTATTTACCGCTTTAAAATGATTGTAAACATTATTAATATATTGTCATTTAAAACATTGATATTGCAACTAAGTATGAAGTGTCTACCTTTTTAAAATGAATTTGAACTTTGTTAATACATTGGCTTATAAACATTAATATTGCATCTAAGTATCAAGTCATTATTTGTTTAAAATGATTGCACTCTTTATTGATAAAGTCACTCATAAAACATTGATATTGCAGCTGAGTATGAAGTGTTTATCTTTTTAAAATGATCTAGAACTTTATTAATACATTGATACTTAAAGCATTGATACTGCGGCTAGGTAGTTTTTTACCCAACATATTTTCCATGGGTAGGATGTGACACAAGTTTGCAATAATGGGGCATCCAGCAAGTATTAAGAATTCTGGGGTATGGGGTTATCGTCCCTTGTCTGAGAGCCTCTGTTTCAAACCAACCAATCATGAGCCAGCATACTTTGGCGCCAAAGCCAAATATGCAGACTCATGCCTCTTCTGAATCAGCAACGAAAGGGAACAGACCGAACAAAGGTCGCTCCTACTATACTACAATAGAACCACAGAACCGGAGTCGGACGCAAACAGAAGTCCATCTATATCCGAACTATATCAGAAGGCCGTAGCAAGGGGCTCCGCTAATACCCCATATCCCAGGATAAACAGCTAAGTGACAATTATATACATATTATATACATATTATATACATGTTATATATTTGCGCAAACGAAACTAAAGTTTGCAAGTTCTTTATATCTAATACAGTCTTTTATTCACATTCTGTCGTTCGTTTTACTTCTTTGACTCTTAATCTGTCTGCCACATTCGTGGTTAACTCCATATACAAACCTTGGAGTACTGCCGTTAATGTTATTTTCTTTATACAAGGACCAAATTTTTGTTCAGTAGTAATGGATATTTGAGACTAGCTTGCTCACCACTACAGTCCAACAGGAAACCCATGGTAGGTATTTATTTGATACTGCAACTAGATATGAAGTATTTAGCTTTTTTAAATGATTTTGAATATATAATTTTAACCATATATAATTAGAGGGACTGTTTGCATTTCCTATAGCACTAATACCCTTAGGAAAGGTACCAATCCAACTCCCTCCAGCTATGGGTAAATAGTAGGACAGACTGGGCTCTTTGACCTTGGTTAGGCAACCAGCCTAGGTATTCAAACCTGTTAAACTTTGCTTAAGAAATTGACCATGTATCACATCCTGCTTGTGTGTAGGGATTGGTAAAAACACACACACACACACACAAATATATATATATATATATTAATTTGTTTAATTCTACAGGTATAAATGAAAGAATGCTGCACAAATACACATATATAATATATATATATATACATATATATATATTTATATATATACAAGTTAGGTAGCAAAGATGTAAAGTCAACATTGCTTGGTAACTATCAGTTTCTCGCCTATGGGACCGAGTTTACTTATAGATATACCAAACTATAAACTGGGCTCTTTATCCTAAGTTAAGCAACCAGTTTAGGAAAAGGAAACCACTGAATTTGAACCATTTAAACACTGCTTAAGAAATTTACCTTGTTTCACATCCTACTCGTGTATATATATATATATATATATATATATATATGAAGTAAATGGAAGTTAATCCAATAGTATGAATTTAACATTTTTAGAAAAAAACATCTTTTGTTTTTTCTAAAAATGTTAAATTCATATATATATATATATATCTGTTAGGATAGTAAAGACACAGTCAACAGTGCTTGGTAACTGTCAGTTTCTCGTCAATGCAATTGAGTACACTTTACTTATAAATATACCAAACTTATAGAGTGGGCTCTTTAACCTTGGTTAAGCAACCAGTTTAGGAGAAGGAAAACTCTGAATTCAAACAGGTTAAACTCTGTGTTATTCAGACTATTGTCCTCATCTTCATTGTTCTCTGTACAACGTTTCAGCCGATGTGCCCTCCGGCCTTCTTCAGGTATTTCTTGTCAGACTCGGGAACCTTCTTTTCAGACACGGTAATCTTCTTTTCAAATTTGGGAACCTTCTTGTCATAATCAGGAACCTTCTTGTCATAATCGGGAGCCATCACGGAACTTTGAAATGTTGTACAGATAATGAAGATGAGGACAATAGTCCGAATACCGCAGATAATACTAATCATCAAGCCTCATCTCAAACATTCAGAGAAACGGGTAAACTCTGCTTAATTTGTTTGTTTGGTTGGGTTTTACAGCATGTCAATCCCTTGGGTTATTTTATACCGAATACTTCTATTGGTAATTTGGTATTCAAAAATGTTTAATGCTGGCAAAATTTTGAAATAATTTCATTTTTAATGGATAATACAATTTCGTTTATAAGCTCATGTTTTCTATTTAACCCATAGATGGGGCCCTAACAGGTACTACCACTCTGGGTCAGAGTGGACCAGGGAGCAATGGTGATGAAGGGGTGCTCCACATTCCCCAAACCTCCAGAACTGGAACCTCACCATCAGGTAGAGTTTAACGTCATTCCCAGGACTTGTAGACCCGCAGCCACCGCCTTCTAGCACCCATATGATAAAAAGGGGTTGGGGCTTGCCATAACGGCAATAGGGTTGGGAAAATCATATAGGTGGTAGGGCTTGACATGGCCAGCCAATTGATCGGAGGGGGCCTCTCCGACCGCCCGTCTAGCCTAAGTAAGGTTCTAAGTGGAGTGTTGCATGTCATGGACTGCTCATCCACCAAGACTCTGTCCTTAAGCTTCACGGGTTGCCACCCATGGCAAACAGGTGGCCCCATTGGGGGAGTCTTACCCCTCTGCAGATGTGCAGTCGGTGCATTCTAAAGCCCCACCGACAGGGCGGGAAAACTCTGCTTAAGAAATTGACCTTGTGTAACATCCTGCTCATGTGTAGGGGTTGGTAAATCTGTATAAATTTGGAGACCATTATTTCTAAACTATCATTGGCTTGAAATATTCCAACAAGTATTAAGATATCACAAAAAACAACTAACAACCCGATTTTTTTGTTTTAAATCTGATTTTTATCTTTATTCACTAAACGGTCGACTTGAGCAGCCATTAAACTTAGTGTTGAGTCACTTTCAATTAATAGAATTTTCTAGATAACCAATGAACCTATTGAGTTCCAGCTGTAAAAGAACTCAATTATGATATTAATTCTTCTATTTAGGAAGGAGTGAATGATTTTAATTAGCATTTCATCGTTATCTCTTTTGTATCAAGCATTTAGATGATTAAAAAAAATTACATTCAAAATGAACATAGATCAGATAAAATTAACATTCAGTTGCAAATTGAACTGGAAATTGCTTTATTCTGTTAGAGTAGTTTATTGTATATATTTATCCAACCACTCCACCATATATATCAACCAATTAGGGGATTAAAAAATACATTCAATCTGAACATAGATCCCATTAAATTAGCATTCAGTTGCAAATTGGACTGGAATTTGCTTGATTCTCTGAGAGTATTTTTATTGTATGTATTTACCCAACCCCCTCCACCATATATATCAAGCAATTAGAGGATTAAAGAGATACATTCAGTATGAACATAGACCAGATAAAATTAACATTCAGTTGTAAATTGGACTGGAAATTGCTTTATTCTGTTAGAGTAGTTTATTGTATATATTTACCCAACCACTCCACCATATATATCAACCGATTAGAGGATTAAGAAATACATTCAATGTGAATATAGATCCCCATTAAATTAACATTCAGTTACAAATTGGACTGGAAATTGCTATATTCTTTAAGTTTAAGTATCTTATTGTATGTATTAACCAAACCTCTCCAGAGTGTCTATAAAATCCTGCAATAGATATAGAATCTAACAAGAAAGATGGCAGTCTTGTTGAAATGCAATAATCAAAATGCACACAAAAAAATAAAACTATAAGAGTTAAACTTTCATATGGTTTTTACTAAAGGATTCCAACATTTAGATGATTAAAAAATACATTCAATGTAAACATAGATCCCATAAAATTAACATTCAGTTACAAATTGGACTGGAAATTGCATTATTCAATAAGGGTATTTTATTGTAAAAATCATTTAATTATCATTTTTTTTTAAATTTTAACTTATTGCTATCATTTAAAGTCTACATTATATAGGGTGTCCACAAAGTCTGGGTACATGGAGATTTTACTATTGTATTTATTTGTTATTTTTCCGAGAAGGCAGATATGGTAATTTAGCAGTAAATAAAATCATATCATAAACAATTAAATATGATATATAACATTATAATTAAATAAAATTGTTTTGTTTTAAAAGTATGTGTTAAGTCAGCCATGCACCCAGACTTTGTGGACACCCTGTAGAATTTTAAAGTAATTCCCCCAGAAAAAGCTTTTAACTTAAATTTCAGTGAATGGTATTTCTTTTTAAACAATTTAACTGTATTTAAATCTTCAGTTAAAATTTGAAGTCTGCTAATTTAGTGTTTGCAAAATTAAGTTGTAATTCCCCCAGAAAAGCTTCAAGTTATTTAACTTAAATTTCAGTGAATGGTATTTCTTTTTAAACAATTTAACTGTATTTAAATCTTCAGTTAAAATTTGAAGTCTGCTAATTTAGTGTTTGCAAAATTAAGTTGTAATTCCCCCAGAAAAAGCTTCAAGTTATTTAACTTAAATTTCAGTGAATGGTATTTCTTTTTAAACAATTTAACTGTATTTAAATCTTCAGTTAAAAATTTGAAGTCTGCTAATTTAATGTTTGCAAAATTAAGTTGTAATTCCCCAGAAAAAGCTTCAAGTTATTTAACTTAAATTTTAGTGAATGGTATTTCTTTTTAAACAATTTAACTGTATTTAAATCTTCAGTTAAAATTTGAAGTCTGCTAATTTAATGTTTGCAAAATTAAGTTGTAATTCCCCCAGAAAAAGCTTCAAGTTATTTAACTTAAATTTTAGTGAATGGTATTTCTTTTTAAACAATTTAACTGTATTTAAATCTTCAGTTAAAATTTGAAGTCTGCTAATTTAATGTTTGCAAAATTAAGTTGTAATTCCCCAGAAAAAGCTTCAAGTTATTTAACTTAAATTTTAGTGAATGGTATTTCTTTTTAAACAATTTAACTGTATTTAAATCTTCAGTTAAAATTTGAAGTCTGCTAATTTAATGTTTGCAAAATTAAGTTGTAATTCCCAGAAAAAGCTTCAAGTTATTTAACTTAAATTTTAGTGAATGGTATTTCTTTTTAAACAATTTAACTGTATTTAAATCTTCAGTTAAAATTTGAAGTCTGCTAATTTAATGTTTGCAAAATTAAGTTGTAATTTCACTTTTTTTTTCTTTTCTTTTTATTAAACGGAAAAACAAAACAATTTCACTGCTGGCTAATTATTGATTTTCTTTAAAATTTTCAAAATGATATTTTCAAAAAAAAAAAATTTCAGTTTTCATTTAAAAATGTAATTAGCATAATTATTTGCGCATACGAAAAACTATTTTTCCAGATTGTTCATCCCAAAAGTTATAGGTGAGTATTATACACAAGAACTATATAATTAATTATTTTTTCTGGCCACATATCATCATATTTGGGATGAAATGACTGAAAGTAAGTTATATCTCTAGTCCAAACTAATTTATGTAGTAGTATCAGTTTTAATCCTTGTCTGTTAATATGCCTTCAAAGTAGAAAGATGTATTAGATATAATCCTTATCTTTGATCTTTTCTTTTGAGCAGTCCTTCCAGCAAGTGATTTTAAGACATTTATCAACGCCTTTAAATAATAAATTAAATACCTGTTTTGGGGTTTGTGATTGAAAAGAGGAGAGAGTCGCCAAGTGGGTGACAAGTTGAAAGAAAAATGGTAAGACATTTGCTAGAAATGGAGCTACTATTGCACACTAGGGTGCGTGCGCTCATAAAGTTCACTTGCACACACAGGTGACAGTTTAAAAAATGTGGATATTCTGTTGAACCAATAAAGAAAACTCGTTATTTCCCTATAACTCCAAACTAAAAAGGGGAACCACTCTGATTGACTGATTAAATTTTATTATCAAATGATTTTATAATGTTAATTTAATCTTTCCATTATTTTCCTTCAAAAACTAACCCTTAACCTTAACCCCTAACGCTAACGCCTAACCCTAACCCTAACCCCTTCTTATCCTTTTTTCCTAGTCAATCATTGGTTCCCCTTTTTTGTTGAGTTATACGGAATACCGAAACTCTGCTCAATGGTAGTTGGTTTCTCATACAAAGTTTTAGCTAGGTGGAGCCTACCATTACCACTTGCCTAAGTTCACTGCACCACAAGTGACAGTTTGGAAAAGCAGGAGGTTTTCTGGCCACATCTTGCTTTTTTTCATACAAAGAGATGTAGGGCAGACAAGAGAGTAAAACCAATCAAAATAAGCTGTACTCTAGCTCAAAAATTGACCTGTGTGTTGCATCCTGACCTGGGGTATGAGGGGTTGGGTAAGATTCAGTTGACAGAAGGATGTAAAAAAATTAGGTACTTTTCAGGTGGTTCTATGTCTTAATATGATTTTCCGAATTTTGTTTTTGAGCAGATGACTGTGGTGTTAAATTTAAAAAAAAAAAAAGAAAGAAAAATATTACTATGTTGGTGAAATATTTTTCTCATTTTCCAAAGTTTATTTAAGTTCGTCATCCTGAAGTGAAGGAAAAAAATCAACACTTGCTTCATTCAACCCATGGCCTTATTTCTTGCAAACATCACACACGAAAAAAATCCAAGATTCAAAATCAAACAAAAGTGAACAATTTATAAAATTATAGACCTAGGTCAGTCGTAAATTTTATGACAGAAAGATCTTTTTTAACAGATTTCAAAATTTTCAAATATGGGTTTGTAGGAAAATGACGTCATCAGAAATTGTTATAAGAGTAATTGTTGTGCAGAAAAAATCCAACATAATCTATTAGCTTTTAACTAGAAAGAGTCATAGAGAAATAAGTAATCATTTTCATTCATTTATTGTAATAAACTAAGCTAAATATTTTAATAGAATAAGTAAGTTAAAGTAACATATTTTAATTTTATGCGCAAAAAATATCAGATATGTTTAATTAAAATAAGCAATCTTTTAATTCCCTATAAATTTGAAGTAAAAGATATGCAGAAGGTATGTTAAAAAAAAATACTAATTTCTATTCCCTACTAGAAAACAGGTTAAGAGAAAGTAAGTATATATTTTTTACTATAGAAATAAATTACCATTATGACGGCAATAATAAGCGCCGGGGAATATAAGACGCACCCCGATTTCAGCAGGTCAGATTCAGGAAAAAGTTTTTAGTGTATTTAAGCATATATTGTTTGAAACAGTGCTAGCTGTGGCATTAGACAAGCAGAAACATAGCTGTATAAAAAGCAATTTGGCAGTTTAGGTGTAGTAAAAGTACTGAAGCGTCAAGCTGGGTTAGTGAGCATCATAGAGAAAATTAGTCCTAGGGCCTACGGGAGAGATTCTCAAACCTTCACCTACATGGTATAAAGATGCAGGGCAATTGTTTTAGCCAAAATTTTGGAAAAAAGACGTGCTCCTAATATGCCCGTCAAATGATGGTTATTAATATCTTCATGAAAAAAAGATAACATTTTATTTAATTTATAGCTACAAAAAATGCAAATATTTTTGATAAAAACAATGTTTTAATTCATCTATATTATAGTTAAAATATCATAAGATAATGTGTTGTTATAATAAAAAGAACTTTGGCCTCTAACTAACTAAAGAAAATAAAGTAATATTTTCCATATCATTCCTATAGTAGTGTCTCTCAAACCTTGTTTTGCTATTCCCGCGACCCGACGATTACAGTAAGAGCTTATTGCTCTGACTCACACGCCCAACAAGTTTACTTTGTGTATTCAAAAACACCATAGATGTGAAGTAGCATTACTTTACCAGTTTTATCAAAAGAATCATATCATAATTCAGTGCACTCTCTAAACAATTAATATGATATATCATCCTGATAAATAATAGATGGCGAAAATATGATAATAAATTAATTACAGAAGAAAAACCAATTATACTAATTATTGTAAACAGAGACTATCATCACACACTCCCTAGGATGATGCTTGCACATCCAGACACCGGGAGGATGCACGAGCACCCTGGTCAGGAACCCCTGTACTCTAATTAGAAGATAAAATAATTTATTCAATAAAATAGTGAATATTTGTTTATTTAATTCTATAGGCTAGCCAAATTGTTTTAATAAAATAATCAGTCTTTAATTTTAAATAAAAATCGTCAAAAGCATATACTTCAAGTAGGATAAAAAGGGCATAACATTAGCCTTCTAACTAGGAACAGGTTTAAGAGAAAATAAAAATATTTTCATTTAATGATATAAACAAAGTAATATTTTACTAAAAAAAGACCATTTAATTTGATTTAGAGCAGAGAAAAAAATTTGTCCTAATTTTATTTAATCAAAATAAGTATCTTTTAATGGTCATCTATTGATAGTAATTGAATTGGTATATATTACATTGATCATGCTATGTTATGATAAGAAGAATGACATACATACTTTAATCTTCTAACTAAAAAAACAGCTATAGACAAAATAGAGTTATATTTTCATTTGAAGTAATAAAATTAAATGATATTTTGGATAAATAATCAACATTTTTATTCAAGTGGTACCTTACTCCAGAAAAATGTATATTTTTATAAAAGATAAATAGTGTGTTTTAATCCATCTATATTTTGTTAAAGTATCATGAAGGTTTGTAAAGTTTAAGTAATTTGAAAAAAAATACATGAGTTTGGATTCTCACAAGAAACAGTCAATAGGAGATAATAGCAATATTTATATTTGGGAAAAACAATACTTACAGTTTGAATTCAAATTATTTCTGTTTTTCCCTTGAAGAATCCGGATCAAAAACAATTACGTTCAAACGACCTAATTATAAATTATGCTCTGATGATGATTGAGTTAATAAATCAAAATATTGTCTATATCAGCAATGAAAAAAGATATAAAATATTTTCAAATTTTAACAATGTAATTGTGTTTTTTTCACTCGCTTTTATCTCATAATAAACTAGTAATATGTTAGGTAAAAATATTGTTATTTATTTAGCTAAAAAATGTAATATTTTAAATTTAATTAAAGTTACTTCATTCAATTTTTTAGTAAAGATGTCATGAGGTATGCTAATTAGGATTTAAAAATTACAATAAGTTTTGGCAACAAAGAAACCAGTTACAGGACAAAATAAGAAAATTTTCATATAGCAATAATTAATCAATTCTTATTAATTAATATTCAAATAAAATATGTAACATTTTTATTTATTTATAGTAACAAAAAAAATATTTTAATGTTACCATATGTGATGTTTTAATCCATTTTTAATTTGTATAATTTTTTAAAATTTTACAGGCTATTTAAAAAAGAATTGATATCATTTCTGTAACTCCTGCTTAGTATTCATTTGCCTAAGACGGCAGTGTTTCTGCAACGCTTTTCAATTGTCGACCACTTGAAATAGTTTTTCAATGTCTCAGAAAACACCCCACAATATTCATTCTGAATGAATTAAAAATAAAGTTTATTATTATCTATAATGTTGGATAATATCCATTTCATTTTAATGAATTTGAACATAAATGTTATTTTATTTTTAAATCATAAGTTGAAGAAATGAAATATTTATTATTTGATTATTATAATACTATATATTTCATTATAATAACTTAAAATAGAAATATTATTTCATTCTCATTAAATTAAGAAAATAAAAATATTTTAATTTATAATATGTAAGTAGTAGTAATATTTTAATACTTTAAAAAAATTAAAAAAATTTTTTTGATAAAGCAAATAATATATTTTAAAGTAACATTTTGAGGAACAAATTTATTACTCTTATCTTATCATCAAGATTAAATGTAATTTTCATTGTTTTGAAGCAGAAGTACAGGAAATGCCTTGTGAGAATCAAATCACTAACAATGGTCTACTAATGCTAGCTAGCTAGGTTAACTATTTACCCCTAGAGATGCATAATGATCATAAGTTTTTAGAATGTTAATATTACATTATGTTAGTCTTACTCTTATCAACTCTCAAGTGTTTTCTCTCGCTGCTCCCTGCCCTTTCTCCTCTCTTTCCATTATTTCCCCCTTTTATTTGGTCTCGTTCTTCATCAAATGTGGATGACTCTGACAATCGCAGTCAATGCAGCAGCCCTCAGGAAATTTGTATCTCTGTATTCACTTAACACACACTTAAACTTTTTTTTTCATGTTTCATGTGAACAGACTGTTACCTAGCTTTTTATAGTGGTTGCTTGGTTTTAATGGCACATCAACCTGGTGGATTATTTACTGGTTATCAATGTTTTTTTTATATACATATGATTTGTTTAATTTAATGTGCAGTTATACGATTCTTGGGCTATTTTTAGGCTGCAGGTGAGATCCCTTTACAGTGGAGATTCTTGTGTTCTCAGTGTTATATCCCTTGTGTTATAGCAGAAATCGTACAGTTGTGATTAACGTTCGTCCATTTCACAACATGACAAAACTGAAAAATGCCTTTTCAAGAATCAGCCATTAAATAGTTAACTAACGCCCATATTTGAGCGTGTTGATTGGCTGATTGAAATCTAATGGCCACAAATAAGTCTTAAGCCTTAGTGGTGGCCTCCACCACACCTTATATTTCAAATAATTCAAACATTAATAAACTGTAGAAAATAATTCTCATTAACTTCATGTCTATAAATAAATTCTGGTGGTTGACCTCAGCCACCTGGTTTCTAGCATGTATAAAAAGGGTTAAGTGTTTTGCCATAGAGCGGCAATTTGAAGAATACGATGCAAAACAATCATATAGTTGCTAGGGCATGAATACCGAACCGATTATCAGTATGGGGCCTCTGACCACTCCGTCTAATCAATAAGAGCCGAAGTAGAGTGTTGTATATTCCAAGGACCAATTGTACCCCGGTTCACAAAACTGCTTTGGTCACAACAATTCTTGTCTCTCAGGAATCCACTGTTGCCACCCACAAGCCATCAAGTGGCTCCACTGAATGAGGGAGGTGATTTAGAGTATCGTCCCTTGGACTGTTTCGTAGAAGGAACTCTTGGCAAAAGATGAAGAAAGTCATTGCAACAAGACCTATATATATACAATCATCTACCATTAGGGTGACTGCCATTCCATCTACCTAATTGGACTATTGGTAACAGACTGAGACCACAGTTGTGGGTAATTTATTTTTGTTTTGTGTTTTTACTACATTACTCACTATAGCTGTGGTCTCAAAAGACGAATCAACAGGCTTTGAAAATCGGCACCAAATTTTGGAAATACGAGAATTATCCTTCTGCAGAGGAGCAGTCAGTGATCCTAACGACCCCAGCTAAATAGAGCAGTACTTTTTTTATTAAGATTATAAAACTAATTTAATATCAAAAGCAATGCAAAAGATATTGAAGAAAATAATTAATGTTTGATACCCTACTCCATCTTTCAAAGGAGTTGACAATGGAAAAATGGACTCTCTAGTTGATTTCAAGCATACGTGGGGTTTATCCAATGAACAACCTTCACAGTGTTTTGTCTTAAGTGGGTAAAAGGCTTGTGTTGGAACTGTCCGCACTTTTTAGCAAAGTCATAGGAATAACTTGGTGCAACAGGAATGCCACAAACTCAATCAACGATGACCTCAGGTTTTTCAAAATTCCAAGTTTTCCTCTCCCTAGACTGAATTACCCTATCTTGAGGTTCAAAGAGCCTGACTTTTTTAACCCATAACTAGAGGGATGATATATGATTCCCAAGGGTAATAGCACTATGTGAAATTGCAAACAGCCTTGTCCTAGGATTTGAACTCGGGTTGATCGAGGCCATTTCTATGACACTAACCATTATGCACGGGCCTCCATATAGAGTTGGTAATAGGAAAACAGTGTTTACACCTTTTTAAAGGAATACAATTTTATATCCGCAGTAGATTTTATTAACCCCTGCACCTCAAACTTTTCTTTCTGGAGTGTTCAGAATGTTTTTCCCCCTCTTAGCCGCAATCCTTTCAGCTCAATCTCATAGTACCAAAACCATGTTTTACCCCATTTGTAAATTTTTTGTTATTTCCTCATAAGTCTAACATAAAAAGGGAACCACTCTTGACTGATAATATTATTTATTTATTTTCCCACATTAAACTAACCCTTAAACCCTAACCCTAACCTACCTTTAATGACTGTCTTCTTTTTTTTCTAAGTAGAATCAAATAAATAAATAAATAATTTATCAGTCAAGAGTGGTTCCCTTTGTTTTGTTAGACTTATAGAAAATACACCATTTTTTAACTAAAACATGCTTCTCCTATGTATTCAATAAATAATTAAATTTTGTAAAGGAGTTGGCAATAGGAAGATCTGTTTACAATTGCAACATTTTTCAAGAAATCAATAGTAATGGCTCCATGTGAGATTTGAAAACCACACAAGATGAACAAAGTAAGTGACAGTCGGCAGAGTGGCCTATAGTTCGGTATCAAGCATAGTAGCGATGGTGTCTATCCCCTTTCACTAGTACTAAGACCAGGAAAGATTGTTTTTGGGCATCTGAAGTGGAGCACCACACCTAACCATCAAGTTTTCCAACACTACCAGCCCGTCCTTCGGGTCGGAGGTGGCGGTGTGCTTAGGCCCTGAATCGGTGTGTTTGAATATAATACGCATCGATCCAGGGGGCTATCCCCCCGGCAATACTTCCCCCTTGGGGGCAGGGCTGGGTTTATTGGCCAGCACCTGAGGCACCTGCCTTGAGGGGGAATGCCGAGGGATCGAACAATTTTTGTTCTTTCCCACCCATGAGTTCGGCTTGTGGGTGGGCCCACGTTAAAACCAGGCCTTGTGCCGCAGCCATACAAGTGGGGTATGGAGGCAAATTACCCACACACTACATCAGTTTCCCACTTTACCACACAGATCCAAACTGTGCTACTCATTCACTGAGTTGGCAAAGGCCGATATTCAAAAAATAGAACCTTGTGGTTCATAGGCAGATACTCTACTATCTGAGCTGAATAGTCAGGAACTTACACAAGTTCAAACTGGGCCATAAATGCCGTGGAAGCATTTGTTGTGGCAAAAGGTGAAGGTGCAGTTGATCACAGTACACTGACCAGATGGTGACTTGGAGTGGTACTACCTGTTAGAGTCCCATCTATAGGTTAAATAAATCAAAAATGAGTTTTTAAATGCATTTTAAAAAAACGAGAACCCATCAAGAATGAATAAAAAAACGTCTTTGGCATAAAATAACCAAATGGTTGACATGCATAAAATTCAAACCAACAACCAACCAACGCAACCAACCACCAGCCAGATGGTTCAAGAAATTTCAACTCAGGCTGCAAGGTACCATGATAGTGAAGCAAGGTTAGGTAGGCCTGAAACCATGGATTCTAAAGCTGTGGCTTCAAGCTATAGAGTTAACTCTGGCAAGTAGTGCTCAGAGAGTATTAGGCAAATCACAGTATCTTATATCGCAATGTAAGTACAACCCCCCTTAACAACCTCAGCAAAAGTATCCATAGCTGCTGAACTGTGCCCTGTTACGCAAAATATTGCAACTTTTGACTCACCCTAATAAAAGAAATAAATCTTAGAATGTTCCCAATAGAAATTCTTGCTTTTGTGTGAACAATTTTTAGAGATTGCCTAATAACACTTCTAGCTAGATTAACAAAAAATAATTTTGAGTTTTAATCCCCTTCACAACCTCAGTAAAAGCATCCTGAACTGCTAAATTGTGTCTCATGTTACCAAAATATTGCAAAACTTTTGATTCACCCGAATAAAAGAAAACAAATCTCCAACTGAGTTAAGTTGTCTAATTTGAGAATTATGCTTTACAAGTTTAAAACTCGGTCAAGGAAGCAATGCTGTGGAAGCAATCCAAAACATCTTCCCTGGTCTACCCACTAGTGAAAGGGGGATAGACATCCTCGCTCATACTGATAACCGACAACAGGCACTCTGCCAACTTTACTTTGTTCATCTGTGTCGCTTTCAAATCTCACATGGAGCCATCACTAAAGGTGAGGTACAGTTGATCACAGTACAGTAAACCAGAATGGTTCACAAAATTTCACTCAGGTAACAAGAACCTTGACAATCAGGCAAGGTTAGGTCGCCTAAAACCATGGATTCTGAGGTCCATAGTTTCAAACCATAGAGGCAAATCCAGCAAGCAGCACTTGAGAGTATCAGACTATTTTGGCATCTCAATAGTCCAGTGTAGTTCATCCTTTCAGGACCTAGACAAAAGCATCCATACTAAGTCATGTGATTCAATCTAGTACCAATTTCAAAGAAAATATTTAACTTCCTAATGACATTATGTAGGGTGTGTGTGGAGTGCTTATCAAAGAATGCTTGTTAATAGACAAGCCTACTCACCTTTTCTTAGAGTAAAATGAACTGGTCCAAGACTACTTGTGTACTGCTGTTTAGAGCAGTGGTAGATCATTATGAGAACATCTATTTACAACCTCAATTCTTAGCACTCTGTTGGGAAGTACTTTATTATTAGCACAAACCTTTATTTGGATGTACCATTTAACTAAACATTCTACAATACAATGTAAGCACCAAGATCCACATATATAAATATTATGCAGGTATATGAGAGAATGAATCTGGAGTTGACATATTGTTATTAGATAAATTTTATCTTAAATATCTAGTGTATAACCTCAGCTATGAGTAGAATAATAGGATAGTCTGGGATTTTTAGCCTTAATACACCAATTAGACTTGGAGAAGGAAAACTCTGAATGTGGCCTCATGTTACTAAAATATTGCCAAAACTTTTGACTCACCCTAATAAAAGAAAATAAATCTTAGAAACTGTTTGCAATAGAAATTCTTTGCTTTTGTGTGAACAATTTTTTGAGGATTGCCTAATAACACTTCTAGCTAGATTAACAAATAATAATTTGAGTTTTAATCCCTTCACAACCTCAGCAAAACCATCCATGTTGAATTGTGCCTCATGTTACCAAAATATTTGCAAAACTTTTGACTCACCCTCAGAGAGTATCAGGCTATCTCGGGATCTCATGGTCCAGTGTAGTTCATCCCTTTTAGACCTAGACAAAAGCATCCAGAGCTGCTGAACTGTGTCTTATGTTAGCAAAATATTGCAAAAACTTTTGACTCACCCTAATAAAAAGAAATAAATCTTAGAACTGTTTCCCAATAGAAATTCCTGCTTTTGTGTGAACAAAATAATTTGAGTTTTGACTCTCCTTTACAACCCCAAGCAAAAAGCATCCAGAGCTGTTGTATTTTGCCTCATGTTAGCAATATTGCAAAACTTTGACTCACCCTAATAAAATAAATAAATCTTAGAACTGTTCCCATAGAAATTCTTGCTTTTGTGTGAACAATTTTTGAGCATTGCCTAATAACACTGCTAGCTAGATTAACAAAATATTTTGAAGTTTTAAAATTCAAAATAAAACTGAGTAATGCTTCATTTTAAACAAGTTGCTCGGCTAACAACAGAATTCTTTTTTGAAATTTTAAGAAGTGAAGATCTTTTTTCATTGGTTGTTTGTTTCTCTATTTTTCTCTCGGTCACCATTTTATTTTATCATTTTTTTATTTTTTTGTGGCGTATTTCGACTTGTGCGCGCACATGCACATACTTTTGGGAACACCGATGAGAGGCAAAATAATTCAGTTATAAGATTCTACACCTGACAAAAAATAAAACAAAACAAAGTTAAAATAATATAAAACCAAAATTGAAAAACTTAAAATAAAAAAAAGTGAAATAAAAAGAATTAAAAACAAAAGAGTTCAATGGCAAGGGACGGGGAGGGCGGCGATGGGGACGGATGATACAGCAACATTAACCTAGCAACAACAACAATAATAATAATAATAATAAACAAATCTAGGAAAACAATAAAAAAATAAATAAAATACAAACAAAATAGAAGACAACTAAAAATGCAGTATGGCCAATAGCATCACCTTCATTTCTTGCTTCTTGTAGATTGTAAACGGGAGATATGACGTAGTGTTCTGTGCGTTTAAACTTCAGAGAGCAAAATAAACGAAACCAAAAAAACACAGAGAAAAACAGCAAAAATAAATTTTTCTCACAGACTCTAAAATAGCTTACAGTAAAATTTCAGTTTCTTCCTGTAACCTTTTTTTCTTTTTACATGTTTGTTCTAATTTATTTTGTTTCATCCTTTTCTTTTTTTATTTTCTATCTTTTTTTTTTTTCTTTAGTCTTTATCATTAAAAATCTCTTTTTTCTCGTGAGCTCATGTGTGTATGTGTGTTGGTCTTCCTGGCTTAAGCATTAAATAACATTGTGTACAGGCTCCATTCTTTTGAAAATGAAAAAGATGCATTCACTGATATTACTTCAGCTAGTATTATTATTATTTTCTGCATTATTTTTAGCATTCATTACTATGCACAAAATTCATTAGAATAAGACAACAATATATATATATATATATATATATATATATAATATTATATATAAGAGAGAGAGAGGAGGAGAGAGAGATATTTATGTATATATATATATATATATATATATATATATATATAATATATATAAAACAAGGTGTGTCAAAAGTATTGAGATTTTTTTGTACTTTTTGACACACCTTATTCTGAAAAATAATATAAGACAACAATACATACATATTTATATATGCATGGTATATACTATATATATATATATATATATTAATATATATATATATATATAAGGTGTGTCAAAAAGTACTGAGATTTTTTGTTCCAATTCATTCTTCATTCCTATCTTGGTAAATACAGCTTCAAATCTTGATACTTTTATGAACACCTTTATATATATATATATATATATATAATATATAATATATAATATATATATATGAAGAATTAATTAGTTAATATTAATGAATTTAGGCGGGCATATATGTTCAAATGTAAGGCTAAAACAGATCAGAAAATTTGAACATATATGCCCTCCTAAATTCATTAATTATTTACTAATTAATTTTCAAAAATTAGGTATGACTTCAATTAAGCACATATCCTCCAATATATATAAATATATATATATATATATAATATATATATATATAGAGAAGAGAGAGAGAGAGAAGAAGAGAGAGAGAAGGTGTGTCAAAAGTATTGAGATTTTTGTACTTTTTGACAACACCTTGTATGCTGAAAAAATAATATAAGACAACAATACATACATATTTATATATGCATGTATATATATAATATATATATTTTATAATATATATTATATATATATTAATATATATATATATATATATATATATATATATAATAGAAGGTGTTGTCAAAAAGTAATGAGATTTTTTGTTACACTCATTCTTCATTTCTAATCTTTGTAAATACAGCTTCAATGTTGATACTTTTATGACACACCTTATACCAAACATATAATATATATATATATTATATATATATATATATATAATAAGTATATATGTATAAGGTGTGTCATAAAAGTATCAAGAATTGAGCTGTATATATATATATATATAATATATTATATATATATATATAATATATGAGAGAGAGAGAGAGAGAGAGAGGGTGATATCAAATGTTATCGCTTGATAGGATTCAACAAAATTAAGAACTCAAATGTACATATACAGATTTGCGAATAATATTTTTACACACAACACACCACACACACATATATATATATATATATATATATATATATATATATAATATATATATATATATATATATATAATTATATAATGAAATGACAGCTTAATAAGAAAAGTGAATGTTGAAATAGTGCTCATGCTATAAATAACAAAGCAAGGTTAAAACCTAAAATATATAGATTAATGGGTGGGACTATATTACCATTATTACAAGTTTCATGTGTAATAGACACAAACCTCAGACTGGAGAATGTAAAAAGTGGTTGGTCAATCTTTTAAGAAAGAAAGGAAGAAAGAAAGAAAAGAAAGTTAAAGAAAGAAGAATGGAAGAGAAAGAAAGAGAAAGAAAGAAAATAGAAGAAAGAAAGAATGGATGAAATGAAGA
>CM042151.1:57007209-57037737 GCA_023376005.1 Doryteuthis pealeii | reverse complement strand
TTAATTCAACTACTGCTGTTTTGGAACAGTTTATAAATATAAGTTGTGGTTTTCGCACACCTTATACCCAAAATATTCCAACAATTCACAGAGATGTGCCAACTAGCAGTAAGTGAATTCCTCATGAACTCTTTCTTACTTCTTTAGGAATTTTACTCCTATTTGTTTTCTGTATCTTTTGTGTATTCTCTTATTGTATTTCATGTATTTGTTCTTCATTCATCTGCTCAGACAATAAAGTCTGCATTGTTATGTTTTGCACCTTTTTCTGGATTATTTTTATGTACATGTATGTACCTATGTTGGAAGGTTACTTTGAGCCTTTCTATTGTTGTATACCCTTTCCTTACTTCTATTATTCTTCTGCTCATCTTTGGTATCTTACGTTCTTCTTCTGCGTCTCTTCTAATGTCTCTGTTCTGTGTCTGTAATTCATTTCTTCTTCTAGGTCAGTCTTGTTGCAAGACATTCATCAACCACAAAACCTATATATTTATGTAAACTTTTATTTACTTAACTAAACATATTTTCTAACTAAACACACGCATGTGTGCAGTGAGTTCCAGCTAAGGCAGATAGGCCTTATCTGCCTGACATCCAAGCTGAAACTGAGAGCCAGCAGGTCCACGTGACTTCATGTATTTCGCGGGCTTTCTGTAATATTCCATGGAAAGTCCCGCTCGTGATATGAAAAGGGGCCATCCTTCAGAAATACAGGGGGTTGAACAATAATCTATGCATAGATTATGTAACACTATCGTTTTATAAGAACCCACATTCTATTCTTATAACCCTATACTGTTAAACACATTGTAATAGAATGTGATGATTTTACTCTTATTACATAAAATTTTTACAACACAAACAATATGAGAGATGTATTTAAAAATGTCAGTATAGACAGCATTATATAAAAAAATATAACAATAATTTGATGTTAACCCTATAAACTTATCCTTTAAAGTAGTTCCCAATTCATTTATCAACTGCAGACAATTTACAGTGTAATTCAAGAAAAATCCTTGAAAACATTACCATAAATCTGACCATCTCTCACATTTTACTTCTTGGCATCAAATAACCTAGACATGTTGATGTGCCATTAAAACCTATCTATCAATCAATCATTCTAGATATAAAATTATTGTTTCTATCAGCTGTAAAAGATGTCTTTTTTTTAAAGATAAGGTCTACCATATATGCAAGAATCTCTAATTGAGGAACTGTTGGATTATTTTTATATTATAAGGTGTATATACAAGATTGAAACTTGTATTTATAAACTCTTCCAAACTGCATAGACTGAATCAGCCAATCAAAACGCTCAAATATGTTATTGATTTACTATTTAAAGGTGTTGATAGATTGTTGCTCAATTGCTCATGGGATGTACAGAGAAACAGACAAGAATTTACAATTCTTTAAACAAGATTAGCTGACAAGGATTAAAACGGATGCTACATCTTTGTACTTCAAGAAAGGATCAAAGTTTATGCCACAAGGGAACTCCACTGTAAAACAGCCCTAAAATGGCCACATGAATTGTAACAGGTATTACTAAGGTAATCACAAATGTAAAGTTTCCAATATATATATATATATATATATATATATATAATAATATATATATCAGAAATGTTTATTGTTTGTCAATGATGTTGCATCATTTAAAAGTTTGAACATGTTGGAATTTTTGTATATAGTTATTTACTAAGCTTAGCTTAGATGTAGCACAAGGAAGTACGGGGCACCCAGTGAGAATCGAACTCACTAATAATGCTTTGCGAGTCTAGCTTGCTAACCATATACACATGTGATATGCCCATTTTTTGTATATATATATTTACCAATCCTCCGCATGAGCAGGATGCGACACAAGGTCAATTTTTTAAGTGGAGTTCAACAGTTTTGAATTCATAGTTTTCCTTCTCTTAGACCGGTTGCCTAACCAAGGTTAAAGAGCCCAGTCTGCCCTACTATTAAACCATAGCTGGTGGGAGAGTAGGATTCATACCTTCCAAGGGTATTAGCACTAAGTGAAATGCAATTACCACGTCCAGGTTTGAATTCAGGGTGATGAGTCCATTTCCCATGACTTTAACCATTACCCCAGTGCTTCCTATTTTTTGTATATAAAATGTGCTACAATACACCACTTAAATTTATAGACTAAGCACGGTCACATGGTTTAAGCCTCAGCCCAAAGCAATGGCGAAACTGAAGAAAGAAAGAAAGAAAAAGGAAAAGAAGAAATGTAGAAGAAGATGACAAATGAAACATAGAAGAAAGGGAATAGAAAGAAAAGCAAAAGAAAGAAAAGAAAAGATAGAAGAATTCATCTAATGATGTAGGAAGGAAAAACAAGAAAGAAAAGAGAGAAAGTTCCAAATAAGGAAAGAACAGACGAAAGAAGCAAATGTAGAAAAAATAAAGTAGAAGAAAGTTAAGAATAGAAAAAAAGAAAAAAGAAACGAAGAATTGGAAAGAAAGAACAGAAATGTTAGAAAAAAAACAAAGTAGAAGAAAAAAAGAATTGAAAGAAAGACAAGGAAGAAAAAAGAATGACAAGAAAATAGTAAAAGAAAAAATGGAAGGAAAAAAGAAGCGAAGAAAAGAGAAAGGAAGAAAGAAAGAAAGAACAAGCAAAGGGAAGAAAAAAAAAAAGAAAAGGAAGAAAAGAAGGGCAAGAAAGAGAGAAAAAAAGAGAGAAAGAAAACAATAGAAGAAAGAAAAATGGAAGAAAGAAAGAAAAAAAAGAAAAAAGAAGGAAATAGAAAAAAGGAAGATGAAGAAAGAAAAGAAAGGAAAGAAAGAAAGAAAGAAGCAAAAGAAAAAAAAAGGAAGAAAAGAAGAGGAAAGAAAAGGAAAAGAAGGAAAGAAAGGAAGAAAATAAGGAAGAAAGAAAGGAAGAAAAAAGGAAAGGAAGAAATAAAAGAAAAAAGAAAGAAAAAGAAAGGAAAGAAATAAAAGGAAGAAAGAAAGAAAGAAAGAAGAAAATGAAAGAAAGAAAAGAAGAAAGAAAGAAAATAGAAGAAAGAAAGAAAGAAAGAAAGAAAGAAAGAAAAGAATAAAAAAAAGAAGAAAGAAAGAAAGAAGAAAAAAGGAACAATAGAAGAAATAAAGGAAAGAAAAGGAAAGAAGAAAGAAGAAAGAAAGAAAGAAATAAAAGAAGAAAGAAAGAAAAGAAGAGATATCATACAAATGATTAGTTCTACCATTTTCAACAATTCTCTTATCATTACCAACAACATTAGTGTTTGTTAGTCATTAAGAGGTTTAGCAAAAACTATTGATCTTACTGTTTTGTTTTTTTCATCATGGCGTTTACTTTTAAGAACATTGTAATTTTAAATTCAGGTGTTTAAACTGCGATGGTGACGTCATGTAAATTTGTGATTGCCATTAAGAGTTGAAGAAAACATTTTAAAAAGTAAAAAGTAAATCCATTGATGGAAAAGAGTAACATCGATAGTTTTTGTTTGTTTGTTTGTTTGAATTCTTAATGGCAGACACTAATGTTCTTAATAATGACCACAAGATGGTTGAAATGGATAGAGTTGAACTTTTCAGACAATTAGTTTCACTTAATCCAGAAAAAGTTAGTCCTCAATAAGAAAAATTGACAAAGTTTAATGAGACATTATTTAGTATTATCTGCATTATTCGGACTATTGTCCTCATCTTCATTGTTATTTGTACAATGTTTCGGCCGATGTGTACTCCCGCCTTCTTCAGGTATTTCTTGTTGGACTCAAGAACCATCTCAGACACGGGAACCTTCTTTTCAAACTTGGGAACCTTCTTGTCGTAATCGGGAGCCATCACTGAACTTTAAGGTTCCCGACTTCGAAAAGAAGGTTCCCAAGTCCAAGATGGTTCCTGAGTCTGTGAAGGTTCCCGAGTCCAACAAGAAATACCTGAAGAAGGCTGGAGGGCACATTGGCCGAAACATTGTACAGATAACAATGAAGATGAGGACAATAGTCCAAATAATGCAGATAATACTAATCATCAAGCCTCATCTCAAAAATTCAGAGAAATAAAAACATTATTTGTCTTGATGGTGAAGTTTAAATTTTGGAGCTCTGGGGAGTGTGGAGTATCCCTCCATCACCATTAGTCTCAGTTCCTCTAGAATGGAGTGGTAGTACCTGTTAAGGTCCCACCTATGAGTTAAATAGAAAAAAATGAATTTAAAAAAATGTGTTTTTAAAAAATTCAGTTTAAAAAGAAAATTTCAATAGCAATCAAGAATGAATGAAATGAAACATCTTCAGCATAAAATAACCCACCAAGGGTTGACATGGCATAAAATCCAACCAAACAACCAACCAATTATCAACCAAATTGCTGCCTAAGTTCTACAGTTAATCAAAAGTTTTGCAATATTTTGATTACATGAGACATAATTTGGCCGCTCCAGATGCTTTTACATTATATATATAAATATATATATATATATATATATATATATATATATATATATATATATATATGTTATCATTATATAAATATCATAGATGAATTTTGACAAATCATAAACTGTTTGAACATCCTTGATAATGGGTCAAAGAAGAACCAAAAGTAGTTGGAATGGTAACTATTTCGGATTTTAATAAATTTTTATTTACATACAAGGTGTGTCTAAAAAGTATACAGATTTGTTGTACTTTTTGACACACCTTGTGTTCTGAAAAAAATAACGTTCCATTCATAGTTTATTTCTATTTTGGTAAATACACCTTCTAAGTCAGCACTTTTATGAAGCACCTTGTATTTTGAAAAAAAATAACATTCCATTCAATCTTCATTTCTATATTAGTAAATAAAGCTTTAATCTGGGTACTTTTTTGACACACCTTAATATTTATATATTATAATATATATATATATATATATATAAGTCATCCACAGATTGTGTTTTGGCATTTCACGCCTCTTCAGTGTGGCTAGACACAACAATGGAGCGAAATCCGACTGACTTTTTGTCCACCCGATTTCTTAACCTCTCGGCCCATTGACAGTTGCCCTAAAGGGGTGGTGTTTAAACTATTAAATACATTTGTTTATATATTTTACGATCACCAGAGAGATCCAGTCTGATCATTGCTTATATTGTTGATATTGCTTATATTGCTGATATTGTTTATATTATATATATATGTGAGAGTAAAGTAGGGAATGAATCTGATGGTATTTCTACACACACACACACACACACACACACACATATATATATATATATATATATATATATATACATGTGTTCATCTAGTATTGAGCTACTTCTAATATACAATCAGATGCATTAGGCTGGGCACCTTACTAAGATGGAGAATGTTAGGTTACTTGAGCAGCTGTTTTTCACTGAATTATAATGTGGTAAACATCCGAAACATAGACCTAAGAAACATTTCAGGATGTTGTCAAAAAGAACCTTAGAGTATTTAGTGTAGATGTTGAAGATTTGGTTGGTTGGTTGGTTGGTTGGTTTAATGGCACATCAACCGTTGCTGGTTATTTAATGCTGTCGTCGGGGTGGCCTAAAGTCGGTATCAGCCAATCAGTGAGGGAGTCTATCCCCTTTTTATTAGCACTAGACCAAGGAGATTGTTTTTGCATCTGAGGTGGAGCGCCACACCTTCCATCAGCTCCTTACTTTACCGCACAGATACCTGTGCTACTCATATGCTGAGTTGTCGAGGGCCGGTATCGAACTAGGAACCTTGTGGTTTCTAGTCGAGCACTCTACTGACTGAGCTAACCTGGCCCTAAACTAACCTGACCCTATAGCTATAAATAATTTTATTAACTTCATGTGTATTAATAGATACTACTGGTTGACCCTCAGCCTCTGCCTTTTTGATAAAAAGGGGTGGGTGTTTGCCATAAGAGCAATTTAAAGAATAAAGTTAGGACAATCACATAGTTGCTAGGGCTTGACATGACCATAAGATTGGATGGGGCCTCTCTGACTGCCCATCTAGCCCAAGTATTGCATTTCACAAGACCACTTAGTTCCCAGGTCAGAGACTACTCAGCCAACACAATTGCGTTCTCAGGCATTATGGATTGCCACTCACAACCAAGTGACCCTATTGGTAGGGTCTTACCTTGCTGCAGAGGTGCAGTTGTTATGTATTCATTGTGGGTAGTGATAGAGAGAGTCTTTAGGTGATAGAGAGAGAGACATACAGATATTAGAGAGTCGTGTAACTTACTTGCTTGTTCTTTGTCTAGTCGCCATGTTTTCGTTTCCTTCTTCTCTTTCTATTCCAGCCACAATCATCTAGATTGTTCTTTACTTCTTTGGCCGGTCATGTTGTCTCTTCTAACTTATTGTTACTTCATTTTCTAACTAAGGGCTTCTTTTAAGTCATGCATAATTAATTAACAAGACTTATTACTACTTTGATCAAAGGTTTTATTTCTACATTGCCCATTTTCTAACTCACTGCGCAGACTGAGTCAACAGCCTCAGTGGAGTGATATCATCGTCTCTCCGCTTGACGTCTGGCTACAGCTAGTTGCTTAACTAGTTCTCATGTGACTGGCGGGGTTCCCACCTCTGGGGTCAGTTGGGGTCATAACCGTCACTGGTATTTTTCCATACCCTCAGAACTCTCGCTACAGAGCTTGTCAAAAGCCCTACACCACCATACAATTATGCAACACAGTCAGTGCATTCTATAGACCCAGCTAACAGAACGGAGATGGTAAAAACTTGATAATGATGGAAAACTGATAAGTTTAGAAGAAAAAGCTATGATGGCTGTAAAGAATTTAAAGTACTGATAATCAAACTCTCCATCTTGAAATGAGAAATTTGGAAAATAAACAAGTCCAAGGATACTTTACAAGCCTGATCATTAGGGTAGGTTGCACTTTTAAAAATATCAATTGTCCATCATGTGAAATTTGGGTATTCTGATACCAAAATTAGATCTATTACTTGCACCTATATCATTAAAGATCGTCTACTAAAAATAAAAATCCTTGTTTTCGCAAAATTTAGCCTTTAGAAAACAAGTATTTTTAGTGCATTTTAGTAGAGAATCTTTGATGTTATTTCCTCAGACAATGGTACAAGTAAAAGATCTAATTTTTGGTATCAGTATTCAGTGTACTAACACAACTTTCACATAGATGGACAATTTGATATTTTAAAAAATTGAAAAATAGACCTACCCTAATGATCATGTTTCTAATATCTGCAATAGGGTCGGTTGTTCAAAGTTGGGCTTGCTAGTCATATAAAGCTCATGGCAGCAGACAAATTGCAGGTCCTTCCTCAGCAACCTACGGGTAATTCATGTCAATTCTGTGACATTATACATTATATATATATATATATACACACACACATATATATATAGTAATTTACTAATTACTACCCATAATAATTGCAATCTATTTATCTCTATCTGACAGTTTAGCTTAGTTAATAGATCTAATTGATCTAAATAATACTGTGACTGCCCATAATAGTTGCTAACTTATATATATATATATATATATATGGGAGAATATGTGTTTAATTAAAGTCATACCTAATTTTTGAAAATTAATTAATTAATAATTAATGAATTAGGCGGGAATAATCATTAATTATTAATTATTTAATTTTCAAAAATTAGGTATGACTTTAATTAAGCGCATATTCTCCCAAAAATTGTAGGCTAAAAAAGCCATATCAAAACACATTGTCTGTTTGTTTACTTCTCATATATATATGCGTATACATATATATATATATATATATGTATGTGTATGTGTGTGTATATATATATATATATATATGTTTATACATATATATACATACATATATATAATATATATATATATATATATATATATATGTATATGTATATATATATATATATATTATATATATATATGACCGCTTATTTCTTTTACATCTCTGGATAATAATCTAATTGATTTAAATAATACTACGACTGACGCATAATAGTTATTACATTTGCATATACATTTAATGTAACAACTATTATGGGACAGGAGAAGATTCTATCCAATTTTACTTATTAATTCAATGACCCTTTCTCTCCCTTTTATCTATCTGATAATTTGCTATGGACCCATTGAAATTATCTCGGAAATATTTTTTTTTTCATTTGAGCCTCTTATCTTAAATGTCTCAGCATAATGATTTTTTTTATAGAATTCTTTTTTTGTTCTGTAATCTTGAAATGATACTGTCAAATCTTTTAAAATATGCATTTTCAAGATATAAAAACATGACATTCAAAAGAAAAATTAGCATAAAATGTTTTGTATTTCAATATTTATTCAAGATAACAATACAACTATTAGATTCTTTTTTTTTCTATCAATGAATTCATTGCTTGTAAATAAGACTATATCTGATTTGGTTTCTTTGATTTCTTTGTTTAATGGCATTTAAACCTTCTTGAGTCATTTAATGCCAAAGCCACCCCTTAAAGAAGAACAGCAGTGGCACTATTTAACCTGTATTTGGGGGATGAGAGGGTTCATGCCTTTCCAAAATGTGAATGTAATAGCATGACTGAAGTTCAAACCCACTAACTACTATGTCTGGAACTTAAAGAATCAAAATATAACATTAATTATTAAATAGGAAATTTTAAAGAAATCAAATATTTGCCGAAGCTTAAGTGAACCTTGCTTCTTGTGTTTACAAGAAATCTTAGCGATAATTACATTCCCAGATAAGAAAAATCTCTTTAACAGAAAAGACAAATTTCTTGGGAAATGTCGGCACAAGAATCATAATTCATTAATGTATAATTAAGATTAACCTAGTGTTGGGGGGATGAGAGGGTTCATGCCTTTTCCAAATGTGAATGTAATAGCATGACTGAAGTTCAAACTCACTTTCTACTAAAAGTCCAGCCATTACGCTGCAGGGGTTCCTCCTATAATGTAATTAATTCTTTATGAATAAATTAGGAGAAATAATGGGAAATTAGCATTTAATAATTGAGAAATTACTATGATTGGAGTGAATGTGAATATTATTAGCTTCATATCCACAGTTGTTGTACAATGTGTTTGTTAGACTATGTTCGATCTCCTGTGGCTTGAGAGATACTTTCTGATGTAAAGATTGGTTGCTACTGTTTTCTTTTGATATTAAGCGCTCAATTCTTTGAGGAGTGTGGAATGTTCCACCAAGGTCTTTATTTCTGGTTTTGAATTCTACAGGTATAGATCTGGCATTGGGTATTGGTAGATTTCCCTCTTCAGGTCTTGAGTTCTTCACAGGATAACCATTTATATTGTGTAATCCTTTTCTCCCAAATAAAACTTGACCGATCTCTATCATCCTACATACAAAAAAAAAAAATGAAATAAATAAATAAATAAATAAGTAGTAAATAGAAAAGCAAAGTATTTCGAGAGAAAAAGATGAATTTATTTTTGATGTTGAAGTTGATTAGTATTATCTGCGTTATTCAGACTATTGTCCCCATCTTCATTGTTATCTGTACAACGTTTCGGCCGATATACCCTCCGGCCTTCTTCAGGTATTTCTTGTCGGACTCGGGAACCTTCTCGGATTCAGGAACCTTCTTGGACTTGGGAACCTTCTCGAACTCAGGAACCCTCTTTTCAAACTCGGGATAAGGCAGTTAGGTTAAGACAGTTCAAAGTGACAGTTATCTCTGGAACCCGAGTTCAATCCTGATTGAAAACAGTTAGAAAAATAATTAATTAACACAACTCCTACCCCAGTTATGGTTAGCGGAATGAAAACAGGATACCCCTGTGGAATAAATAAAGGGTTAGGTTCAAAGTTCCATGATGGCTCCTGAATACGACAAGAAAGTTCCCGAGTTCGAAAAGAAGGTTCCTGAGTCCGAGAAGGTTCCCGAGTCCGACAAGAAATACCTGAAGAAGGCCCGAGGGTATATCGGCCAAAATGTTGTACAGATAACAATGAAGATGGGGACAATAGTCCGAATAATGCAGACAATACTAATCTTCAAGCCTCATCTCAAACATTCAGAGAAATAGTTGAAGTTGATGTTCAAACATTTCGGTTTATATTAAATTAAGTTGCAAATTGGATTGAAATTTGCTTTATTCTCAACTTGTTGACTACAATATCACAGTCCATCACATTAGACACTATGCTGCAGGGACTCCCTCCCGATTTGTTTAAACAGCTATATGGTTTCAGGTATTCCTATCTGTATTAATCCGAAAGTAAGCGTAATAGCTTTGTTAAATTACAATAATGCTATATAGAAACAATATGCTATTTATCAATTAAACAACATGCTATATATCAAATTATGGTTTCAGGTATTCCTATCTGTATTAGTCTGAAAGTAAGCGTAATAGCATCAATATTAATAATAATACTAAAATACCAATAATTAAGATTAATATATCTTAATAGCATCAATATTAATAATAGCATCAATATTAATCAGAATGTAAACATGATAGCATGACTGGAGTTCAAATTCATATTAGCCATTATGCTATGGGGACTCTCCCGACTATCACTGTCCAAAAATGCTTATTTCATTAGTATATATAATATGTGTGCAAATGCTGGTTGGTTGGATTTTATGGCATTTCAACTCATTGGGTTATTTTATGCCAAAGACAGTTTTACCTACTCCAAAAGAAAATGAGACATTTTGAATTAATCATATAAGTAAAGTCGTCGGGGCGGCCTAATGTCGGTATCAGCCAATCAGCGAGGGAGTCTATCCCCTTTTCACTAGCACTAGACCAAGGAGATTGTTTTTGCATCTGAGGTGGAGCGCCACACCTACAATCAGCTCCTTACTTTACCGCACAGATCCCTGTGCTACTCATAACGCTGAGTTGGCGAGGACCGGTATCGAACTAGGAACCTTGTGGTTTCTAGCTGAATGCTCTACTGAGCTAACCCTGCGCTTAATTAATTAAATACATTATGCATATTTATCAGAATATTTTGGTAGCAACCCTTCTTTTATACGAGTGTGTTATAAAAGAAATGCCATTTTGTTTGGGATAAGTATAATTACCAACACAGGAACATGTATCATACATCAAAATGAAGCTGATCCTTTGTAGATCACATCCCTACTTCTGCACATAGCCACCGTTTCTCTTAATAGCAATGTTGCACCTTGGAATAAGAACATGTATCCCTGCTCCTTAAAATTCTGTTGACTGTTCTTTGAGACACTTCTTCACTACAGATTTCACTTTTCCTACTCACCAGATTTAGCATCTTCAGACTATCATCTCTTCGGTCGCATGAAAGTGGGTTTGAGAGGCAAACATTATTCCAGTGATGAGGAAGTGAAATCTACAGTGAAGAAGTGGCCCAAAGAACAGTCAACAGAATGTTATAGGGCAGAGATACATGCTCTCATTCCAAGGTGGAGCATTGCTATTGAGAGAAACGGTGACTACGGGGAGAAGTAGGGATGTGATCCACAGAGGACCAGCTTCATTTTGATGTATGATACATGTTCCTGTGTCAGTAATTATACTTGTCATAAACAAAATGGCATTACTTTTTTACTCATCCTCATATAAAAGAAGAGTTGCTACCAAAATATTCTGATAAATATGTATAATGTATATAATTAATTCAAAATGTCTCATTTGCTTTTGGAGTGAGTAAAACCGTCTTTGGCATAAAATAACCTAATGAGTTGAAATGCTGTAAAACCCAACCAACCAGCCAACCAACCAACCAACCAACCAGCCAGCATTTGCAGACATATTTTATATACTAAATGAAACAAGCATTTTAGGACAGTGATAGTCAGGAGAGTCCCCATGTTCCTGTGTTGGTAATTATACTTGTCCGAAACAAAATGGCATTACTTTTTGACACGCCATCGTATAAAAGAAGGGTTGCCACTAAAATATTCTGATAAATATGCATAATGTATATAATTCATTCAAAATGTCTCATTTTCTTTTGGAGTGGGTAAAACCGTCTTTGGCATAAAATAACCTAATGAGTTGAAATGCTGTAAAACCCAACCAACCAACCAGCCAACCAACCAACCAGCCAGCATTTGCAGACATATTTTATATACTAAATGAAACAAGCATTTTAGGACAGTGATAGTCAGGAGAGTCCCCATGTTCCTGTGTTGGTAATTCTACTTGTCCTAAACAAAATGGCATTACTTTTTGACTCACCCTTGTATAAAAGAAGAGTTGCCACCAAAATATTCTGATAAATATGCATAATGTATATAATTCATTCAAAACGTCTCATTTTCTTTTGGAGTGGGTAACTTAATATATGGCAAATTATGTTTTCAATACGTTCTATTGTTTCTGATGTTACAAACTATTTTTGACAATTTGGATAAATTATCATATATATCAACCCTTGAGGGTGGGAAAAAAAAAGTATTGTTTGAAACAAAGAGATAAAATCAAGAATTGAAAATCTTATACAAAATATGAAAAAAAAAAAAAAACTCAAAAAAGAAAAATCACACATTTGAGAAATTAAATAAATAAAAAAAGAAAAAAAGAAATCTAAAGAAAATATTTATAAAAATAATTTTTTTTTTTCATAATATATTTATTTTGTCGGTAATCAAAAATCAAGCTAATAAATATGGATAAACATGAATTATTGTATTTCAGTGCTCCATTAACAGCACAATGCAAGAAGAAATAGACTAACAAAAAACTGCTATTGTTCACAGTTTTTTTTTGTTTGTTTCTTTTTTCTTAAAAATGATGTGTTCATACGCAAATTATTCAGGTTTTAAATTTTACATTTGGAGTGATTAAATGAAAAAGATCAATTTATATATTGTATTTGAATTACTACTACACATGTCTCATAACAGCAGTTATATTCAGTGTATGAAATGTATATGGAAATATAACAAGACAGGGTTATTTCCTATAAGTCTAACATAAACAAAGGGGAACCACTCTTGACTGATAAATTATTTATTTTCCCATTAAACTAACCCTAAACCCTAACCCTAAACCCTAACCCCCGTCTACTTTTTTCCTAGTAGATCAATAAATAAATAAATAATTTATTAGTCAAGAGTGGTTCCCTTTGTTTATGTTAGACTTATAGGAAATAACCCAAGACAGTGCTAGTATTACTCTATTACCTCTTTCTCATGATAGTTATTACATCTTGTGTATGAAATAACTTTATTAATACTTGGGTGTGGAAATTACATTTTCACTTAGCAATAATACCCTTGGGAAAGGTATGAATCCTACTCTCCCCCCAGCTATGGGTAAATAGTAGGGCAGACTGGGCTCTTTAACCTTGGTTAGGCAACTGGTCTAGGAGAAGGAAAACTCTGAATTAAAACCTGTTAAACTTTGCTTAAAAAATTGACCTTGTGTTACATCCTGCTCATGCAGAGTAGTTGGTAAATATATATATATATATATATTAACACTCATGTTCCTAAATTTTACGACTGTTATCATCTTGCAACACCCTGTGGCTAAAAATGAGACTGTCCAAAACCTTCCAAGATGAAATGCAAAAATGTAAATCCTGATTATCTGTTGTTGCCAATCCACTGAATTCTTATTTCTTATGGGTGACATCACCTCAGCAAAATAATGGACTTTCAGTTTTCATTATAAAAAAAGAAAGAGGAGAAAAAGGACATGGTACACAGAAAAATATAATAAGAAAGAAAGAAAGAAAGAAAGAAAGAGAAGGAAAAAGATAAAGAGAGGGGTGAGCACAAGGAAGAGATAACGCTAATCTGTTTCAATTAAACATAATGAAAAGATGAATAGAAGGAAAGAAAGAGAAAAAAAGAGAGAGTTAAATCAAGATTATTATACTTTTTACATATTGAACAATCCCAATAGCTCTTAAGTAAACATATCAAACGTTGTAATAATTAAATTATCATACTGTGGTATATACACAGATCCTGCTAGTATATATAATTGCAATAACTATTATGTGACAGTGGTTGTATTATTTTATTACTTTTGTCCCATAATAACTGTTATATCTAGGGTATGAAATATATATATATTGTTGTAAAATAGCTGGAACACCCTCATATGATGGACTGGTTTAAGACTATCTAAACAGCAATCTCTCTATACTGAGGAGGGCAAGTTAACAATTAACTGTTTATTGCATTAGTATGTGTACTCAAACGTGTACAATATTATTCTCTGGAATAAACTATCTCTTACTTTCTTCATGTGTGTTGACCATTCTTATTTAAAGGCAACATATATCTATATATCAACTAGACAAAATGGAATCCATTGGGTCACCCATTCAGCTCTGGGTAGATAATTGAGATTAGGGAAAACGGAGTTAGCCAAGCGAATAATTTTTTTTTTAAATACTGCCGAACGAAACCTTAAAATCATTTTGTTAGCTTTGTAAGGAAATGTTTCACCCCATTTAAACTACGGGTTGCTGGTTGTGAAATTTAACATAGAAATACATTTCAAATTCTTCCATCTCTCTCTCTCTCTCTCTCTCTCTCTCTCTCTCTCTCTAGAGAAACTAACATTATGTAATGAGGAGGTAGTCAAGAGATACACAGATGGGAAGGATGAGATAGACACAGAGTAAAGTAAGAGATTGGTCGGTTTTTGACTTAATTGCAAATTACGACTAATTAGAACCAATTAAAACAGAATCTTTTTCAAACATAATTCAATACTAAAAGTAAGGAATAATTTAGTATAATTTTTGTGTCATTAAACTAAACAGTAAAAAAGCCTTTAGGAAGCAAAAGTTGATTGACTCAGCTTTAGTATAATAATAAATAGGCTTGTTCCTAAATCTTCTGACCGTTATCAACCTGCAACACCCTCTGGTTAAAAATCAGAGTATAATACACACCTTTACCTTTGAAGCAGTATAAAACAGAAGTGTTTCTTTCTGTCATGATATACCAAATATAGCGACTAACTATCTGAAAGAAAAGTTAATATTTAGTTTTCATGTATAATATGCATCCATCTCACTTTGGGAGGCTGCAGACCAACTTTAAGGAAGTCTAAAAAGGAACAAGTCATTATGTCCTGATTATGCATTGGTCATACAAAACTAACACACTCTTATATACTCAAACAAGAACAACAACCACAATGTGAAACATGTCAAACACCCCTGACAGTTAAACACTTATTCGTGAAATGCAGATTTTTTGCTCACATCAGAAACCGTTATTTTAAAGCAAACAATATGAAAGATCTGTTTGAAAATGTCAACATAGAGGATATTTTCTCCTTTTTCAGGGAAATAAAATATTACCATAGAATATAAGCATGGAACAAATCAATGCCATACAATATAATCCCACAAAATGCTAACACGTTGTTAAAAAAAACAATTACTAAAAGTATATGTATGAATATACAATATGTATTAAACCCTAACCGTTAGGCATGATATAACCCTGGACGGGTTGATATGCCGTTAAAATCAATAAATCAACCAACCAACCAACCAACCAACCAACCAACCAATAACTTTGTAACAGAAGTGATAAGATTGTAGATATAAAATTACTTTCAGTCTTGCCCTAACAAATATAATGACCCATCTATCCGGAAAAAAAAGAAAAAAGTTAGTATCTAGTTTTCACATACAATATGCACCCCTAGCTTTCAGGCTTAAAAATCTGGAAAAAAAAATTGTGTATTATACCCATGTTACTATGGTAACCATTTTTGCTCCAAATCTAGACATTTTACCCAATGTAGATGGATACTTCAGCTAGTTTATACATTCCTGGAACAACATATGCATAACAATACTTTTCCCATTTTCATACAGTTTTAATCATGGTTTTCTTTTACCAATAAATTCATTGCTTGATTTATTTTTAAAACATTTAGTTCATATACATACATCATCATCTGCATTAAACAGGTTTTATATAATATACAAATAATAACATGTAGATATACAAAATATAACATGTTTTTATATATATATATGTATATGTTATTCTGTGATAAAAAAATTCTTATTACCTTCCATATACCAACAAATGCCCTGAAGATGATCTAATTAATAGATCAAAACACTGCAACATCGGCCAATAAACTAACCACTTAACTCATTTAAACCTGTGTTTTTTCATTCTTTCTTAATATACCACATACCGTCGGATTCACTTCCTTTTCTTCACATATATATGTATATATAAATATATATATATGTACATCTACAAATATGTACATATATCTATACATGTTTATATATATATAATATATGATTGATAATCTATATGCATACACATATATATAAGTACATCTCCAGTCACAATTCATATATATTATATATGTACATATTATTAAGTATATATCATATATGTACATATTATATATGGACATAATATATATATATGAATATATTAAATATAAACATATATATGAACATATTATATATGAATGTATTATATATATGAACATATTATGTATGTACATACAGTGAGGGGAAAAATCTACATCTACAGTCACAATTCATATATATTATGTATGTACATATTATATATGTACATATCATATATGTACATATTATATATGGACATGATATATATATGAATATATTAAATATAAACATATGTATGAACATATTATATATGAATGTATCAGGAGAAAAAAGTATTTGTTCACTCTAAAAAATGAACATTTTCCAATTTAACATGGGTAAAACACTCTAATGTTTATACAATATATAAGGTGTGTCAAAAAAGTATCGAGATTTTTCATACTTTTTGACACACCTTGTATTCTGAAATAAAATAACGTTCCATTTATTCTTCGTTGCTATCTTGGTAAATGCAGCTTTAAACTTGGTACTTTTTTGACACACCTTGTATTCTAAAAAAAATAATGACAACATCAGTGTCCCACACTATGTTAAGTTGAAAAATACCAATTTTTTAATGTGAATGATTACTTTTCCCCCTCACTGTGTATGTATAATGGACAGTATATATGGACAAATATATACAAGGTGTGTAAAAAAATATTGAGATTTTTTGTACTTTTTGACACACCTTGTATTCTGAAAAAAATTAACGTTCCAGTCATTGGTCATTTCTATCTTGGTAAATACAGCTTCAATCTCGATACTTTTAGGACACACCTTGTATGCACATCTACAGTTCATATATATCATATTTAATATAAAATTTAAAAATGTAAGGATTTTGAATATGCTTCAAGTATAAGATGACAAAGTTATATCAAAATAAATGTACTGGATTTTTTTAATGTAAAAGAATGATAAAACTAAAAATTGAATTAAGCAAACATTAAAAAATACAATTCACTTACTTTTTGGTCCTGAATTCACTTACTTCAATCTTTCCAAACAGGAAAAATATTATAAAAAAATAAATAATCTAACACCAATCCTTTGTAAGAGTTCTACAATAATTTCTTTAAAAACTACTAAACATTACCTAGTTAAAATATCACAAGACAACTTATTAATTCTTGTCAGAAAAATTATAGTCAAATGATCTCCCCTTGGCACCAGAGGGCGAATCACCAATATATGATATTGGCGCCAAAATTAAACCCCATGACGAAAGTCACTTATCGTATAAGCTTTTCAAGCGCTCACCTTTACCTTGTCAAACAGCGAGTAGAATGACATTCTAGTGTTCACATTTACCTTCAACCTCAGCAAGATAAGTCTGGCCAGCAAATGCTACAAATTTGCAACATTTTTTGTACCCTTTGAATATATGTTTCTTTATTTTCCACTGTTGTTATCGTCTTCTTTCATCCGAAATTACTTGCTTATCACCAGGGAATTTTAAGAGTCCCCAATATCTATTTTTTCTCGTATTCTCCCTAGTAAATAATCTTTTTTTTTAAATCACTCTTTAATCTAAATCTATATTAACCAAAAACATTTTCTATACATTAGATTAAATATTAGCTATGAAACCAAGTCTTTCCAAACAGGAAGTGGAAGAATACCAGTTGCTATAAGAATACTATAAGAATGCTATAAGAATGCTATAAGAATGTTATAAGAATACTATAAGAATACTATAAGAATGCTATAAGAATACTATAAGAATGCTATAAGAATGTTATAAGAATACTATAAGAATGCTATAAGAATACTATAAGAATACTATCAGAATGCTATAAGAATGCTATAAGAATGCTATAAGAAGGCTATAAGAATGCTATAAGAATACTATAAGAAATACTTTAAACTAGTGACATTCAAACACATAATCTGAACCAAAAGGCAAGTTAGCTGTACTTTTGAATGTTTGCTTATTTTAAACTTTAGTTTTATTATTCTTTCAACTTTGTAATATATAAATGTAATAAACTAATGATTTACATATATAATATTTACATATATAATATTTACATATAAAATATATACTAATTATTTAGTATATATTTTCAAAAACATTAAAAAAAATGTTGAATTATAAAACATTCAAAATATATTACACATTTTTTTTCATCATCATTGTAATATATAAAAAGAATTATTATTCTTTCCTGCTTCAAAAAATCCATTTATCTTTTTTTATATAATCTTTTCATATTTCATGTAACATAGCCCAGCCGGGGGTCCAGTGAGCTTCGACTGCTGGATCGGTGAAGTAATTAACAGCGTTGATCTCAGGGGGCCATCCCCCCAGGCAACACCTGCCCCCTCAATTTAAAGGGGCAGGGCTGAGTTTATTGCCCAGTGCCTGAGGCGCCTCCCTTGAGGGGGAATGCCGATGAGATCAATGCATTTTTTGCACCCACCACCCATAAGTCTCGGCTTGTGGGTGGTCCCACATTAATAGGGCCTTGTGCCAAATGCGTACATGTAGGATACATGATAAATAGTTATAGATAATACAAATATAACCAACAGGGTTCCTATTCACAACTACAGAAACAAGAAAATATGTACACTTGCAGAAATAACACTTTCTCAATCGTATTACTGAAAGAATGATTGTTCTAATAATTTGTCATCTTTTTTTTCTTCTGTCTTTCAGATCCATTCTTTACCCAGCAATTTGAACCACCCTCATCCTTGAGTGAGGCGAACAAACACAAGAAACCCACACAGCAAGCAAGCCTTCATTCCAAGGTCACAAACGTCACTCCTCATTCCAAACCTCAACATAAGCCCAATATTGGCCACATCCCTGATTGTAGTCAATGGGTCGACCTGAAGCCCTCATCTTGGAACCATGCCTTTTCGGGTCCTTACTCCCTTTCCCGTAATCCACTGGAGAGCAGGAGTTCTAATATGGGGTCTCCGCAGCTTCCTGCAAAGCCCCAGGTACAATATTTAGATTATCTTGGATAGATATCATAACATGTCTAAGTCTAACCCCATTTTATAAAAAAAAAAATTAAAAAATGGAAAATATTGCAGGTTGTATGAAGGAAGATTGGGAATTTTTTTAAAAATAAATAAATAACCAGACAAAAGCCGACTGGACAAATGTCAGTATGCCTAATTTAGAATGGGGAAAATTTAGCCAAGACATTTTTGGACATGATCTTTTAAATAAAATTTTTTTGGCATTATATCATGTATCAAATTGCAAGTATACCTCATTTAAATCTTGTGATAATCTTCTTGAGAAGGCAGACATTTTAAACGAATTTTGTTAAATTTTTTATGAGAGAAAAATTGATAGATTGCTCGGGTAACTTTTCCTCCTGAGTATCTTGAGATTGCATTATGTCAACTCTGCCACCATGGCAATTTCTCTTCTACATAATGGATGTATCATTGTTATAAAGGGACTTACTTTTTTGTATATACGGCTCTTATTAATTTATCAATGTGCTTTTCTGTTACTTATTTGCTGTGGTCTCGAAAATAACACACAATTGAGGTCGGGCAAAACCTAATCTGACTTTTTTTCAATTGATACATTCCGTTAAAAAACTTTATACTGTACGGAAGAAATTACTTTAAATGGACATTTGATAATCTATAATTGAATTAAAAAATGTGTTCTTTAAAAAAATAGGGCATTCAAGTCATTAGAGATTTTTAAAGATTATCTATGAAATTAAAGCAAGAAATACATTATTTCCTAAATATAACTCCAGCTTGGTAGGGCTCTGATTTCTAGAGTCTGACTAGCCAAGTTAATTTTATTTAATTATTTTTTAAAACTTTTTTCTTTGTTTTTTTTTTTTTTTTTTCTATCTTTTTTCTTCTTTATTATGGACAAAATCAACGAAATGTATTTCGGTCAATATTTTGAGACACAGACTTAAAACAATTAATTTTGGATGTCAAAAATAAAAAACGACACATTACAAAAGAATTTTGTTGCTTTAATAGACATACTTGAATGTTGTTTACTTGGGATGAGCCAACAAGCCGACCCCCGGAGTTGCCACAGATATATATATATATATATATATATATATATATATATATATATATATAGTCTTTTTTAGTTTTGGAGAATTGAAAATAAAATGCTCGATTATGTGTGTAAGAGCTGTATTTATTCATTATGGTGTACAATACATTTAAGAAAAGTTGCAAACATGCTGCTCAGAAACAAATGTTAAAAATTGCACCTTAAATGTATTGTACACTAAAATAAATAAATATATATATATATATATATATATATATATATATATATATATATATATATATTCTGCTATCAAAAGTTTTAGATAATGTGTATTTCCAATATGATACATGGTGAAAAAAGTTGTTGACTTTTCATTGAATGAAATAAATTGGACAATCATTATTCCAGACTTTGTTCTGGGGGAAAAAAAGAATTTTTTTTTTCTTCAAAAAATTCCTTTCTCTTTTCTTGGATCCAACAATTATATTAAAAGTGATCTCTTTGAACAATCCGTTAACATCCAATATGGAAGGGGCAACTGTGATGTACCCTCTGTTGGATTTTGGAAACACAAATCTGGGTCCAAATTTGACAAAAATAAAAAGAAAAAAAAAAGAAAAAAAGAAATGACAATAAACTGACACATTCTAACGAGTGGCGAGATTTTTCATTTATTTCTTTACTTATTTCTTTATTCCTTGACAAAATTTTTAAGAAAATGCAAATTTGGTAAAAAAAAAAAAAAAAAAAAAAAAATTGATCCAAAGTTTAAAAACCAAAAAAAAAATGTTAAAATATGGTTCAGTTTTTGTGTTTAAAGATTTTCTGTTTATTTGTTGTAAATAAAATGTTTTTAAATTTGAAAATGTTGAAAATGGCTTCAATATAAAATATTTAAAGAAAAAGATTTTCCATATATGCAGGGGTGGGGCTGAAAAGATCATAGGCTGACCAAGATAATCTCATAGAATTTTATTAGTTTATTTTTCAACATAGTCCTCCTTGCAGTACACAAACTTCTTCCATCGGTGTTGCAGTGCTTGGATCCCATTGGTCAAAAAAGTCATCCACAGCAGGTATAAGATCATAGCTTTTCAGTCTATGAAACTTTCAGCCTACCTTCATATTTACATGTATTGGTCATTTGGTTGTTTGGTTTAGTTTATAGCATATTGTTTCTTGTCAGGTTATTTAATGCAAAAGTGACTTTTTACAATATGAGTTTAAATTAGGGGAAAAAAAAGAATTTTTACTATAAAAAGTCATTGAAAATGATTTTCATTGTAAAAATTAATTAAATGATTTTTACTATAAAAATGCTTTGAAAATGATTTTTACTATAAAAATGTATTGGAAATGATTTTTACTATAAATGTATTGGCCAATGATTTTTACTATAAAAATGCATTGGAAAATGATTTTTACTATAAAAATGTATTGGCCAATGACTTTTACTATAAATATGCATTGGGAATGATTTTTACTATAAAAATGCTTTGGAAATGATTTTACTATAAAAATGTATTGGCCAATGATTTTTACTATAAAAATGTTTTGGAAATGATTTTTACTATAAAATGTATTGGAAATGATTTTTACTATAAAAAATGCATGGGCCAATGATTTTACTATAAAAATGCATTAGAAATTATTTTTTCCTATGGTTACAATTAACTACTAATTGTAATTATTTATAGATAATTGTATTATAAATACAAATAATTTGCACACAGTTATATATGTTCATGGCATCTTGATATGTACTGCTTCTTTAATTTTTGTCCCTTTTCTGTGGCATTTCCAGTCTATTAATCAACTTCATCCCAGAGTGTTTGCCTTTCTCTTTCTTCACATGTGGTCTGCTATATGTAACTTCTCGATTTTATATGTATAAATATTTGAGTTTGTAATAAGTATTCTATAGTATAGGTCAGATTTAGAACTAATTTTTAGGCAAAATATTGGTGCCAACCTGTATATGAGAGATGGTTTGATTGGCTGGTTGGTTGGTATTAGGATTGAACTTAGTGAACTGATATCTCTCTGTCCAAATAAATGATAATGATGGTGATGATGATACATTATTATTATGAGGTTTTCACACTTGCCATAGCCGGTGGTTCACTGGAGGCTGAGTGACAGCTAGTCTCTTCAGGTCTCCAGGACTCTTCTGAGTATTCTAGCCAATCCCAACAGTGCTGTAGTTTGGATGGTCCCAATTCCCCTTCTTCTTCTTCTTCTTCTTCTTCTTCTTCTTCTTCTTCTTATTATTATTATTATTATTATTATTATTAGCTCCTTTTGAATTTTCACATCAGCATTAGCTGATGATCTTTCACTGGAGTCTGAGTTACAGCAAGTCTCCTCAGGTCTCCAGGACTCTTCTGAGTATTCTGGCAGATTGCAGCAGTGCAGTGTTCTGAATGGTTTCAATCCTACCTCTGATTTCCAAACTTTCCAAACCCTTTTCTAATCCTTTTGGGACTGTTCCAAGTGCGCCAACTACAATTGGTATCACTTTCACTTTCCATAACTTTTTCAGTTCTCTGGCAAGGTCCAGATATTTGTCAATTTTTTCATTTTCCTTCAGCTTCACCCTGTGATCTGCTGGCACTGCAAAATCCACCACTTGACAAGTTCTTAGGTCTGGTCTTCTTGATGGGATAAGGTGATCCGTTTTTATTTCAAAGTCCCAGAGAATTTTATTATTATTATTATTATTATTATTATTGTTGTTGTTGTTGTTTTTCACACCTGCTTAAGCTGCTGGTTTACTGGAGGCTGAGAGACAGCAAGTCTTTTCAGGTCTCCTGGACTCTTCTGAGTATTCTTGCTGATCTCAACAGTCCTGTTGTTAGGGCAGTCTCAATTCTTCTTCGGATTTCCAACTCTTCCAGACTCTTTTCCAAACCCCTGGAAACCATTTCATGGGCCCCAATTACAATTGGCACAACCTTTGCCTTCATATTCCACAGTTTCTTCAACTCTTTGGCCAGGTCCAAGTACTTGTCGATCTTTTAATTTTCTTTCACCTTCACTCTGTGATCTGCCAGGCTGGTAAAATCCACGAGATGACATGTTTTCTTCTAACAGCTCTTTCAGCACTCTACCAGATGAACTGGCTCATAGCCATAAAATAGCCTACAATTAAAGCAGATTAACTAGCTGAATAATATTCACACTGACTTCGTGAACTGACCCTTCTCTTTAGTGTGAGTTTGTCTTATTTGTTTGTACTTATTTGTTCTGTGTTTGTAAGTATCCGTTTTGCACCAGATGTTGGTGCTTAATGAATGTGATAAGCTCAACATTCATCTGTGTATCTTTCCACCTTACTACACAACATTATTACTAATTATTATTATTATCTATTTGTTTGTTATGCCTCTTTGGGCATCTCCCCTTTTACTATATTTTTACATCAACCTTAAGAAAGAATTTAAAAAAAAACCTTTGCACAGAACATACACTCTGTTAATACAATATCTACATAGAGCTTAGATTCTGTTAAGTAATTCATTCGATAGTTCCCAAAATTTCCTCTTGAATTATTTTTCTTACAATTATTTCTTAAATCATCCAATTCAATCTTTAAATTCTTTACAGCATTGCTGTTTTTGATCAGATTAGGCAATTTGTTCCAAAAATATATTATTCTATGAACAAGCAAATTCAATTAGTTAATAGACCTAGTTTTTGAAATCTGCCTTGACAGTAAATTTCTAGTTCGAGGAGAGATATTAAAGAAAATGTCTACCATAATTAGAAATTCCATTAATTATTTTGAAACTTTCAATTAGATAAACTCTCATTTTTTTTCTGGTAAAGTAGTTAATCCTAATTTCTCTAATCTCTCCCTGTAACTGTAATCTTTTAATCTTTTTATTACTATTGTCACTCTTCTTTGTATGCCCTCGATTTTCTCTATTACACTTTAGTTTAAAAGTCTTGACACTGGAGCTTTATTCTACTTATGTAGCGAGATGGAGTTTTGCGAGAACTACTATTAGAAAAGAGAGGAAGAAAATAAGAGTGAGTAAAGGCTTTAAAAAAAAGTGATGTTCATAAAACAGGTTGTCGTGAATTTGACCGGGGCATGACCCCCCTAATGGAGAATTGAATGTCAACCGGAAGTTCGGGTGTTGACGTGGTGACATGGAACAACGAAGAAAAATACTGGGCTCTTTTTTGCTTTCGGACGTGTAGGTACGGACCGGACCTCTGGTCCTAGTTGTGGGATCACAGTAATTTAACAGTGTCCTCTCTCTTTTTCTCTCTGCCTTTCCTCCTCTCCGACACAATCCACGAGACTAGCCTGGAAATAAAAGCTAAGCAGCTTGTGACGATATATTTCTTGCGTTGGACTTTTTTATCAACAAGATGACCGCCACGTGCCGAACACCTTTTTAGGGTCGTGAATTTGGAGGCACGTTGACAAGACCGCTATACAATATATATCACTTTTGGTACTGTGAATATACCGCCACGTTACACTTAGAGTAATTGGTACTTTTGGTTAGGTCACACCATCCACATGCTAGTAGACAGACTCCCCCATAAACTACTTTACAATGAACTCCTAGATGGCACGTGGAGTACAGGAGCCCCTCCCCCCCAAAAAAAGCAGTTCAAAGACCCTATTAAGACAACTGCTGAAGAAATGTAACATCACACCTTCAAGCATGGAAGATCTGGCCTCCAACAAACAGGGTTGGTGAGACGCCTGCCGCACAGGAGCTAAGCAGCTCAATAATGAGATAAACAGGACTGCAGAGCAGTGACATCTTTGTTGTCATGAACAACCAAATGTAGATGGGAATTTCTGCTGCAATGTGTGCGACCACATCAGCAAGTCCAGAATTGGACTAATGAGCCACCATAGGGTCCACAAATGAAGATACGGCGTGACGTTGTAAGATTCAAAGGTTATGACAAAGTCATAACTCGTTGAAATGCAAACAAACTCTGACAAGGGTTGAGGGACAAAACATTATATATAACAGCACATAAATACACAAAGGATACATAAATTAGAAGATAGAATAGAGTACATAAACATACATACATAAAAGTCACTGACAAGATAATATACAAGTACACGTAATATAAAGGTACAGACATGAGACTAAGAATAGTCCATGCTGTATAAATCACTTACAGTGACAAATAGTCGGCATTGAGGGCCGAAGCCCCAACGAGAAGGGAATGACAATTGTCTAACCCATGTGGTCTCGTAGTGAGGAAAGAGGGCAAAGAGGAAGAGAAATTCAAAACAGCCGTTTAAATACACAAGGCCCCTAGCAGGAACCAGTGACATTAAACGAGCAGACAACTCCCCAGGCAAATACGAAAATAACCCCTACAACGTCATCATTGTCTGCAAAGGACTTCCAAAAGAAGAGAAAAAGAAAGATATAGTCTTGTATTCCCTAGAGAGTTCATCAAAAGGGAGGTAATCATGAATCATATATCAATTGCTTATTACAGTTAGTTAAAATAATATTTCTATCCTTCCAACCAATCATCCTATTTGCTAGAATTAAAATTGAAACAATTGAGTTATCTTTAAATAACAAATTCAGTTAGAGGAGAAAAGAAAATTTAAACAGACATTGAATTGAGATACGACAAAAGAGAAATGCTTAAGGTGATGATATTTTGATCAGCAATTCTCTTGTCATCAACAGGTGACAAGAGTAAAAAAATATCAGTGGTGCCTATTTACAAACGCAATGCAGAATAGAAAAAGAAAGAAAGGTTAATTGTTTGGTTGTTTTGTTTTACAGCTTATCAACTCTTTTCATGTGTTTAGCTCAGTCAGTATAGTGTTTGGCTAGGAATCACAAGGTTCTTGGTTCAATACCAGCCCTCGCCAACTCAGTATGTGTAGCACAGGGATCTGTGTGCTAAAGTGAGAAGCTGATGGTAGGTGTGGCGCTCCACCTCAGACGCTAAAATAATCTCAGATCTGAAGATTTGCACTACGGCAAGAAACTGCAGTCGGAAATTTTAAGCCATTCGTTTTTAAAGCGTATATATATATATATATATATATATTATATATGTATGCATGGGTGTGTCTATGTGTGTGTGTGTGTGTCTGTCTGTCTGTATCTGTTTGTTTGTCTGCCTTTGTGAGTAACCTAGCAAAAACAGCCAATCATAATTTCATTTTTATAGAATCAATACTCTCAAAGACTGTTTTAGAATCTAGTAATATGACATTTAAAACTTAACATCATGCTGCACATATCTTAAAATTTTATATATTAATTTATCATACCAGAAACATCAAATTAAATCAGAAAGTTTCGAAATAAAATAACTGATGCATTATAAAATTCATTCATTGATAAATCAATTCCTTAAAATTTCATTAAAATCGGATAATTCCTAGATTTTTGGTAATTTTTTTTTTTTCAATCGAGAGTGTTAAATTTATTTTGTAAACATGTATTCTATGGCAACTCACGGCAGCCATCTTTAGATATGTTTGATCAAAAGTGACTGAAAAAATAATTCAAATGTATTAAAAATAAATTACATGTGTAATATTATTATTTTTTTTTTATTGATGCTAATTATGTGACTACTTTTTAACTTAGACAAAAATTTGACCTTAAATAATCGATTTAATTAATTTTAAATAATTCTTAAAATGAAAATGGGTATCCCTATATTGGTAGAATTTCAATAATCATGTCCTTTTAAATTTAAATTTGGTCAAACTTTCTCATTCCTAGAAATCTTACAAAATGATCTTATTGATTTAAAAAAAATTCTCTGTCCCTATTTCTTTTTTTAAAAATTAAATCGCTTTGCAAACTCACTTCTTTTCTGATCACAACAATCTACCCAGAGTTCAATGGGTGACCCAACCGGTCACGTTTTTCTAGTATATATATATATATGTATGTGTGTGTGTGTGTGTCTGTGTGTGTGCCTGTGTGTGTGGTCTGTCTGTCTATCTGTCTGTCAGTCAGTCTTTCATTGTGTATGTGTGCGTGTGTGTGTGTGTGTGTGTGTGTGTGTGTGTGTATACATCTGTCTGTCTGTCTGTGTGTGTATCCCGGCTAAAACAGTCAACCATGAATTCCTTTTTATAGAATCAATACACTTAAAGAATTCTTAGAGAATAAAGAAATTTCCACTCCAATTTGCAAATGAATGATAATTTTGTGGGGTCTGCATTCATGCTGAACCTGATTATTTATTCATCCAAATTCTCAATTTAATGAGAGATAACAAAGAAATGCCAATTAGAATCACTCACTCCTTTCTCAATAGAAGCACCAATATCATCAGGGACTGTTGTTACAACAGGAACCTGATGGGTGCATGGACTGCTGTTACAACGGGTATCCAATGGATGTATAGATACATAGTTACACACACACACACACACACACACACACACACACATATATATATATATATATATATATATATATATATATATATATGTATATGTGCATGTATATGTATGAGTCGGTGTCTGTGTCTCTGTGTCTATCTGTCTGCCTTTGTGTGTAACCCAGCAAAACCAGCAATCATAATTTATATATATATATATATAAATATATATATATATATATATATATGTGTGTGTGTGTGTGTGTGTCTGTGTGTGTATGTCTGTCAGTCAGTCTTTCATTGTGTGTGTGAGTGTGTATGAGTGTGTGTGCATCTGTCTGTCTCTTTGTCTGCCTGTGTCAAGATTTCATTTTTTTAGAATCAATACACTTAAAAAATTCTTAGAGAATAAAGGAATTTCCACTCCACTTTGCAAATGAATGATAATTTTGTGGGGTCTGCATTCAAGCTGAACACAATTATCAGATCATCCAAATTCTCAATTTAATAAGAGAGAACAAAGAAAGGCCAATTAGAATCACTCCTTCCTCAATAGAAGTACCAATATCATCATGGACTACTGTTCTAACAAGAATCCAATTGGTGCATGGATAGTCTAGTATACCTGAATGTTAACCTGGAGATTTTATTGTTAATTTTGTGGGGTCTGCATTCAAGCTGAAAATAATTATCAAATCAGTTCTCAATTTAATAAGAGAGAACTAAAAAATTACCAATTAGAATCACTCCTCCCTCAATAGAAGCACCAATATCATCATGGACTGCTGTTCTAACAAGAACCCAATTGGCGCATGGATAGTTTAGTATACCTGAATGTTGACCTGGAGATTTTTATTGTTAATTTTGTGGGGTCTGCATTCAAGCTGAAAATAATTATCAAATCAGTTCTCAATTTAATGAGAACTAAAAATTTACCAATTAGAATCACTCCTTCCTCAATAGAAGCACCAATATCATCATGGACTGCTGTTCTAACAAGAATCCAATTGGCGCATGGATAGTCTAGTATACCTGAATGTTGACCTGGAGATTTTATTGTTAATTTTGTGGGGTCTGCATTCAAGCTGAAAATAATTATCAAATCAGTTCTCAATTTAATGAGAACTAAAAATTTACCAATTAGAATCACTCCTTCCTCAATAGAAGCACCAATATCATCATGGACTGTTGTTACAGCAAGAACCCAATTGGCACATGGATAGTCTAGTATACATGACTGTTGACCTGGAGATTTTTATTGTTCAAAACTCTGTGATAATTGTGATTATTTTATTTCCCGTTTTCTTTTGTTATCTGATGTTTAAATCTTTGCTTTCAAGGTGATCGTTTAAATCAAAAGCGTCGGTTGAAATGATTCTCTATTATTTCTCAGGCTAACTTGCGTTTTCCGGCATGTAATGAAATATCACACTGTTTCTTCTTTTTTGATATTTTTTTCTTCTCGAAAATTCAGTTTTGTATGGAATTTTTATTTTTTTTTTATTTTTTACCTGTTCTCATATCCTGGAGATACAGTTTTAAAATTATCAATATTTTTTTTTTTTTTTTTCTTACAGTTTTACAAAACAAAGATGAAAGATTATTTTTTCATAAAAGAGTGAAGAAGATTAAAAAATCACTAAGAAATGCAAATTTTTCTGATAATTCTTTTCGACACTTTAAGTAGAACGTATAAGGAGAGAGCAAAAGTTTCCAGCAAAGAAATGGTTTTTAACAATGTATTCAGTCTCTAATTTTAAAAAAATGAGTGCTGGAAACTTTTAAAATGCAGTGGGTTGGTTTGTTTGATTAGTTGGTTTGTCTGATGATCACCCATCTAAATATTGAACAGGCTCATCTCTGCTTAACTTCAGTGATCTAGTAGGAACCAGTGTTTCAAAGTGACTTGGGTTAAACTTGCAAATCGTCCCCAAAATAAAAACGGAAACTTATTTGGTGGTGATCCATAACAGTTTAACTATAGTGTATGAATTAACTTTTTTGCGAATTGGGTTATGATTTAGGGGGTTGTTTTTAAGGTTGTTTTTAAGGTTGTTTTAATTACGTATTGCTTTAAAAGAGATGGCTGTCTTGTATTGGAACAGTTTAATAAATATAAGATTGTGTGTCATTGGTGCTCTGTCACGCACGGTGTTTGATTGGCACACTCGCAATTCCTAATATGGTAAACAAACATTGGCATTAGTATACAGAAGCGGGATTGATGCCCAATAGCGGTGAGAAGATCACTCGAAAATTCCTCATGAACTCTTTTCTTTCTTTAGGAATTTATCCTATTTGTTTTCTGTATCTTTTGTGTATTCTCTTATTGTATTTCATGTATTTTTCTTCATTCATTGCTCAGACAAAAAGTCTGCATTTTATGTTTTAGACCTTTTTCTGGTTTTTTTTATGCCATGTATGTACCTATGTTGGAAGTTACTTTGAGCCTTCTATTGTTGTATACCCTTTCCTTACTTCTATTATTCTTCTGCCTCATCTTTGGTATCTTACTTCTTCTTCTAGCGTCTCTTCTAAGTCTCTGTTCTTGCTGGTCGTCTTGATTCATTTCTTCTTCTAGGTCAGTCTTGTTCCAAGACATTCATCAACCACAAAACCATATTATTTATGTAAACTTTTATTTACTTAACTAAACATATTTCTCTAACTAAACACAACGCAGTGTGCAGTGAGTCCAGCTAAGGCAGATAGGCCTTATCTGCCTGACTCCAAGCTGAAACTGGAGCAACCAGGTCCCACGTGACTTCATGTATTTCGCGGGCTTTCTGTAATATTCCATGGAAAGTCCCGCCTGTGATATGAAAAGGGCCATCCTTCAGAAATACAG
>CM042151.1:56981367-57007199 GCA_023376005.1 Doryteuthis pealeii | reverse complement strand
GGTTGACAATAATCTATGCATAGATTATGTAACACTATCGTTTATAAGAACCCCACATTCTATTCTTATAACCCTATACTGTTAAACACATTGTAATAGAATGTGGTGATTTTACTCTGATTAGATAGATTTTTACAACACAAACAATATGAGAGATGTATTTAAAAATGTCAGTATAGACAGCATTATATAAAAAAATATAACAATAAATTTGATGTTAACCCTATAAACTTATCCTTTAAAGTAGTTCCCAATTCATTTATCAACTGCAGACAATTTACAGTGTAATTCAAGAAAAATCCTTGGAAAAACATTACCATAAATCTGACCATCTCTCACATTTTACTTCTTGGCATCAAATAACCCTAGACATGTTGATGTGCCATTAAAACCTATCTATCAATCAATCATTCTAGATATAAAATTATTGTTTCTATCAGCCTGTAAAAGATGTCTTTTTTTAAAGATAAGGTCTACCATAATGCAAGAATCTCTAATTGAGGAACTGTTGGATTATTTTTATATATAAGGTGTATATACAAGATTGAAACTTGTATTTATAAACTCTTCCAAACTGCATAGACTGAATCAACCAATCAAAACGCTCAATATGTATTTGATTTACTATTTAAAGGCGTTGATAGATTGTTGCTCAATTGCTCATGGGATGTACAGAGAAACAGACAAGAATTATACAATTCTTTAACACAGATTAGCTGACAAGGATTAAAACGGATGCTACATCTTTGTACTTCAAGAAAGGATCAAAGTTTATGCCACAAGGGAACTCCACTGTAAAAAACAGCCCTAAAATGGCCACATGAATTGTAACAGGAATTACTAGAGTAATCACTAAATGTAAAGTTTCCAATATATATATATATATATATATATATATATATATATATATATATATATATAGAAATGTTTATTGTTTGTCAATGATGTTTGTATCATTTAAAAGTTTGAACATGTTGGAATTTTTTGTATATAGTTATTTACTAAGCTTAGCTTAGATGTAGCACAAGGAAGTACGGGGCACCCAGTGAGAATCGAACTCTAGCTTGCTAACCATTACACCATGTGATATGCCCATTTTTTGTATATATATATTTACCAACCCCCTCCGCATGAGCAGGATGCGACACAAGGTCAATTTTTTAAGTGGAGTTCAACAGTTTGAATTCATAGTTTTCCTTCTCCTAGACCGGTTGCCTAACAAAGGTTAAAGAGCCCAGTCTGCCCTACTATTTAACCATAGCTGGTGGGAGAGTAGGATTCATATGTTTCCCAAGGGTATTAGCACTAAGTGAAATGCAATTACCACGTCCAGGATTTGAATTCAGGGTGATGAGTCCATTTCCCATGACTTTAACCATTACCCCATGTGCTTCCTATTTTTTGTATATAAAATGTGCTACAATACACCACTTAAATTTATAGACTAAGCACGGTCACATGGTTTAAGCCTCAGCCCAAACACGTGGCTGGTCGACTACTTAATCACTGATACTGAGAGACGTCCATTTGCAATCATTGATGAAGGACTTGCCAGACTGAGGAGCACCAAGGAACCATTTTCTTCATAATCACTATTTTGGTCAATGCATTTTTGTAGGCACTGGGTAGTTTTTGGTATGCTCATATACTACCAACTTGCTGCTATATCATTGAGGAAGTTTTGAAACTTCTCATTGCAAACTCCCTACACAACTTGCACACATTTTTTGACCTCCATGCACAACTTAATATATACTTACGTCAATTGGTGATAATTTCAATTGGTTTAATGCTTTTTGCATTCAAAAACAGAATAACTGTGAAAACTTCATGCTTGGCAGTAGCATCAATCGGGAGCTCCATCAGAAGCGACTGCCAAACCAAAACTGAGTGTGGTAATGAAGCATGCACAAAGAAGAGCAGAGAAGCATGCACAACAAACACAACAGTGTTGCCAATAGCCACACAAATAGTTTCCCTGCATCCCCATCGCTTTGGAGACCTTACTTTTGGGATTACCCTCGTATTTCCTCTGCTACAAACTCGTCATTAGAGCCATGAGTGGCCTGCAACGCCCCCAAGGCTTTTATAAATCTATGATTTATGTCATATGATTAAAACTCTATCATGTATCAATGGATAATCACCAAATGAATTGATAATTTCAAAAGAAAGAAAGAAAGGGTTGACAAAAAGAAAGAAAGAGTTGAAAAAATAAGAAAGAAAGAAAGAAAGAAAGAAAGAAAAAGACAGAGTTGAAAGAGAAAAGATGGAAAGAAAGAGTTGAAAAAATAAGAGAGTGTTGAAAAAAAGAAAGAAAGAAAGAAAGAAAGAAAGAAAGAAAGAAAGAGAGAGAGGGTTGAAAATAAAGGGTGAAAATAAAGATAGAGTTGAAAAAGAAAGGATGGAAAGAAAGAAGGAGTTGAAAAAAAAAAACAACAAATAAATAAATAAAGAGTATGTTGAAAAAGAAAGGGTGGAAAAAAAAAAAAAAAAAAAGAAAGAAAGACAGAGAGGGTTAAAAAAGAAAGAGTGAAATAAAGAAAGTGTTAAAAAAGAAAGAGTAAAGAAAGGGAGGGTTGAAAAAGAAAGAAAGAAAGAAAGAAAGAAAAGAAAGAATTAAAAAAGAAAGAAAGAATGAAAGGGTTGAAAAGGAAAGAAATAGTCAAAAAAAAAAAAAAAGAAGAAATATAAGGTTTAAAAAAGAAAGAAAAAAAAGAAATAGTAGAAAAAAAAATTGCTAAATGGAAACCGCCATATTGCTCGGGCTGATTTGACAGTGTTAGGGCCAGGTTAGCTCAGTCGGTAGAGCATTCGGCTAGAAACCACAAGGTTCCTAGTTCGATACCCACCCTCGCCAACTCAGCATATGAGTAGCACAGGGATATGTTGGTAGGTGTGGCGCTCCATCTCAGACGCTCAAATAATCTCCTTAGTCTAGCGCTAGTGAAAAGGGGATAGACTCCCTCGCTGTATGGCTGATACCGACATTAGGCCGCCCCGACGACTAATATCCTTCTTTACTGGGGAATTACAAATGGATGATCAGTCTGATGATATTGTAAACCACAGAAATGAAAAACAATAATAACTTTGATGAAAATAAGAGCTACTTAATCAAAAAAGAACAAAATAAATCTAAAAGCCAATGTTTTAATCTAATTTAATCTCATGATACCAAACAATAACAATCTAGTTTCTCTAATAGATCTCCGTTTTTAAGCAAATTGATATTAAGACAAAATAGAATATTGATAAATAAATAGAAATAAAAGAGATTTAATTAAAGAAAACTGAATGAGGATAATATTTTTCTTCTTCAATAATAATTGTTAGTTATATTTTATAGTATTATTATTAATGAATCAAAAACTATATTACTCTTCAATAATAATCTTTAGGTAGATTTTGTAGTTTTATTAATGAAAGAAAATATAATAAGAAAGAAAGAAACAAAGAGAAACAAAGAGAGGGTGGGAGAGTGGGATCATGGAAGTATATTGTCTGTTCTAAAGGAATGGAAGAGAGAGAGAGAGAGAGTGGGGAGAGGGAGTGAGAGGAGAGAGAGAGAAGAGAGAGAGAGAGAGAGAGAGAGAGAGAGAGAGAGAGAGAGAGAGAGATAAAGAAATTGAGAAAGAGAGATTGAGAAAGAGAGAGAGATTAAGAGAGAGAGAGAGAGAGAGAGAGAGAGAGAGAGTTAAATCAAGATTATCATTCTTTTTACATACTGAACTATTTTGCAATACATATCAAATGTTGTAATAGTTAAATTATCACCCTGGGTATATCTAATCATATTGGTATATCACTCATATTGAATATCACATCATACATCATATTGTTATATCACATCATAAGGTATCTCCCATCATATTGCAAAAAATATCAAATGAGATAATAGTTAAATTATCCCATAATTTTCAATTTTTTTCAAAGTTTTAAGCTTGCCACTTATATATATTGTAAATCTTATTTTACTACTCTTAAAAGGTTTGTACATAGTTTTTTTTATATATAAGCTAATACATAGCAAACATGGCTTGATTTGGATGTGTTTTCATTAGATTTTTAACATATACAATTTTTTCAAATTTTCTCAAGTTTTAAGCTTGTCACTTATCAGATATAGTGGGATTGTATATATGCATGGTATAAACACTATTTGTAATGTTATTTTACAAGTTTTAAGTGTTTCTACACAAACTTTTTTTTTTAATAAACAGTAATACATAGTGAAAACTGGTAGATTTGGACATGTTTTCGTTAGATTTTAACATACTCAATTGTTTCAAATTTTCTCAAAAGTTTCAAGCTTGGAATTTATCAGATATAGTGGGAGTGCATGCTATAACAACTATTTGTAATGTCATTTTACTAGTTTTAAGGGTTTGTACTTAAGAAACTTTTTTATTTAAAAAAAAAAAAAATGCTAATAAATAATATTCAATTCAAACGTGTTTTCTTTGGATTTTAGCATATACAATTTTTTCAAATTTTCTCAAAAGTTTTAAGCTTGGCACTTCTCAAAAATAGTGGGATTATATATTAGCATGCTATAAAAATCATTTGCAATGTTATTTCACTAGTTTTAAGGGTTTTTACACAAATTAGATGATATTATTCTTCAATAATATGCTTAGATATATACTATTGTAATATCAGTTATCACAAAACAAATGATTTTAACATTCTAAAGCTACTAAGCAACCAGTGTTCAACATCTGTTTTCCTGATGATTTATGTCAACAAATTCCATGATCATTTAAAAAAAAACAACAATTTCTTGATATCTGGTGAAGCCAGTTTTCATTTTTCCACCATATTTTTTTAACCAAATAGCCTTCTACAATCATTTAGTATTATCAGATTTGTTAATAAACAAATGATCATGTTTAAAAAAAATTTAAAAAAACAACAAAAAAACAGATTTGACTTGTCCGTCTGGAAAGGATCAACATATAAAAAACAAAAACAAAAACAAAATGAAGAATGACTGAAAATAATGACAACATCAAAATTTTTTTTTCTTTAAATTTTTGAAAAGTTGGGTAGTTGTTTTTTTGTTTGATTTTTGTCTTAAATAATAATGTTATCATTAAATATACACTTCTCACTCAAAAATAAATACATAGACAAACATTTTTTTAATAAAAAGCTTATTTTCTGATAATCTAAAGTTACTATTATTTCTAGTGAGATGTTATACATTGAAAATATGTATTATTGCATATTATTTATTACCAAACTCTACAGCAGTGGTTCCCAATATGGAGCATACACCCTATGGGGGGTGGGGAATTTGATTTTTAACTCTTAACATCCTGTTGAGAATTTTCTAAGACCAGAGCCCAATTCCTATAATTTCATTAAAAGTTACCTGTTATTTCCTAAGATTAAATACTTCTAAATATGTTTAATATTACATTTAAAGAAAGGCTATCATTTCGGGTAGATTAGGAAAATGAATGTGACTTGGAATGAGGTGGTTGATTGAGACTAACAAGGTCTAGGTCCAAATATAGAAATTTTCACTCTTTATTATTTTTATCTTTTGTTTATTTAATTTTTACTTTTCATAGATGGCTTGTTCTTTTAAAGCTTGTTTAAACCAAGTTATTGGTGTTTTAAGCTTCTTTAGCTCAAACGGAATTCACTTTTTAAATTATAAGAATTATATATTACCACATGGGGGGGGCATCAGGATTTTAGACAGAAGAAGCATGGCAAAAATGGTTGGGAACCCTGTTCTAGATTAAATGGAACAAGTAAACTAATAAAATATAAGAATATTCTAGATCAGTGGTTCTCAACAAGGGGCAATTTGAGTTTTAAGTGGCACAATTGAGACTAACCAGGTCTGGGTCCAAATATAGAAATTTTCTCTCATTATTATTTTCGGTCTTTTGTTTATTTAATTTTTATTTTTCATAGATGGCTTGTTCTTCTGAAGTTTGTTTAAACCAAATTATTGGTATTTTAAGCTTCTTTAGCTCAAACGGAATTCACTTTTTGAATTACAAGAATTATATATTACTACATGGGAGATATCAGGATTTTAGAGGTGATTAGGTGGGTCAGGACAAACAAAGATTGGGAACCCCTGATGTATATGTTAATGTAAATAGTTCAATGCATGTGTTGATTAAATCATCTTGATTAAAACACATGAACTCAGTTTCATCTGAGTTCATGAATAAGTCATCATCATCATCATTGTGTCCCACTGACAACACAGATTCCATGACTGTCTCTCACCATGATCCCTATCTGTCATTGCTTCTGACAAGTCCTCCTTACAACATCCAGTATCTGCACAGAGCTGATTAATCTAAGTGTTTCCTGGTTGGCTTACTTCTCCAGCAATCATTACTGCATATCATATTTGTTTTATTAGATGATTTGCATGATAGGAGGTAAGTGGCAATACAGCTGCTTTTTTGTGAAGTGCTGTTTTGGGGATTTCTTCAGGACAGCGTGCAGCATACTATTTCTCTGAATTTTTTAGATGAGGCTTGATAATTAGTATTATTTGTATTATTTTGGACTATTGTCCGTATCTTGATTGTTATCTGTACAACGATTCGGACAATGTACCCTCCAGCGTTCTTCAGGTATTTCTTCCCGAGTCCGACAAGAAAAGAAGGTTCCTGAGTCTGAGAAGGTTCGCGAGTCTCACAAGAAATACCCGAAGAAGGCCAAAGCACATTAGCTGAAACGTTGTACAGATAACAATGAAGATGAGGACAATAGTCCGAATAATCCAAATAATATTAAGCATGCAGTATCCTTGTGTAATTTCCATGAAGCTTTTTTAAGTAAAACTTCTTATATATATATTTTCTTAAAAGTTGGCCTAGTGTGAGAGAGTCTATCCCCTTTTTGCTAGCACTAGACCAGGGAGATTTTTTTGCCAAAGTGAAGCACCACACCTACCGTCAGTTCCCAGATGCTTTACTGCACAGATCAGATTACTCAAGTTGTCCTGAGTTGGTGGGGACTGGTATCAAAACCATAGCCTAGGCAGATGCTCTATGAACGAACAATTACAAAGTTTCAATGCTGTAGGACTTGTTAATAAAAATAAAGTAAAGTCAATGGGGTGGCCTAATCCTTGTAGAAAAACAGTGATGGTACTATTTAACCCATAGCTTAAAAAATGTCAAAAACAGTCATAATAATTAAAACTTTTGGAATACAAAATTTAGGGATTTTTTAAACTTGCTCATGGAATCAGTTATTTCCAAAATGGTATGATATGTTGGGCTCTGGCCTCTTGGAATAAAGCTGAAAGATGTGACACACTGGCACATTGATACACAGACATTTACGTTTATTATTATAGAAGTTAGCATATCTTAACAATGTTGTGCTAACAAAATTCCCTCTACAGTGTGCCTTTTTTTGTTGTTGCTGCATCATAGTAGCATAGAAAAATCATATTATTATGATATAGATAATTATATTCACAAAGTGAAGTTCTCGTCTTCATGCGACTGCTGTAGGTCATCTATGTATAATTAATTCTTTTTATTTAACTTTTTGATATTGCTCAAGCTTTACAATTCATAAAATTTTAATCTTATCAGAATTAGCCTCGAGTTATTCGACTAATTTATTTTAAACAATTTAACTCTATTTAAATGTTCAGTTAAATATTTAAAGTCGGATATTTTTTCGCAAAATTAATTTGTAAATTAACATTTTTCTTTTTTTTTTTTTTTTTTCTCTGAAACTGAAAAATACTTCACTGCCGGCAATATATTGATTTCTTAAAATATTTAAAAGTGATATATTTACAAGAGTAAAAAAAAAGTTTTTATTTTAAAATGTAATCATTCCTATAAAATATACATAATATATTTGGGAATTACTTTATTCATCTAAAACCAGCAAACTTTAAAAAATTTATAATTGCCCAGGGACTTTATTTTTTTATTTTTTTAATCTCAGAAATTTCTACATGGAAAGTGTCGTGAGGACTTCTCTTTTGTTTTGAAAGAGAATAGAGAGTGTACTTAATTAAACACGTCTCTTTCTAATTTTGGATGCAAGTGTCAGTTCCCAAAGAGGATTAAGATAGTCTCCATTAATTTCTGAGTTCTAAGTGATGCTATGAGCAAGCAGTCTCTGTTGCCATGGTATTCAAATAAGTGACATTTTATTTCTGGCTATTTAGAAATGTTTAATTTTTTTCAATCACAAAGACCTGTATGGCTGAACAGTGATAGCCTCCCTTCAAAAGAAGTTCAGGTTTGCTTCATGGTGGATTTGTATCTCACTGTTGAAGAACATTAAAAGAATCAAAGGGAGATAATTTCTATTTCTTGATGTCTTTAAAAAAGATTCATAGCATTTAGTTCAGTAATCTTTGAATCTTGTGTAACTGATAATAAATTTCAATAGCTAAATAACTGAAAATATCTATATTTAAAAAAAATTATTGGCTGGGATAAGGTGATCCATCTTTATCTCAAAGTCCCAGAGAATTTTATGTGTTTCATTCTCAAGAACAGATTCTGGTTTATGCATATATCATTTTGTTGTATGGTCAATTTGCATGATTCCCAGTGGATTACCTTCCCAACCCAGTCATGCCTAGCTTTGTTTTCCCTTTCTATCACCACACAGTCAACAGCAGACCACACAGTCACCACGCAGTCTCCATTTACTGTTATGTGTCTTGTTATTATTATTATTATTATTATTATTATTATTATTATTATTATTATATTTTTGAGTTTTCACATCAGTGTTAGCTGATGGTCTTTCACTGGAGTCTGAGTGACAGCAAGTCTCCTCAGGTCTCCAGGACTCTTCTGAGTATTCTGGCAGATTGCAACAGTGCAGTGTTCTAAATGGTTTCAATTCTTCCTCTGATTTCCAAACTTTCCAAACCCTTTTCCAATCCTTTTGGGACCGTTCCAAGTGCACCAACTACAATTGGTATAACTTTCACTTTCATATTCCATAACTTTTTCAGTTCTCTGGCAAGGTCCAGATATTTGTCCATTTTTTCATTTTCCTTTAGCTTTACTCTGTGATCTGCTGGAACTGCAAAATCCACCAGTTGACAAGTTCTTTTTTTTTTGTTTATCAACACTAGGTCTGGTCTTCTTGCTGGGATAGGGTGATCCGTTTTTATTTCAAAGTCCCAGAGAATTTTATGTGTTTCGTTCTCAAGAACAGATTCTGGTTTATGCATATACCATTTTGTTGTATGGTCAAAATTAAATTTTTTGCATAATTCCCAGTGGATCACCTTCCCAACCCAGTCGTGTCTAGTTTTGTATTCTCATTGTGCTAGTTTGCTACATTCGCAGAGTATATGGTTAACAGTCTCATCTCTATTACCGCAAAATCTACATTTACTATTTTGTTGGGTCTTATCAATTTTCGCTTTGATGTAGTTCGTCCTTATGGCATTATTTTGTGCAGCAATTATAAGTGATTCTGTTTCTCTTTTGAGGTTTCCCTTTCTTAACCATGTCCAAGTCTTTTCATGTGCAACCTCATCTATTTGTCGTTTGAAGCGTCCATATAATTGTTTTTCTTCCCATTTTTGTTTTTTAGTTATTATTATTATTATTATTATTATTATTATTATTATTGAATAAGAATAGTTACTTGAAACCATATAATTGTGTATAATTTCTTAGTATTACATAGGAATAATGAGACCATACAACTGATTGTAACTTGATATCATATAACTGTGTGCAAATAAATGTTTATAGACAAATAAAAAAGAAGTACAATTTAAACAAATACAATGGAACATCTATACATATATATAAAGGGCAGTTGTGTATATGTGTATGTCTGAAGGAAACTTCGAAAATAAAACAATTAACGACAAAGTAAATATATATAAACATTCACTATCACCAGGGCTTGGTTTTTGAGCAAAAATGATTTCATTTATATTTGGGAAGATATTTAAAAATTAGAATTTGTATAGTAACAGAAGGTAATTGAAATATGATGTTGATTGATTGAATTAATCGCCTCATTTATATATATATTTTTTTTAATTATTGAATCAAAATTTCTTACTATATGGTTATATATTTACGTGGGGATTTTATGGGGCATCCAGTGAGGATCTAATTTGTGATAAGTAATAATGGATCTGCGAGACTAACTTTTTAAAATCCCCCCTCTACCCAGGCGATGCCGGGTAGCCACTTCTAGTTGAAAATATAATAATCAAGCATTTACAAATTAATCAAATTTTGGCATTAAATAACCATAACGAATTGATATACCTTTAAATAAACCAAACTAAACCAAACCACCACCATTGATTCTGCATTTCTGCCACCATTTAAAATGAGCCAACATGCCATGCATCAGCACAGATGAGACACTTTTTACAGTGCCCAAGCTTCATTGTCAAGATAATTCTTTCCCTGTAGTCCATCTTTCACTGGCCTAATTCATGTGGATATGCTGATAAAGATGCTCTTCATTTCATGGATTGACAGCTTTATTGATGTGATTTATCACACATCCTAATAACTGCTGCTAAAATGCATAGCCCAATATCTAACTGTGCTCACCTTCCTTGCATGCATCAATGAATATTATTGGATGCATTTTTTCTAAATTACCAACTTTTGCTTTTATGTCAGACACCAGTTTGTCAAAGTGTCTCTCTGCTGCTTCAGTAACATAGCAAAGAAATAATTGGGTTATTGGCAGGAAGGTTCAATCACTACTGCCATACAAAAATTTCAGTTAAGTCTCTTAATATATTTCCAATTAAATAAATGTGCTCTGAAATAAGTTATGTACTTTGTATGCATTTACAAGTGCAGTTTTAACATAGGGAGGTGCCAGTTCATGCCTTAATCAAAAAGAGTGTACTAGAGGGAAAATATTAAGAACCACTGGTCTAAGCTATTGAAGTCTCATTAAAATTTGGTAATTTTTTTTTTTATTAAGATTTTTTCCAATTAAGATTTTTTTCATTAAAATGAATTTTTCTCATTAAATTCTTTTCATCAATTTATTTCTTCATTAAAATTTTTTTTTATTAAAATTTTTTTTCATTAAGATTTTTTTTCATTAAAATTTTTTTCATTAAAATTTTTTTCGTTAAAATTTTTTTCCATTAAATTTTTTTCATTAAAATATGTTCATTTTTTTTCAGTGTCTGTTTTTTTTATTGAAATTTTTTCCAATTAAGATTGTTTTTATTAAAATTAATTTTTCTCATTAAATTTTTTTTAATTAAAATTTTTTTCATCAAATTTTTTTTTCCTTAAAATTTTTTTCCTTAAAATTTTTTCCTTAAATTTTTTTTTCATTAAAATATGTTCAGTTTTTTTCACCATCTGTTTTTTTTTGTGCAATACTGTATATAACTTATATTACTTTCTCTATCCAACAATGTTTATTGTACTCCCCATATCTATTGTAGTTTTTTCCAATTATGATTTTTTTTCATTAAAATTCATTTCTTTCATTAAATGTTTTTCATTAAAATATTTTTTTCATTAAAATTTTTTCTTTAGAAATTTTTCTCATTAAATTTTTTTCATTAAAATATCTTTTCATTAAAATTTTTTTTCATTAAAATTTTTATTCATTAAAATTTGTTCAGTGTTTTTGCTGTCTGTTTTGTTTTTTGTTAAACACTGTATATAACTTATATTACTTACCCTATCCAACAATTTTTATTGTATTCCCCATATCTATAGTAGTTTTTGCTCAAATATTTAAATAAATAGGAGGGACCCTTTGTAAATTAACCAAGTTAGATTGTAGTTTATATGTTACTTTTGGAGTGACTTTAATTTTGTCATAATTTTTTAAAATGGTGGATTGCTTCTTGGATAAATTTAAATTTCTGTTTTTTTTTATATTGCTTTCTTTTTTTGTTTTGTTTTTTTTTTCCTTTTTCTTTTTCTTTATTAGTTTGTTTAAAAAATTGTTTTTTGTTTTCTTTTGTTTTTGAATGTAAGTGTAATAAGTAATTGAGAGTTACCTCCCCTATTCCATGATTACGTCCCCTTTGGAGAACTCTTTAGTGAATACTAGACTATATAAATTCTCAGTAAGTGTACCAATCATTTTAAGTAGAATAAATTGTTATGACAAAAGATAACACCGATAGACTTTGGAAAGCTTTATTCTACTTAGAATAATTGGTACACTTACTGAGAGTTTATATAGTCTAGTATTCACTAGAGAGTTCTCCAAAGGGGAGGTAATCATAAAATAGGGGCGGTAACTCTCAGTTACTTATAACGGTAAGTAATATTTTTTTCTTTTTTTTTTTTTTGAAAGTGAATTTGTATGTTTATAATAAAACAATAGTCAGGTTTTTTCCTCACCTAGTCCCTGTTGGTTGAGAACTATGTCTCCTCCTCCCCCACTCCAGCTATCTTCCCTCTCATTGAGACAGTCAAGCGTCATAAACTGTTTGTGCTTACTTGCTCTACCGTCAGATGAATCTCCGATTTCCTGTCAAACAGTAAAACAAATTTTGTAAATACAAGTCACCCAATACAATGCATCATACACACCAGCCTATAAAACGCCATCTTTGATAATTTTTGAGACGTTATTAGACAAATTAATAGACAAGAGATTACCAATGAAAACATTGTCAAGTTCACTTTGAGAGTAAAATACAAAACAGTCTACTTATAAAACACTCTCTTTTTCTTCTTCAGACAGCTTCAGTATTAACACACCATTAAGGGTTTTTAGTCTTTTAAGTACATTTTCGTAATTATTGGTAGGGAAGAAATTACAAGGAGGGTAGCAAGTGCAGGAGGGTAGGGCATCAATGGCAGATGGCACAAACTCTTTATCTCAATTTGAACTTTTTCAACTTCAAAGCCTAACCTTAGAATATTCATATTTCTTATTATACATATTATAATTCATATTATTATTATCATATCATATTATTATTATTATTATTATTATTATTATTATAATAATTATTATTATTATTATTATTATTATTATTATTTATGATATTTATAATGATATTATTATTATGAGAGTTTTTCACTGGAGACTGAGTGACAGCAAGTCTTCTCAGGTCTCCAGATTATTATTATTATTATGAGAGTTTTTTACACCAGCATTAGCTGATTGTATTTCAATGGAGTCTGAGTGACAAAAATCTTATTATTATTATTATTATTATTATTATTATTATTATTATTATTGTTATTATTTTGCATAGCATTATCATTCATATTTCTTTTTAATGTTATTATTAACAGTGGGATCAAAACAAAAATGTTAACACCCTTATAGGAGTATATTTATGATATAATTTATAGTTATTAGTATACAGTGATCCTCATCTTGATTGTTATAATCATTCTGTATGTTGTACGCTCCAACCTTCTTCAGGATGAATATACACATTTTTGATGAATTAGTATTAAAGAATAAAAACTAATGATAAAATAAAAATATATTTTAAAAGAATGATGCCCCGAGGATGTGTGGCCCTAAGTTATGACTTATTCAGCTTATAAGTAAGTCCAGCACTGTAATAAGCACAAAATTACTCAGTAATGTAAAAATTAGACAAAATATATATTTTTTAACAGACATTGAAATGGGGAGAACATAAGATACAAGGGTCATTCAATAAATAATGGACATTTTTGAAAAAAATCAAAATAGATTCTTTTTCAAAATTTTCTCCATAAATGTAAATTTTGCATTATTTAAAATTATATATAACAAAAATTATTTTAATCTCACAAGAATATTTGTTTTGAGGCTATTCAAAATGGTGGCAAATCAAAAAGAGTGCTCCAGACTTGAACAGGGGCCTGTCATCACATTTTTGGTAACTGTGAAGTAGAAACCAAGTGAGATCTATAGAAAAATGTGTAGTGTGCATTGAGAAACATGATTTAATTTAAAAAAGATATATTTACAGATGGGATAACATGGGTCTCACACTATGGGCCTGAGTTGTAAAGAGAATCCACAGAGTGGAAACACACTGACTCCCTGGTAAAGAAAAGGTTCCAGGAGCAGCTTTCACTAAAGAATGTCATGCTGACAGTGATCTGGTACATTTCTTAGAAAAGGTGCTACTGTAAACAGTGTTTCTTATTGCCAACTTCTTAAGCAAAATTAACCTTATTTATCGAATGACCCATGTATAAACATTTTTTTTTCAAATTCATCTTCAGATGCTTGAAGTTTGAAATTAAGTTATTTCAAAACTGGTGAAAATCACAAATGAATTGAGTCTGAATAGCGTTAACCAATTTGTCCAGTATGTGGGGCAGTGGGGGAAAAGTGATATACAAATCGTTAGGCCGGACACAGATCTACTGTGGTATTGTTACTTTTGTACTCTAAATCTTCAGGTCATATTATCTTGTTTTTACTAACTCATAATGATATTTAATTAATACATATGCATAGGTATATAAATAAATCTATAGCTGAAAAAAACAAAACAAAAAATTTTTTTTCAACATAATCTCCTCTTTTTCAATGTACTTAATCATTGTAAAATGTTAATCATATAAAATTAGCATTATACAATGAAAAATTCAGATCAATAAGTTGTAAACTGATGAGAAAAAAAATTATATTACATAGCAAATATTTTTCAACATAATCTCCTCCTTTGTCAGTGCACTTAATTTATTGTTAAATATTAATCTTATAAAATTGGCATTATACAACAAAAGATTCAGATCAATAAGTCTGTAAACTGATGAGAAAAAAAAATTACATAGCAAATATTTTTCAACATAATCTCCTCCTTTGTCAGTGCACTTAATTTATTGTTAAATATTAATCAAATAAAATTGGCATTATACAGTGAAAGTTTAAGATCAATAAGTCTGTAAACTGTTGAGGAAAAAAAAACATTTATTTTTACATAACAAATATTTTGGTTATTTCCTATAAGTCTAACATGATCAAAGGGGAACCACTCTTGAGTGATAAATTATTTGTTTATTTTCCTATTAAACTAACCCTAAACCCTAACTTTAACCCTAACCCTAACCCTAAACCTTAACACCGTCTTCTTTTTTCCCAGTAGATCAATAAATAAATAAATAATTTATCAGTCAAGAGTGGTTCCCCTTTGATCATGTTAGACTTATAGGAAATAACTAATATTTTTTACTTAATTTCCTTAATCACAAAGAATAGACATTATACAGTGAACATTTCAAATCAGTAAATCTGAAGCCTGAGAATTAAAAAAAAACAAAAACATTTATTGGACATAACAAATATTTTTCAACATAATCTCCTTCTTAATCAATGGACTTAATTCATTGGGGTAGATTAAACACATAAACAATACAGTGAAAATTTCAGATCAATAAATCTGTAGACAAAAAAAAAAAAACATTTATTTTACATAACATCACTTATTTTTCTATATAATCTTCTTTGTGTCAATGCACTTAATTCACTGGTGAGTATAAATCACATACATTGAACATTATACTGTGAAAATTTCAGATCAAAATTCAACAAACTATTCATCAGGATATAATTATCTCCCTTTACTTGTTCAGGGTCCAGCAGAATGATCTCCGGGTCTTCTCATCTATCTATCTATCTATCTATCTATCTATCTATATATATATATATATATATATATATATATATATATATATATATATATATAAGAACGTTAAAAAAGAATTCAACTCAAATAAGTTTTTGGGACTCACTACTTCTAATACACTTCTCTACCTGGATTATAGTGGCCTGTCAAACCTCAAAAAATCTTTTAATTTTAATAATTTTTTAATAATGAACTCTTTTTAAAAAAAACTCTCTAAGAACAATTTCTTCAAACCAGAAATTTTCTTCTGACGATGACTTAAGTTCGAAACTATTTGAGTATAATAAACATAAAAGAAATATTCCTGTTTGTCTTATCACTTTTTGTTCATACTATATATATATATATATATATATATATATATATATATATATAACTCAGTCTGTTCATATCTATCTCAGTTTGTTCATATCTATCTATCTATCTATCTATCTATCTATGTTCAGATCTACATACTCAATTTGCTCCTCTCATTTATCTATCTATCTATCTCAGTCTATTCATATCTATCTCATTATGTTCATATTTGTATACTCAATTTACCTATATCTAAGCATGCATCTATGTATCGATCTATCTATCTTGGTTTCTCTGATTTCTTTGTTTAATAGCATATCAACCTTTGTGGGTTATTTAATTCCAATGATAGCCTTATAGAACAGTAGTGGTACTATTTTACCTATAGCTGGGAGGATGAGGTGGTTCATAAGTTTCCCAAGGGTATCTGTCCAAAATTGAACATAATATCTATCTATCTATCTATCTATCTATCTATCTATCTATCTATCTGGTTTCTTAGTTTAATGGCATATCAACTTTTGTGGGTTATTTTATGGCAAAGCAATCTTGTAGAAGAAAAGTAGCAGCACTATTTGACCTATAGTTGGGGATGAGAGAATTCATACCTTTCACAAGGGTATATCATATAATATGGAGCACTCTCTGACAGCCTTTACATATATACATATATATGTATATTTATCAGTTAAAATTCTCTTCACAGTCTATAGACGCTGATGATAGCCAAGCAGTAAGGAGCCTGACTTATGATAAATCAATTGGGTCTCCACCCTAACTGGATGTAGCCTTCAAATGTCTAGCCACTCTGAAGAGACATGGTATGTCGAAACATGGTGTCTGTGGATGACTATATATATATATATATATATATATATATATATATATTACATGCATATATATATATATATATATATATATATATATATATATATATATATATTACATGCATATATATATATATAAAGTTTGGTTATGTGTCCAACGGGAGAAATTTTATAAGAGAGAAGGTCCAAAAAAGGAATTGAATTTTGTTTTTTCAAATGTACATATCTTGGAGATTGTGTGTTTTTCCGTCTGTAACCGAAACTATATTCCTACTCAAGTCACAATTCTCTTAGTTATTGACATCACATTCTCCATGATTTTGATTTTTATCTAAACCTCAATTATTAATAAAATTGTCTTACATTATTAATACTGTTAACTATGTCTACATACTGACAACATGCAATTATATTTATATATACAACAAAATAGCGGTTTACAGTGTGAACGGGAAGGCTAATTTTCATATTAATATTAAAAAATCGAATTTAATAAATATGTGCTTAGTATTATTGATTTCTAGCTGTTTGGTTTTATTTTAATGAATATAAGCAAAAATCTCTTCAATGAATCTTAAATGAAATCCATTAACAAGATAAAATAACTCATTTTATTCTTTACTTCCTCTTTTAACTAAATACTTAAATTAGAAAAAATAACAATGAAAGACGAGAGTGATGGAAGAGTAAGTTTCAGTTGTTCCATTTTTTATTATACTCCCTCTGTTTCAAATCTTTTATCATACTCCCTCTGTTTCAAATCTTTTTATCTGTATTCTTATTTAGTTTCATTAGCCTTTCTAATTTAATACAATATTTTATTACATTAAAACTTAAATACTTGCATAGAGGGTGCATATATTTGCTAGTATTTATAATAATAATGAAATTTATTGTGTACAGTGCTCAGATGCATCACAACTCATAAAAGTCTCATGTCTAGTACACAGAATGATATATTAGTGTCAGGAACATGAACAGTGTACAGTAACAATATACATGTATGTGTGCGTGTGTGTGCATATTTAGGTTCCTCTTCCCTTCCTTCTTTTGATTCATACCCCTACTTGAGGGTGGGTCAGTGTGGCCATTTGAGTTCCTTTGATTTTAAGAAATAATGGCTAATGGATATTAATTAAGTTATTCTTTTTATTGAAATAGATCACTGATTAGGACTGAGCCTATTCTAGTAGTGAACACCCTGAGTGGAGTTTAACTGGTTTGAATTTAGAGGTTTCCTTCTCATAGACCAGTTGCCTAAACAAGGTTAAAGAGCCCAGTCTGCCCTACTATTTACCCATAGCTGGAGGGAGAGTAGTTGATTCATATTTCCCAAGAGTATTAATGATATGTGAACTGTAGCTTTGTCCAGGATTTGAACTTGGGTCAACGAGTCCATTTCCTACAACTCTATTACACCATGTGACTCCAATACACCACATGCCTCCATGTGTGTATTTTTTTTTATTTGATTTTCCAGCTTTTGTTCTCATTGGTTTTGTGTGTGTGAGTGTGTGTGTGCAAGCATGCGTGTGTGTGTGTGTTTGTGTGTGTGTCTGTGTGTGTGTGTGTGTGTGTGTAAGTGTGTGTGTGGTGTGTGTGAGTGTGTGTGTGTGTGAGTGTGTATGTGGGTGCGTGAGTGTGTGTGTGTGCGTGTGTGCATGCGTGCGTGTGTGTGCATGTGTTGTGTCTGTGTGTGTGTGTGTGTGTGTGTGTAAGTCAAAGCAGATCAGTAGTCTTAAATTATTCTAATTTTAGGGTGAAGTATTTTCATTATTAATTTTTGGCTAGTTTTTTCTTCATTGTATTATACCTTTTGATCGTAGTTTTCTCAGCCAAATAACCGCCGACAGTTATAAAAAAAAACAAAAAAAAAAAAAAAACAAAGAAAAGAGTAACTTTGTATAAACACTAATAAAAGATTTGTGTAAAATTCTTACTATACATCTGAGTGTATCAAAAACATTTTTTTATAAATCTTTACTTCAAAGTTTATTTCATGTACTGATTTATGTACTATCTATGACTCTGGTGTATTATCTGGCTAGGATTAGGTAATCCGTTTGTGTCTCAAAATAACAGATAATTTCATGAGTCTCATCTTGAATTTTTATGCAAGACAGGACCTTAAATATGAACGGACAAACAAGAAAAAAATGTCAGTAAATTTAAATAATAAAAAGAACATTCTTGGTGTTTTTTGACAACATATCCAATATATATATATATATATGTATATATATATATATATGTATGATAATTGGCACTTCTTTACAGAAGAAGACCATTTCTACAAGTTCGGTTGTGAGCATGTAGATGTCTCAGAGTCCAGCTCTTATGTGATCTGCCGCATAAATGCATCTTGAGATGCCCAGCTTTTGTTTTTAGATATAGATATAGATATAGATAGATAGATAGATAGAGGCATATATATATATACAGTTAAATAATTAGCTATATAGATGAACAAATAGCTATATGTCTACATATAAGTGAATGTTTATATGTATGTCTATGCACACATATATACATAAATATAAGTAAAATAAGTAAAGTCGTTGGGGCGGCCTAATGTCGATATCAGCCAGACAGTGAGAGAGTCTATCCTCTTTTCACTAGCGCTAGACCAAGAAGATTATTTTTAGCGTCTGAGATGGAGTGCCACACCTACCATCAGCTCCTTACTTTACCGCACAGATCCCTGTGCTACTCATACACTGAGTTGGCGAGGGTTGGTATCGAACCAGGAACATTCTACCGACTGAGCTAAGCCAGCCCTAGGTGTGTGTGTGTGTGTGTGTGTGTGTGTGTGTGTGTAAGATAATCCAAATGAATGGTAAGTAAGGTATGATTCAAATTTATTACACCAAAGAAATTATTGTTTAAAAGTAAATAAACATTAAAACCTATTGGAGCACAACATTCCATAATTCTATTTCATTATAGTTTTATACAATTCAGTCCTATTTTTCTTATTAAAAAAATTAATGAAAAAAACTGATTTGATATACATGAAATTGAGTTTGGAGCTGAATGAATTTAATATGTAATTCAAAGTTCTACTGTATATTCATGTATATTTGTATTGTATATATTTGTAAAAGATATCTAATACCATTATTTATATCTGTATTGTATTGTTATATTTGTCAAATATATTTAATACTATTATCTATATTTATATTGTATTGTTATATTTGTAAAAGATACTTAATATTAATATTCATGTTTGTATTGTATTATTATATTTGTAAAATATTTAATACTATTATTTATATTTATATTGTATTGTTATATTTGTAAAAGATACTTAATATTAATATTCATGTTGTTTTATTATATTTGTCAAATATATTTAATACTATTATTTATATTTATATTGTATTGTTATATTTGTAAAGATACTTAATATTAATATTCATGTTCGTATTGTTTGTATATTTTGTCAAATATATTTAATACTATTATTTATATTTATATTGTATTGTTATATTTGTAAAAGATACTTAATATTAATATTCATGTTTGTATTGTATTGTTATATTTATAAAAGATATCTAATACTATCATATACAAAATATACTTCGTGTTTTCATAGTGTGTGTATTACACAGTATAAATATAATTTTTTAAAAGTTTCACCCCATGAATTAATGTAATGAGCCACCACTGTTACTAAGTTTTGATATTCATTTGGTCCAATATATTTGATTAAAAAAATACAAAAATAGAATTAAAACCAAGCTGCAAATGTTGAAAATAATAAATGTGAAACTTCAATAATTAATACACATGATTAATATATAAGGGAGTATTTGTATCTTTTTAAAAGAAATCAAATATGATCATGTTTTGAAAACGAGTTAAGATACAACTCGTGTCAAGTCCAAGGTAGACAACTTAGCAGAAGGCAAATATTAATCTATATCAGAGTTTTTCAACCGGTTAGCTTCACAGCACACAAGTGTACTGTGAAGCTTCTGTGGGTGTGTTGAGAGTGTTGAGGACAGTTGATCATCCTCTTATATATTTATTCTATTACTTTAATATTTTTTGTTTTAATTTAATATTTTTTGTTTTAATTAAATATTTTTTGTTCTCTTAGAACAGAGTTTTTCAAAGCTGTCTTAAAAACAGGTATTTTTACTTTTACATGATTAACTTTTTTTGAAAATTTGTATTTTTATCTATTTAATATTTTTAAATTTTATTTTAACATTAAATATTTACTATATATATATATATATATATATATATATATATATATATATATATATATATATATATATATATATATATTTGGAGGATATGTGCTTAATTGAAGTCATACCTAATTTTGAAAATGAATTAGTTAATAATTAATGAATGACTTCAATTAAGCACATATCCTCCAAAAATTGTCGGTTTAAGCTTTATAAAAAAAATAAAAAACACATTTGTTTGTTTACTTAAACTCATATATATATATATATATATATATATATATATATGTGTGTGTGTGTTTTTAGCGGATTGAAGGTGTTTTTTTAGCAGTTTGAAGGCGTTTTAATCAACAAATATCTTTTTTTTAGTGGTTTGAAGGCGTTTTTATTGACAAGTTAATGCCATAAGATTATATCATATTATTATACTGTAGGAACCACAAGGTTCTGGGTTTGATATCAGCCCTTTGCCAACTCAGTGCATGCGTAGCGCAGCATGGATCTGTGTGGTAAAGTGAGGAACTGATGGTAGGTGTAGCACTCCACCTCAAATACGAAAAGAACCTCTCTGATTTAGTGCTAGTGAAATGGAGAAAAACTCTTGCTGATATCAACAGCTGACCACATCGCTGAATTTACTCTTTACTCATACTGTGTGAGAAGCCCATTTTGGCATTACATAACCCATAAGGAATTGACATGCTGTTAAACAAATAAACTAAACCAAACCAAACTAGTTCCTCTTGTTTCAAATATATATGTATTCTAGAAAAAACGTGACCTCTTGGGTCACCCATTCAGCTCTGGGTAGATAATTGAGATTAGGGAAAAGTGACTTTGCAAAGTGAATTATATTTTTTTTAAAATAAATACGGCCAGACAAAACATTAAAATCATTTTGTAAGAAAGGGAATGTTTGACCTAATTTAAGCTACGAGTTGCTACTTATGAAATTTAATATAGAAATACATTTCAAATTCTCCCATCTCTCTCTTTCTCTGTCTACTTTCCCAGAGAAACTATCTATATATGACGAGGAGGTAATTAAGATATGTAAGTTGAAAATGGAAATGAATCCAATGGTTTGTTGAAAGGAAAAATAAACAAAGGAAAGAAAATGCTGAATGGATAAAATAGATTTATTTTACTAACACGTGTTTTGGCCAGGAGTTTGTTCATGTACACATGTATTCTATTCATTATTATTTTAAAATTTATATATTCAGTATTTTCTTTCCTTTGTTTATTAATCAAGATATATATATAGGGAAAAAGTGATAGGCAGAATGTAAAGTAAGAGATGGGTCAGTTTTTGACTTAATTACAAATTACAACTAATTAGAACCAATTAAAATGAATTTTTTTTTCAAACATAAATCAATCCTAAAAGTAAGGAATAATTTAGTATAATTTTTGTGTCATTAAACTGAACAGTAAAAAAGACTTTGATTCACTCAGCTTTAGTATAATAATAGATGACAATTAAATCTTCTCTTTCTTCACTCTTTCATCTTTCCTCTTAATCATTTCTTTCTTCATCCTCTTCATCCTCTCTTTCCTACTCCCCAGCATCCCCCTCCCTTTCCCTCTTCCCCTATGTTTGTTTTCTGTACAATAACATATTTAAGATATATCTCCTTCTGTCCTGGATATGGCATTAAACTGCACTCAGTTTTGAGGCTTCAATTCATTATGGCTTCATGCTGCCCCCTTAGGCCACATGTTCCCCACTCCTGTGATACAGTAAACTGGTCCCTCGATTAATCTCTGGATTCTAATACATATTTTGATATGCATTTGAATTACATACATTATATCTATTTCCAGCAATTTTTCTAGCCGCTGCTAGTACATATATAAAGGGCAGTTGTGTGTATCTGTATGTCCGGAGGAAACTTTGAAAATAAAACAATTAACGACAAAGTAAATATATATACACATTAAATATCACCAGGGCTTTGTTTTTGAGCAAAAATAATAAGACAACAAAATCCACAAGATGACAAGATCTCTTCTTGTTAATTAACACTATGTCTGATCTAGTTGGGATTAGGACAGATTCTGGATTGTACATATACCATTTAATAGCGTGGTGAAAATTTAATTTCTTGCACAGTTCCAGTGGATCACCTTTCCAACCCAGTTATGCCTAGTTTTGTACTCTCTTTGTGTTAGTTTAATGCATTCATCTTCTTCTTCTTCTTCTTCTTCTTCTTCTTCTTATTATTATTATTATTATTATTATTATTATTATTATTATTATTATTATTCTGATGGTCTTTCACTGGAGTCTGAGTGACAGCAAGTCTCCTCAGGTCTCTCTCTGAGTATTCTGGCAGATTGCAGCAGTGCAGTGTTCTGAATGGTTTCAATCCTTCCTCTGATATCCAAACTTTCCAAAACACTTTTCCAATCCTTTTGGGACTGTTCCAAGTGCACCACCACAATTGTATCACTTTCACTTTCATATTCCATAACTTTTTCAGTTCTCTGGCAAGGTCCAGATATTTTGTCTATTTTTTCATTTTCCTTTAACTCACCCTGTGATCTGCTGGCCTGCAAAATCCACCAGTTGACAAGTTCTTTCTTTTTTGTTTATCAACACTAGGTCTGGTCTTCTTGCTGGGATAAGGTGATCGTTTTTATCTCAAAGTCCCAGAGAATTTTGTGCGTTTCATTCTCAAGAACAGATTCTGGTTTATGCATATACCATTTTGTTGTGTGGTCAAAATTTAATTTTTTGCATAATTCCCAGTGGATCACCTTCCCAGCCCAGTCGTGTCTAGCTTTGTATTCTTGTTGTGCTAGTTTGCTACATTCGCAGAGTATATGGTTAACAGTCTCATCTCTATTACCGCAAAGTCTACACTTACTTATTATTATTATTATTATTATTATTATTATTATTGTTATTGAGTTTTTCACATCTGCCATAGCTGGTGGTTCACTGGAGGCTTAGTTACAGCAAGTCTCCTCAGGTCTCCAGGACTCTTCTGAGTATTCTAGCCGATCTTAACAGTGCTGTAGTTTGGATGGTCTTCCTCTGATTTCCAATTCACCCAAATTCTTTTCCAGAGTTTTGGGGATCATTCCAAGGGGACCAATTACAATTGGTACAATCTTTACCTTCATGTTCCAAAGTTTCCTCAGTTCTCATTTTTGTTTAATTATTTCTTAAGAGTTGATGATATTAAGTATTTCTATCAAAATTATTTGGATTATTTGGACTACTGTCCTCATCTTTATTGTTATTTGTAAACATTTCGACTGATGTACCCTCTGGCCTTCTTCAGATATTTCTTGTCGGACTTGGGAAACTTCTTGTCATAATCAGGAGCCATCACAGAACTTTGAACCCAACACTTTATTCAATCCACAGAGATATCCTGTTCTCATTCCACTAACCATAGCTGGGGTACAGGTGTTAAGCTGTGTTAATTATTATTCTATTTTACTGTTACCTAGAGATAACTGTCACTTAGAACTGTCTTAACCAACACCTTTATTCACTATGCTATGTGTCCAATTGACACATAGCATGGTGGATAAAGCATTTAACCATTACACTATGTGATTCATATGACCATCGTATATTAAATTGAACTCATAGCATAGTGGATAAAGGTGGTGGGTTAAGACAGTTCTAAGAGATAGTTATCTCTAGGCTGTAGGTTCAATCCTGGTCACAGTGACAGTAACAGAGAATAATAATTAACACAGCTTAACACCTGTACACCAGAAATGGTTAATGGAATGAGAACAGGATACCCCCGTGGATTGAATAAAGGGTTAGGTTCAAAGTTCCGTGATGGCTCCCGATTATGATAAGAAGGTTCCCAATTACAAGAAGCTTCCTGAGTTTGAAAAGAAGGTTTCTGAGTTTGACAAGAAATGCCAGAAGAAGGTTGAAGGGCACATCGGCCAAAATGTGGTACAGATGACAATAAACACAAGGACAATAGTCTGAATAATCCGAATAATACTAATTATCAAGCCTCATCTAAAAAGTTCTGAGAAACATTTCTATCAAATACAAATAATCTATACACAATTATAAGTTTTAAAGTAATTTTTTTAATTTGATAATTTTTACTGATTATTGTGTTATCCTAGGTATTTGAACTTGTGGGGATTTAAATGAAATTAAATTAAATAAAAATTGAAATAAATAAATAAAAAGTTCTGAGCGTCTGGACTCTAGCATCCAGAGTTAACGGTCTAATCAACAAAGTCTCCATGTATACTTCGAAACAGTTGTGTCTTTTTATTTCTCTTCATCTTCTCATTTCATATTCCCTATAGACTTACTGTCAAGTCCATAGAAAGTTAAGCAGCAATGAACCTGTTCAATACTTAGATGGGGGACCATTTAATCAACAGCAGATACTGTAAATAAACTGATACCAAAATGAATTGATTTGGCATTAAATGACCTGAAAAAGGTTGATATCCCATAAAACAAAACAACCAACTATCATCATAGAAATCCCCACTAGATCACCAAAGTTAAGCAGCAATGAGCCTATTCAGTACTTAGATGGGTGACCATTTAATCAACAGCAGATACTGTAAATAAACTGATACCAAAATGAATTGATTTGGCATTAAATAACCTGAAAAAGGTTGATATGCCACAAAAAGAAAAAAAAAAAAAAAAACCAAAAACAAAATCAAATCCTAAATATTTGAGCTGGTCTACTAATATTAGCTACGTAGTCATATCTCATCTACAGAAAGCAATGTCAGTATATACATAGGAAAGGCATGAACTGCTATAGACAGAATATTGATCAGAGGGAACTCTATTTTGGAGACCTTACCTTTGGGATTACCCTCGTATATACATGCAGACAAGTGAACTATCAACATTGTACTCAAAATTTTTTTCAAACTGTGGCAGCATCCGCCCTTTTTTTTTTT
>CM042151.1:56969268-56978767 GCA_023376005.1 Doryteuthis pealeii | reverse complement strand
GGAGATAATATTGTAATCTGGTTAGATTTATCTCCTTATTATAACATTGCTCCTTCACCTTTTCACAAAATGTTTCCTATTGCATCTACGAACAAAAAAAATGCAATAAAACTAAAGAAACATAAACAACAAGAAAAACAGAAAAAAAAGTACGAAAAAAAAATGGGAAATTTTTTTTTTTTTTGGTTGCAGTTGTGATAAATCCGTCGTCCAACTATTATGTGAAGTGTGTTTCTTTGGTCTGTTACCGTTGCCTTCATTCTTGCACCTGATCGACCTCAGTGGTTCCTACGGAACAAGATATATGATTGAACGACTGCTAACTTTCTTCAGAGTCGCTTTGAAAGAGAGAAAGAGAGAAAGAGAAAGAGAAAGAGTAAAAGAGTATAAGAGAATGAGAAAGAGAAAGAGAAAGAGAAAGAGAAAGAAAGAGAGAGAGAGAGAAAGAGAAGAGAAGAAGAGAAGAGAGAAGAAAGAGAGAAGAGAAAGAGAGGAGAGGGAGAGAAGAAAGAGGAAGAGAAAAAAAGAAAGAGATAGAAAGAGAGAGAGAGAGAGAGAAAGATAAAGCAGAGAGAGATGTGTTTTTTGTGTGGTTTTTTTTTCTTCTTTTTTTTTTTAGACAGCCGGCCAACAAAACAGAGTGCTTTAAAGAGAAGAAAGAGGAGAAAGAGAAACGAGAAAGAGGAAAGAGAAAAGAGTAAAAGAAAGAGTAAAAGAGTAAAAGAGAGAAAGAGAAAAAGAAGAGAAAGAAAAGAGAGAAGAGAGAAGAGAGAGAGAGAGAGAAGAGAAAGAAAGAGAGATAGACGTTTTTTGGGTTTTTCTTTTTCTTTTTTTTTAGACAGCCGGCCAAACAAACATGTTTTCATTATTGCCGTGCTTGCTACATAAATAGTGGCATACAGAGTTGCGATGTGGCGTTTAATGATTTGAAATATCAAAGAAGTAATAAATATGGCTGCATCATTTGATGGTAATGTTGTTCCACGATGAAGGTAGTAAGATGGAAATATTGAAACATTTTCAGGTCAGTTTATTAAATAACAGACATGCAGGAGGTTAAGAGCATTTTTCTTCTATTTATTTATTTATTGATAAAAGTTCTTCCCGAAGAAGGATTATACATAAATTTCTTTGTATACTGCCATGCTAAAGTTTGCAAGTTTATGTGTGTGTCCATCAGAGATGGTGCCCTGGGTTTAATAATAATGACATTTTTTTTATTGTGTACAGTGCTCAGGTGCACCACAACACATCAAAGTCTCATATATAGTAAATAGAATAATGTACTAATGTCAGGAACATGAATAGTGTACAGTAATATCTCTATCTTTCCCCTACTTTTCGGCTTAACCTCGTACATGTATACAAATTCAACCACAAACCCACAAATAAGGATCGGCTGAAAAGTTCATAGGCTGATCAAGATACTCTCATGGAATGTGACTAAATGAGGTTTATTTTTCAACATTGTCCCCTTTGTGGTCCACACACTTCTTCCATCAGTATTGCAGTGCTTGGTGTGGTAGTCCATGTAGCATAGTGGCTAACAGTTTGAACTCCAGTCATGGTATTATGTTCACTTTTGGACTAATACTCTTGGGAAAGGTATGAACCCCCTTATCCCCCAGCTATTGGTTAAATATTACCACTACTGTTCTTCTATAAGGAAGGCTTTGGCATTCAAAGACCCATGAAGGTTGATATGCCATTAAACAAAGAAACCAAATCAAACTTGTTAGAGAATCCCAACCAAAAGAGTTTCTGAAAAAGGCCTACTTTAGGCTGCTCACAATGGCTCCCCCACCACTGCAATCCTACCATAATCTTCTGGCAGCAACTCTCATTATAATTGACAAGAAGGACTCAGATTACAATAATAATAGGATTTTATTTGAATAGAATAAATTCTGAGGTGAATAGATAGTGAACTTTGAAATATCCCATTTTACAGGTAAAAAATACCAAGAATATTTGGTACCGCCATGGGGGGAAATTTTGTACGCAAAAAGAGTTAAATGAAGCTTTAAACCATATCAACAAAGATTTTAATATAATATATAAATAATATATGCATATGATATATATATATATGCCTATGTATATATGCCTATATATGCCTATTATATATATATATATATATATATATGTATAAAGATTGTTGTTGGTCCAATAAGAGTAAAGTAAATATTTTATAATAAAGGAGGTTCACAAAATGGTCTTTAGAAATTTATCATATTGTATTTAGATTGTTTAAAATCCTTTTCAAGCAATAATATATATGTATCGTCGTGTAATAAAAGTCACTAGAAGTGGAATATTAACTTGCTCTAAACAAATCATAAAATCTAAGAAGTCCGTTTAGTGTAGAGGTTATGGGATCGGCCTGTCAGCTTGGCAGTCCGGTTTCAAATCACGCACAGGGTGGTCTTCCGATCTATAGCTCTGCTGATGAGGCCTAATAGGCCGAAATGTACATACAGAGATTGATTTTTCTCGATTTGTTTAGCCATACATTTAATAGGTATTCCCGCCTAATTCATTATTAATTAATTAATTTTCAAAATTAGGTACGACTCCAATTAAGCATATATAATATATATATATATATATATCAGTCGGTAAAAGTGTTCAGCTAGAAACCACAAGGTTCCTAGTTCAATATCGACCCTCGCCAACTCAGCATATGAGTAGTACAAAGAAATTGTGCGGTAATGTAAGGAGCTGATGGTAGGTGTGGCGCTCCACCTCAGACGCAAAAACAATCTCCTTGGTCTAGCGCAAGTCAAAAGGGGATAGACTCCCTCGCTGATTGGGTGTGAATGTGTTGAAAAGGAGTGACGCTGGCTAATTGGTATGTAGTCCCATCCATGTTTCTTTTGTCAAGTTTCTTTGATCTGTAAGTGATTAAAATTGAGGAAAGTCCTTACTCAGCAAAGATAATGAACTGAATGATTTCTTTTTTCAAAATGAAATAAAATAAAATTTCTTTCACAAAAATAAGATAAAATCTTTAATATAAATCGATTTCTCTAACCTAGTTAACTGACACAATAAAAATGATAAAAAAATGAGGCTCAATTGAAAATAATTTCAAGTAATTTTGAAGAATTTCCTCATGCCTCACCATCTTTGTATAATATTAATCATTATTATTTTTTGATAACTTTGAAGAGGATCATTAACATACCAGAAATTGTTCAGGCTATTAGTACCCTTGAATAAAATTTAAAAAAAAAAAAAAATCTTACTAGGTTATCTGCCCCTTTTGAGAAAATTCAAGACGCATATTTTCTTTGTCCATTTTGTGAATAGTGAATAGTTCAATAGTTTTTAGTAAAATTTATTTGTTTGTTATGCGTCGTTTGGTATCTCCCCATTTTACTATCTTCTCACATCAGCCTTTAAAAAAAATCTGTACACAACATTGTCCCCTTTGCGATCCACACACTTCTTCCATCAGTATTGCAGTGCTTGGTGTGGTTGTCCATGTAGCATAGTGGCTAACAGTTTGAACTCCAGTCATGCTATTATGTTCACTTTTGGACTAATACTCTTGGGAAAGGTATGAACCCCCTTATCCCCCAGCTATTGGTTAAATATTACCACTTACCAAGAAAATTTGGTACAGCCATGAGGGGAAATTTTGTACGCAAAAAGAGTTAAAAGAAGTTTTAAACCATATCAAAAAAGATTTTATTATAATATATAAATAATATATGCATATGATATATATATATGCCTATATATATATATATATATATATATATATATAATATATATATATATAAAGATTGTTGTTGGTCCAATAAGAGTAAAGTAAATATTTTATATTAAAGGAGGTTTGCAAAATGGTCTTTAGAAATTTATCATATTGTATTTAGATTGTTTAAAATCCTTTTCAAGTAATATGATCTATATATATATATATATATATATATATATATATATATATATCAGTCGGTAAAGTGTTCGAATAGAAACCACAAGGTTCCTAGTTCGATACCAGCCCTCGCCAACTCAGCATATGAGTAATGTAAGGAGTGCTCCACCTCAGATGCAAAAACAATCTCCTTGGTCTAGCACAAGTGAAAAGGGGACAGACTCCCTCACTGATTGGCTGATACTGACTTTAAGCCACCCTGACGACTTTACTAATATTTTTACATATAAAATATTAATAAAGTAAAAGTCGTCGGGGCAGCCTAATGTCGGTATCACTATGCGCTAGACCAAGAAGATTATTTTAGCATCAGGGTGGAGCGCCACACCAACCATCAGCCCCTCACTTTACTGCACAGATCCCTGTGCTACTCGTACACTGAGTTGGCGAGGGCTGGTATCGAACCAAGAACTGAGTGATTCCCAGCCGAACACTCTACCGACTGAGCTAAACTGACCCTCTCAACTATGGGTTAAATAGTACCACTATTATTCTTCTACAAGTAGAACTTTAGCATTAAACTAGACAAAATGTAACCTGTTGGGTCACCCATTGAGCTCTGGGTAGATTTTGTGTAGCTCCTGAGCACTGTACACAATAAATTTCATTATCATTATTATTATTAGGATTAGGGAAAAGTGAGTTTGCAAAGTGAATTAAATCAAATAAATAAATAGATAAATATGACTGGAGAATTAAAAAAAAAACAATAAAAAACATTAAAATCATTTTGTAAGATTTCTAAGAAAGGGAGCGTTTGACCTAATTTAAATTTATTAAGAGCCAAAATGTTGGCCTGGCTGGCTGTCTGTGAAGCTTAACCTACAAATATGTTTCATAACTCCAATATCTCTCTCCACACTCACTGAGAAATTAATATATATAACAAGAAGGTAATCAAGATATACATAGAGAGAAGGAAAGTGACAGGCAGAATGACAAGTGAGAGACAGGTCAGTTTTTGACTTAATTGCAAATTACGACTAATTAGAACCAATTAAAATGGAATTTTTTCAAACATAACTCAATCCTATAACTAAGGAATATTTTAGTATAACTTTCATGTAATTAAACTAAACAGTAAAAAAAGCATTTAGGAGATAAAAGTTGATTCGCCCAGCTTTAGTATAAAAAAAATTGGCGGAGTGGCCTATTGTCCGTATCAGCCGGACAGCGCGGGAGTCTATCCCCTTTTCGCTAGTGCTAGACCAGAGGAAGTATTTTTGCTGAGGTGGAGCGCCACACCTACCATCAACTCCCCACTTTACCGCACAGATCAGATTATACAATCTGTGCTACTCATATGCTGAGTTGGTGTGGACTTGTCAAACTCAGAACCTTGGGATTCTGAGGCTAGTATTCTACCGACTAAGCTAAACGATGCCATAAAAAGAAAACAAACCGAACCAAGCCAAAACAAATCAAAACAAACATATGCAGAGGCACATGGTCTAATCGTTAGAGTCGTAGGAAATGGGCTCGACACGAGTTCAATTCCTGGATGAAGCTATTTGCATTTCACATGGCACTAATACCCTTGGGAAAGGTATGAATCCAGTTCTCTCTCCAGCTATGGGTAAATAGCAGGGCAGACTGGACTCTTTAACCATAGATAGGTAACCAGTCTAGGAGAAGGAAAACTCTGAACTCAAACTGAATTCAAACCTGTTAAACTCCACTTAAGAAATTGACCTTGTGCCTCATCCTGCTCGTGTAGAGGAGTTGGTAAATATATATATGAAATTAGCAAGGAATAAGGCTTTATACACAGATCTTTGTCCTCTTCTTCAGGAGTCTATTGTACTACACGTGTTAATATAGTCTGCCAAAAGTACTGCTTGCCTTTGCCAGCCTATTGTTTACTTCCTTGTCAATCCTGGCTTCTGATGGGGTGGTGCACCCCAGGTAAGTGAACTGGTGGACTACCCTCAACTCGCACATGCCAATGGTGATGTGGGGAGGTGGTAATTTTCTGAATTCAAACCTGTTAAACTCCGCTTAAGAAATTGACCTTGTGTCGCATCCTGCTTGTGTGGAGGGGTTGGTAAATATATATATATGCAGATCAAAGTCTGTTAAGTAATTCATCTGATAGTTCCCAAAAATGCCCTCTTAATTTGTTTTTCTTACCATTGTAAGATTTAAAGTTATAACAAAGTCATAACTAGTTGAAACATAACAAACTCCGACACATTTGTGAGACAAAACATTTTATATAGATAGCAGCACATGGAAACGATACATAAAATACAAGATAGTGTAAGATAGTGTACATAAACATACATACATCAAAGGACTGGAGCGTCCGTACATAGAGATCACTTACTAAGAGGGTGGGGGCCGGCCCCGCCGAGAAAGGGGTAGACAGTAAGCTAACCCATGTGCTCGTTCTGGAGATGTAGCTAAAAGAGGAAGCAGCGTTTGAATGAACGCGCTTAACTACCAGAGGTCCCCTAGTGGGAACAAACAGCAACACAGTGAGGAGATAACTCTTCTGGCAAAAGGAAGATAATTCCCTACACCATTATTTCTGAAATTATCCGTTTCAATCCTTTTTAACGCTGTTGCTGTTTTTAATTTGATTTGGCAATTTGTTCCAAAAAATATATTACTGTATTAGCAAAAAAATTCAATTAGTTTAATAGACTTAATTATTGAAATCTGACTGTAAATTTCCAATTTGAGGAGAAATATCAAAAAATGTCTATAATAATTAGAAATGCCATTAATTATTTTGAAAGTTTCAATTAGTTTTCTCCTCATTCATTTTTTTACTAGTAAAGTAGTTAATTTAATAATCCTAATGACTTGCTGATAACAATTTAGTAGTTATTTCCCTTAGTTGGGATGAGTCAGGCCTCATAGTATTGTTTAATTTTTTTCCCAGACATGACTTTAATAATCCCTGAAAGGTTGATTGAAATAGGCTCCAAAATGGCAGAGTTTTAGCAATGGACAGATTCTTGGTGATAACAATTTAGTAGTTATCTCACTTAGTTAAGATAAGTCAGGCCTCATAATGTTGTTTAAAAACTTTCCAGGCATGGCTCTAATAATCCCTGAAAGGTTGATTGAAATCAAGCCCAAAAATGGCGGAGCTTAACTGTGTACAGACAGACGTTAGAGCAACTTCATATGGTGTAATGGTTAGCAAGTTGGATTAGCAAACCTTTGTTAGTGAGTTTGATTCTCATTTGGTGCTCCATATATGCTGCCTTGTGCCACAACTAAGCTAAGCTTAGTAAATGACAACAGGTTACAAACTTTACAGGCATGAACCTAATAATCCCTGAAATGTTGATTGAAATCAGCCCCAAATGTACAGATGTTTACTTAATTATATTTTACCAACCCCTCCACACAAGCAGGATGTGACACAAGGTCAATTTCTTAAGCGGAGTTCAACAGGTTTGAATTCAGAGTTTTCCTTCTCCTAGACCGGTTGCCTAATCATGGTTAAAGAGCCCAGTCTGCCCTACTATTTATCCATAGCTGGAGGGAGAGTAGGATTCATACCTTTCCCAAGGGTATTAGCACTAAGTGAAATGCAATTAGCACATCCAGGATTTGAGCTCGGGGTGACGAGTCCATTTCCCATGACTTTAACCATTACACTACACTTCCTTCCAGATGTTTACTTAATGATAATAGGATTATGCTCAGTCGGTAGAGCATCTGCCAAGGAACCACAAGTTTCCAGGTTCGATAATTTACTAGTTATCTCCCTTAGCTGAGATGGGTCAGGTCTAATAGTATTGTTTAAAGACTTTCCAGTCTCTAATAATCCCTGAAAGGTTGAGTGAAATCAAGGCCTAAAATGGCGCAGCTTTAACAGTACAGATAGATGCTTGGTGAATTATAATAGTTAAGATATGATTGAAGCCTACAAATACACGCATGGTTTTTATTTGACGAACTCTGACCTACTAAACATTGCTCAAAATACCTATACAATGGGACTTAAATTAAAACTCCTTAAAAAATCTTGTAAAGCAAACGCAAGACAAATTTTTTAGCTACAGAGTGGTGAATACATGGAATAAACTACCTTCATCAGTAGTGAACCCATCTCTAAACTCCTTCAAGGCAAGTTGGATAATCTGTGGAATGATATTAAATATTCTGTGGATTTAAAATGATATTTATTAGGAACAGCTGACAGGTCTCAGTCCTAATATACTAGCTGAAAAGATATTATTATTATTATTATTATTATTATTATTATTATTATTATTATTATTATTATCATTAAGATGAGCCAGTTCTCATTGTATACTTGAAACCCTTTCTACGCATGACTCTAACAATTCCTGAAAAATTGGTTGAAATTGAACCAAAAATAGTAGCCATTAGTTGTATAGACAGACGTTTTGTTAATTATAATAGACTGAAATTATAACAATTTAGTAGTTATCTCCCTTGATTGTCATCACTAGAAACATTTGCAGAAGACAATTACATTTATGGGAAATAGCAAAAGAGGTATCTTTTTTTTTTTCATTTGCTATGCTGATAATACTGTGTTGGTATGTTTATTTTAATCATCTTGTTATTGATTAAAATATTTTATGTTCATTAAGAAAAAAAAAAGTCAAGAATGTTTCAACAACACTTCAAAAATCATAAAAATGTTTTTAATTTGGCCTCTTCTGATAATATATCGCAATCAAAATCTAATGAAAAATGCTCGACTAATTTTAAAACGATTCTTTTGAAAAGCGTCTAAAAAGAAGTAAAAAACAAAAGAAATACAGCAGATTTGATAAACTGGTTAGAAAAACAAAAAGGAGCTGGCACCAACACACGAACACGACAGAAAGAATAACAAAAGATTTTTTTGGGGGGGGGTTTCTTTTTTCTTTTTGTGTATGTTGAATAATATCAACAACAATAAAGCATTGTCAGAAATATGTAGTAATATGGCTTCTGGCTCTGTTATTTGTGTCGGTTGATTGGGGATTGTCTTCCCTCGTGTTCATGGCAGGCTCTCTAGCAAAATAACGTTTTTTGACACCTTTATAAGATTATAGTCAGGCTTTCTATTGTTGTTGACAATGAATAAAAGAACCCCCCTCGGCTTCGAGAGGCAGCAAACGTCACCTAAACAAACTACTCCTGTCGCAAAATGAACTCCCTTGAAAATAAAGAAAAATAATTGGTAAATAAGTAGAATGTGCATGCCTATGTCAGTGGGTACTGATATATTTATACGCCTACATTTTGGGGGGAGTGTGTGTATGTGCATCGATATAAAAGTTAGTATACGGCACACTTTTAATCTTTCGTGTATATGTGTGTACAGGTGCATGCATGCACAAACGTAAACATGCGCAAACATATACATATGAAACACAAACACACAAACACACAAACACATATATATGTACTTATATATGTATATGGTTATTATCAGAGGAAATGGAATTGACAACCCAAGTTCAAATCCTGAACAAGGCTGTTTGCATTTCACTTCATGCTAAAGCCTTTGGGAAAAGCATCAATCTATCTGTTCTCTCTACAGCTATATATAAATAGTAATGAAGTTGTCGACCCGAGTTC
>CM042151.1:56946768-56964268 GCA_023376005.1 Doryteuthis pealeii | reverse complement strand
TGATACGGTTCCATGCAGGACCTGTGGATATACCGCAGTATGATAATTCAATCATTGCAATGTTTACTTAAAAGCTATTGCTAAATAGTTCAATATGTAAAAAGAATAATAATCTTGATTGAACTCTCTCTCTCACTATTTTTATCTTATTTTTCTTCTTTTCATCATTTCATTATGTTTGATTGAAACAGATTACAGTTATCACATCTGCGTGCTCACCCCGTCTCTCCATCTTTCCCCTACTCTCTTTCTTTGTTCCTTTCTTATTATATTTTTCTGTGTAACATGTCCTTTTTTTTCCCTTTCTTTCTTTACAATAAAAACCGAAGTGGTCCATTATTTACATGAGGTGACAAATAAGAATTTGGGGGATAAGCAACCCAGGTAATCAGGATTTATATTTTTGCATTTCATCTTGGAACAGTCCTCGAACACATAGAAAACAGACAAGATGAACTGGAATTTCAGAGAAAGAATTGAAACCATCCAAACATTGTTTGAAATTGGTTAGAATACTCAGAAGAGTCCTGGAGATCGTTTGAGCACAGTCTGTGTATGGGCAACACGTTTTCTTGCTGAGAGCCGCATGCAGCTTGTGGCCCACATGCTTGACAGAGTGAAAATGAAATAAACTGAAAAGAATACCTAGACTTTACAAAAGAAAGCTGAAAAAGCTATGGAACATTTTCTAAGAGGAATAATAATAATAGTAAGTAAAGTCTGCAGAGAGGCCTATTGTCTGTACAAGACGAACAGCATGGGGTCTATCCCCTTTTTGCTAGTGCTAGAGCCAGGAGATTGTTTTTGCTGAAGTGGAGCACCACACCCACCATCAGGGCAAGTATGCTTTACTGCACAGATCAAATTACTCAAGCTGTCTAACTCAAGCACTGAGTTGGTAAGGACTGGTATCGAACCCAGAACCTTGCAATTCCCAGCAAATGCTCTTCCAGCTGATAATAATAATAATAATAATAATAATAATAATAATAATAATTATAATAATAATAATAATAATCCCAGCAAGAAGACCAGACCTAGTGTTGATAGACAAAAAAGAAAGAACTTGTCAACTGGTGGATTTTTCAGTTGCAGCAGATCACAGGGTGAAGTTAAAAGAAAATGAAAAAATGGACAGATATCTGGACCTTGCCAGAGAACTGAAAAAGTTATGGAATATGAAAGTGAAAGTGATACCAAGTGTAGTTGGTGCACTTGGAACAGTCCCAAAAGGATTGAAAAGGGTTTGGAAAGTTTGGAAATCAGAGGAAGGATTGAAACCATTCAGAACACTGCACTGCTGCAATCTGCCAGAATACTCAGAAGAGTTCTGGAGACCTGAGGAGACTTGCTGTCACTCAGACTCCAGTGAAAGACCATCAGCTGATGCTGATATGAAAACTCAAAAGGAGTAAATAATATAATAATAATAAACAGTGGAGTATGAGAGTGAAAGTAATATCAATTGTAGTTGGTGCACTAAGAACTGTCCCAAAAAGCTTGGAAAAAAGACTGGAGGAACTGGAAATCAGAGGAAGTATTGAGACCATCCAGACTACAGCATAGCTGAAATCAGCTAGAATACTCAGAAGAGTCCTGGAGACCTGAGGAGACTTGTTCTCATGCAGATTCCAGTGAAAGATCATCAGTTAATGCTGGTGTGAAAAACTCACAGGAGTGAACATAATAATAATAATAATAATAATAATAATAATAATAATAAATGGTGATGATGATTATGGTGATGACGATGATGTTTATGATGATGATGATGATGACAACTGAATGATTAAGAATTATTTATAATATATATGATTTATTTTTTTCTACGTTTATTTATGTTAAACAGTAGGAATATGTCTGATTTTCAGGACAAAAATCCATAACACTCTATCAATCACTAATTATTTAAGCAATCTCTCTCTCTCTCTCTCTCTCTCTCTCTCTCTCTCTCTTCTCTCTTCTCTTCTCTTCACTTCCCCCCCCCTAATACATCCCCCCCCACTCCTGGGAAATAAACTGTATTTTAAATTGTACCTTTTAATTGTTGACAACAAGGTGATATACAAGTGTCACCAGCCCAACCGTACTTACCTCCCTTGAGCAGCCTGCCGTTTTTAATTATTACATACAACCCGACAAATTACGGGGAAAGGCTATCAAGTGGAAATGTCATAAAGATTAGTAAATAGATTGCACAAGATTATTTTCTTCGCACTTTCGTCTAATTAGCCACCCGTGATAAACATGTGCCAGGCGAAATAGAATTAGCCTATAGAAGTTCATGATAGAATGTCATGAGCCATTTTCAACAAGGAGCTCACTGGCTTTGTTAGTAAACAAGATAATAGCAGATGTATTTATCAATAAGCCAAGCAACTTTAATATAGCACAATCGTATGTGTTCATAATTTTACAGGAGAAAATAATAAAGAATTAGAAGGTAATCATTTGGATTAAAAACTGTTTTAACAAAAACATTGTCCATGCATGGTACATACTGTATGAGTGTGTGTATGCATATACAAGGATCAGTATTCAACACTTACAGAAATGGATATCCACATACATTTATATATTATATATATATATATATATATATATATGTATATATATATATATATATATATATAATATATATAAGAATTAATAGAAAAAATGAATGAAATGAATGGAATAAATGAAAAAATCTTTTCAAAGGACCTCTCTTAAAAAAAAAAACATTTTTTAAAGAGTGGTTCCTAATGGAAAAGCCTTCTTCATTTTTATGGGACTCTTTATTGAAGCATTAAATTAACACACACACACACACACACACACACACACACATATACATACATATATATATATATATATATATATATATATAGCTCTACTTTTTGTATTGAGGACTTTAGTATATTTAACTTAGACAACTCTTGCAGTATTTTTCTTTTGGCCATTTCAATTGTACCATCTGATTATTTTCAATAGGTGCATATGATTTGTTTTTTTTTCTTTTTTTATAATTTTTTTCCCAAGACAAAAGTTTGTATTGGATAATTACAAACTATAAAGCCGGAAGTTTTTTTCATACTGTTGGAGTTTAGAAATGAAATTTAAAAAAAAAAAAAAAAAAAAAAAAAAAAAAATATATATATATATATATATATATATATATACATTGATCAAACACTTTTTACTATTCTCCTGTTTGAGAATTGTGTTATACTCATGAAACTAGAGTACTCATAAAATGATATTTTAAGTTTTAAACCTGTTCTGCTATTATAGTATTGAGCACTCTTTCTATACATACACTTTTGTTATTTACTGTCTGTCATTATATAATATATACTTACAATTTCAGACTTTCTCAATAGAATTTTTGGATTTTTCAGGCAAAAATACTTTTATAAACCAATTTTTTGAAGTAGGGAAGCTCTAGAACTCATTTTGCTAACAAAAATGGATTACAAAAAGTCTAACTTTAAATCGCTCCACATCTGTATAAAATTTCAAAAAAATTGAAGCGGGTGGGTGACAATTTTACTTTTTTCTGGATGATTTGACATGGAATTGCCCACATATATATATATATATATATATATATATATATATAATAATATATATATGGAGGTGCCCATTTTGTAATGGTTATTGTAGTAGGAAATGGACATGGAGACACAAGTTAAAATCCTGGACAAGGCTGGTTGCATTTCACAGAGTGCTAATACCCTTGGTAAAAGTATGCATCCAACTATTCCCCTTCCAGCTATGGGTAAATAGTTTGTCCAGTAAACTATGGTAAACATTTACATCCCTGAATTCCCAGACTGAAAAATAAATAAACACAGGAACTACATAGACACACATGTAAAAAAAAATAAAAAATGTGGTACAAGAAAGTCTAGTCTACTGACAAATGTAATAGAAATATCATTAAATAATCGCCAAAATTACTAGCGAATAGTAATTTTCATAGGACTTGATAAGTTTTTAATTTTAATTCCTTTAAATAACAAAAATAATGACGCTGAGGTAAAAAAAAGTGTACAACTGAATCACTATGCAACAACTTTAAATCTATATAACATCAATTAATGCTTCCTTTGATTTTTTAAAACTTATAAATTAATTGAGCTCTTTAATTTTAAATGGCAACCAGTTTAGGAAAATGAAAACTCTGAGTTCAAACCTGTTTAACTCCTTTTAAAAATGACCATGTGTAACAAAATACTTGTGTGGAGTGGTTAGTAAATATATGTATTTATTTACCCACATCCCACTTATGTGGATATGACACAAGGTCTTTTAATGTGGGAAAATTCATGAACCAAAGTTCATGGGATAGGTGTTGCTTGGGGGAATAAGCCCTGTGGGATCACATTGTTAATTACTTTACCGGTTCAGAGGCCAAAACCACTGGACACAGGACATCTAGTCCAGGTAAGTAAATTCATGTATGTGTGTGTGTGTGTGTGTGTGTGTGTGAGTATTGGGTAAACAAAAAAATAAAGTTAGTATTATTTGTATTATTTGACTATTGTCCTCATCTTCATTGTTATCTATACAACATTTCGGCCGATGTGCCCTCCAGCCTTCTTCAGGTATTTCTTGTCGGACTCGGGAACCTTCTTGGACTCGGTAATCTTCTTTTCAAACTTGGGAACCTTCTTGTCGTAATCGGGAACTTTCTTGTCATGATCGGGAGCCAAGAAGGTTCCCGATTTCGAAAAGAAGGTTCCCTAAGAAAGCTCGAGGGTATATCAGCTGAAACGTTGTACAGATGACAATAAAGATGAGGACAATTGTCCGAATAATACAAATAATACTAATCATCAAGCCTCATCTCAAAAATTCAGAGAAATAGCATAAATAAGTTTTCCTAATTTGTAATTGATTCCAACCAGTCTCAGCCTTAGGCCACAATCAAAAAGGGAATGTTTATTTCAAGATTGTTTACATTTCAAGTGTCAGAGTTAAAAATGTTTAGGGTTAATGAATCTAATTAATGTTTTTAATGACATTTCATTTTGATAATTAAAAGCTTATTTATTAGTTTCAAAATTGAAAATAATTTGAACTGTTTTGAATATATATATATATATATATATATATATATATATATATATATATATGAAAAAAACAATTTTTAGTGCAAAGTTTGCAAATTTGAATTATCTTGTTTACAGGTAATGGAAATGAAGTATTAATTTTGTTGAGATGGTTTTCTAAACGAGTAATACATTTGTCAACCTGGATACTTGTGTAAAGTGATTTAATATCTAGGCTTGCTAGACATTTATACCGTTAGATTCATTACCTTATTCTTAACTTATATATATATATATATATATATATATTATATATATATATAAGGCGTGTCAAAAAAGTATCAAGATTTTTGGCACTTTTTGACACACCTTGTATTCTGAAAAAAAAGTTCCATTAATTCTTCATATCTATCTTGGTAAATACAGCTTCAATCTTGATACTTTTTTGACACACCTTGTATTCTGAAAAAAACTAAGGAATGGAACGTTATTTTTTTCAGAATACAAGGTGTGACAAAAAGTACAAAAAATCTTGATACTTTTTTGACAAATCATGTGTATATGTATATATATATATATATATATATATATATGGCTGAACTTGCACAAAGGTATCAAAATTAGGGTGACCCAAAAAAACAGGACCCAAATTATTTATTCATTTTCCCATTGAACTAACCTTAACCCCCAACCCTAACCCTAATCCCTAAGTGTAACCCTAACCCCTAACACTAACCCTAAATTCCCCTAGTTAAAATTAACAGTTTTATTACAAAATTTATAGGTTCTGTTTTTTCTGGGTCTCCGGTATACAGGGTGAACCAGAAAAAACAGAACCCAAATTATTTATTGATTTTCCCATTAAACTAACCCTAAACCCCAACCCCAACCCTAACCCTAACCCTAACCTAACCCTAGACCCCCATAGTTAAAATTAACAGTTTTATTACAAAATTTGTGGGTTCTGTTTTTTCTGGGTCTCCTTAATTTTGACACGTTCAGCCATATATATATATATATATATATATATATATATGAATAAATTTATATACTCATCAGATATATATATATATATATATATATATATATATATATATATATATATATATATAATGTATTCATTTTTTACCTGTATTACAAAACATCATATATGATTTATATGCTGTTTTTGACTTTTTCATTGCATAAAATTTCTAAACAGATATTTGCCTAGCCAAAAAAAAACAGTATGCCATCAGTATAGAATATTTCCTCCCAGTATCTGAGTGTAGATTAATTGTTTTTATAGGTGATTCTTTCAGGACACCTGCTTTCCTGCAGTGCATTTTAGAGTCATCTCTCATCCCCATGTTTTTATGATCATAGAAAAAAAAAATTAATCTTCGCAAAATCAACTTGCTGCTTGCGATATTAATCACCTACAAACTTTTTAATTTACTTTCATCTCATTCATATATATATATATATATATATATATATATATATATATATATATATGTATATATGTATATATATATAAAGCTGATATAGTCAGAATATGTATACTGGGGTTTCACCGTGGGGATTGTTAGGACTATTGTGAGTGGAATTCCACGTAGAATCATCCTGAAAATCCTCTAGGTGAAAGCCAGGTAGACATATTCAACTATATTGCTTAACAGTAAGTAAAGTTTTTGGGGCAGCCTAATATCAGCATGAGCAATACAGCGAGGGAGTCTATCCCCTTTTCACTAGCGCTAGACCAAGGAGATTGATTTTTGTGTCTATATTGCTTTTCTAAACCTGCTCTACAAACGTATTTGAGCACTTTTATATTCATTCATAATATAAGTAACAGTAAGTAAAGTCGTTGGGGCGGCCTAATGTCAGTATGAGCAATACAGCGAGGAGTCTATCCCCTTTTCACTAGCGCTAGACCAAGGAGATTGATTTTTGCGTCTGAGGTGGAGCGCCACACCTACGATCAGCTCCTTACTTTACTGCATAGATCCCTGTGCTACTCATACGCTGAGTTGGCAAATTGAACTAGGAACCTTATGGTTTCTAGCCGAATGTTCTACCGACTGAGCTAACCTGGCCCTTCTATTCAAATTATTTTTATTGACGGTCAATATTGTGATTCACTTGATTTTTTGCTTTCTCTGTTAAGTCATCCCTTTTTTGAAAAACACACACACACACATAATAAGTCATCCACAGACACTGTGTTTTGACATTTCAAGTCTCATCAGTGTGGCTAGACACAGCAACTACTTCTTACCTAGAGTGAAAAGTAAGGAGCTGATCGTAGGTGTGGCACTCCACCTCAGACAATATGTGTGTGTATGTGTGTATATGCTCTCCCATAAAATGGATGTGAACTCTTTCATGGTTGTAACATATATACCTATGTGTGTATTTATCAGTTAGAATTCTCTCCCTAGCCTGTAGGTGGCTGATGGCGCAAAGGTTAAGATGCCTGACTGATGAAAAATCAGTCGGGTTTCTATCCCAGACAGAGGTAGCCTGCTAAATCTGGTCACACTGAAGAGATATGATAAGTTGAAATACGGGTCTATGGATGACACAATATATATATATATATATATATTTATGGAGGTGCGTGGCATAATGGTTAGAGTCGTGGGAAATGGACTCAGCGACACAAGTTCAAATCCTGGAACAGTCTGTTTGGATTTCACATAGCGCTAATACCCTTGGGAAAGGTATGAATCCAAGTATACTTCCTGCAGCTATGGGTAAATAGTAAGGCAGACTGGGCTCTTTAACCTTGGTTAGGTAACCTGTCTAGGAGAAAGAAAACTCTGAATTCAAGCCTGTTTAACTCTGTTTAAGAAATTGACCTTATGTCGCATCCTGCTCGTGAGGAGGGTTGGTAAATAAATATATATATAGATATATCTGCCACATCTTGTATAATATTATAGATATGCATATATAGGGAGTAGTAAAAATTGTTACTCATGTTGTGCATGTGATACATTCAACCTGAAAAATCCATAAAAAGAAAGGGGAGGAAACTCTTTGTGAATACAAATGGTTCTTAAGTGTTTCCTCTCATAAAAATTTGTAATGGCAACTTTTAAAGGCTCCACTGATTATGCAAAAAGCAGATTACATCTTTATTTATAAATATGCAAAAGGGAGAATCATAAATCTGTAACCTGACAATCAATTATCAGCTGAAAGTTAATCTGAAAATTTCATTGTATAATGTTTCATTTATATGAGATATAATTAGTAATTAATGTATACATATATAAAGGGCAGTTGGTGTGTATGTATGTATGTCCGGAGAAAACTAGGAATATAAAACAATTAACGACAAAGTAAATATATATATATATACATCATATATATAAAGGCAGTTGTATGTATGTATTACATCATATATATAAAGGGCAGTTGGTGGGTATAAAACAATTAATGACAAAGTAAATATATATACACATTAAATATCACCAGGGCTTGGTTTTTTAGCAAAAATAATAGAGATTTGATTTATATTCGTGAAGATAATTAAAAAATAAAGTTTAAATGATAACAGCATGGATTTTTTTTTGCATTTAATATTTTAAATAGTAGACATTAATATTTCTTTTCAGAGTACCTGGATCAATGTAAGGTCTAATTTTTCACATAGGGATTTAAATGGGGCATCCCACGAGCATTCATCTTACGAATCAGTAATAATGGATATGCGGGACTAACTTTAAATATTCCCAGCTACCCAGGTGACAACAGGTAGCCACTTCTAGCACATATATAAAGGGCAGTTGGTGTGTATGTATGTATGTCAGGAGAAAACTATGAATATAAAACAATTAACGACAAAGTAAATATATATATATATATATATACATTAGATATCATGGGTTCCTATTTTTTGTGCAAAAATTATGGAGATTTGATTTATATTTGAAGATATCTAAAAATTAAAATATACATAGAAATAGCATTGAAATTCTACTTAAAAATGTCCACCATTTGTAAATCTCAAAAGTAAACAAAACACAAGATTTTCCCCATCCTCTACCCAGGCGATGCTGGGTAGGCATTTCTAGTTAGTAATTGGCACTTTGTCTACCATATTTTCAATGAATATTTCTTTGCCTACCAAATTTTGTAGAATATTTTGGAATTATCACGGAATATTTATGATCTTCAGTTGTAGAAATTCAAGTCTTCTACTTGTTTTGGTAGATCGGGATGCAGATCGCAAAGAAATAACTTTCTGCCAAAATACACATTATATATATATATATATATAATATATATATATATATATATATATATATATGTGAGTGTGTGTGCTTATATAATATATGTATATATTGTGTATATGTGTGTGTGCTTATATATATATATATATATATATATATATATATATATATATATATTAATCAAGAGGTTACTACCATGTAAACATAGTAGTAGCATAAGTAGTTAATCCAAAAGGGCTCAATATATCCTGTAAAATATAGGGCATTTAATAGTTGTAGAAAAGTTATTTCCCTACCGCGGTTTCGGTATTCTTAGTACACCATCTTCAGGGTCCTGTACATCCACAATGCATGCTCATGTAGATGCAAACTTATAGATTAATACATTGATTTTTAAAATCCCTAAGAGAGCTCAATGTATATTAACTAATAAATTAATTGCATACAGAGCAATATTTTTACTTTCAAAGAAAGAAAAACTTAACAAACCGACATTTGGCTACTATAAATTTATGTATATATATATGCAAAAAGAGTTTTTTTAATTTGCTTGTGGCATTGTGTTTATATTGGTTTGGTGGTTGGTTTTAAAGGCTCTCACAATGCAAGTGTAAAGAATAATGAGGTAACTATGATGTTTGTTTATCTTTGATTTATTCTTAATATTTCAGGATAAAGATCCCTTCGTCAGAAGATTTCTGAAAGCTAAGTCTGGAGCTGTTACCTTGTCGCTAGGATTTCTCCATTCTGTTGTATGCCTGGTGATATCTTTCAAATTCTGTGTGTGTGTATGTGTAAGTCTGTGTGTGTGTGTGTGTTTATGTGTGTGTGTCCAACAATGTCTTAGTATCATTCCAGGTTTGGCCTATCCTTTATTATATTATTATTATTATTATTAGGCAGGCCCAAGTAGTTTGTTTGTTTACATGTGTGTGTGTGTTCTCCAGACACAGGTGATTTTTTTTTCCTTTTTTATTACCTTCATCTGTGTGTGTGTGTGTGTGTGTGTGTGTGTGTGTGTGTGTGTGCCATGAGTGTATGCTGTGCCCACATGTGTTTGTGTGTGTGTATGTGCATGTTGGATTTAAAAAAAACTTAGAATGAAACACTAACTTTTATCAAAAAGAGTGTCAGCTTAGGAACCACAAGCATATGAGTAGCACAGGGATCTGTGCAGTAAAGTAAGGAGCTGGTGGTAGGTGTGGTGCTCCACCTCAGATACAAGAACAATCTCCTTGGTCTAGCGCTAGTAAAAGGGATAGACTTCCTCATGGAAGTCACCCCGACGACTTTACTTTTTTACTTTATATATATATATATATATATATATATATATATATATATTAGAGCTTTGAAAAGTCCCGCTAATAGATTTATTATTAAAAAGATGTATATATTTTACAATAAAGGGGGGGAGGGTAAAAGGCACCCCCCCAAAAAAAACGAGTAGCTTTTTTTTTTCATCTTTTGCCTCCCACCCCTTCTATTGTAAAATATATACATTTTTTTAATAATGAATCTATTAACGTTTTTTTTTAAAGCTCTAATAAAATTTTGTACACCTAAAAAAATTTACAAATATATCTATCTATATATATATATATATATATATATATATATTATATATATATATATAAAGTAAAAAGTCATGGCCTAAAGTCGGTATCAGCCAGAAAGCGAGGGAGTCTATCTGCTTTTCACTAGTGCTAGATCAAAGAGATTATTTTTTTTGCATCTTAGGTGGAACGCCACACCTACCATCAGCTCCTTACTTTACCACACAGATTCCTGTGCTAATGATGCGCTGAGTTGGCAAGGGCTGGTATCGAACTAGGCACTTTGTGGTTCATAGACGGACACTCTACCGATTGAGCTAAACCGGCAGTTATCACTCCTTCCAATTTGGTCCAAAAAGCTAATAAAATTGCCATCAGCAGGAGCACCCCAAAATCCCAGGGGCACTGTGACTTTTGGGAAGAAAATTAATAACACAGGACTCCAGTAGATATAATTAATTTTTGTTTATATATGTTTATCTGTGCAGTTTTAGTTTATTCACATTCATCCACATATCATCTTATCATAATCAATATCATATATCTGTCAGTCTGTAACTGAGACTACATCACTATCAACGTCACAATTCCCTTAGTTATTGACATTATATCTATCTATATATCAATACTCTTGTTCCTTAATCTTCTGACCGTTATCATCTTGCAACACCCTCTGGTTAAAAATGAGACCATCCAAATCATCCAAGATAAAATTCAAAAATTTAAATCTTGATTATCTGGTGTTGCCTATCTGCCAAATTCTTATTTCTTGTAAGTGTCGTCACCTTACTTAAATGATGACCATTCTGTTTTTATCATAAAGAAAGAAAGGGAAGAAAAGGGTCATGCTACACAGAAGAAATCTAATAAAAAAAGAAAGAAAGAGTGAGAGAAAGTTAAATAAAGATTATTATACTTTTTACATATAGAACTAATTGCAATAGCTCTTAAGTAAACATATCAAACATTGTAATTATAGAAATATCATACTGTGGCATATCCGCATGTCCTGCTAGTATTTATAATTATGTACTTCTGTTTGTATAGTTGTGTTTTATAGGCTCCTCAGAATTTGGAACTTATGAATTAAAACTAGTAACATGTTTTTGTCAGTCCCTGGAGAGGTTTTAGCAAACCAATGGCACCCAGTAGCTGGTGAGTGGTCTAAAATTTAAGTTTGGAGGCATCATCTTTTGAAAAAAAACTGACTCATTTTGACACATAGCAAGGGAGACAACTTTTAGTTATTCTAGTTTTTCTTTAAGATATATACACCCAATTTTTACAAATAAATTAAATGCCTCAAAGTAGAAAAACCTTAAATATTTGTATTAATTTTGATTTTACTGTTAAATTTGTTTTTATTAAGAAGAAGAATTTTTTTTTTTTAAATTCGACATAGAAATTATTTTTATGTCAAATTGAAGTAAAAAAATTATAAACTTTAAAAGATTTCTTTACAACTTAAATTTCAATGTATGTACAGTTATAATTTTGACAGTCTCAATATATGCTCTCTTTAAAATGGCCCAGTAAAACTAGGTAGAGCTCTCTAGGGGTGACTTAAATTAACTTTCACTGCCAGCATATATAAAGCAATGATCATCTGTTTACAGACTGGATCTCTCTGGTGATCAAAAAATATATAAACAAATGTATGTATTTGATAGTTTAAACACCTCCCCTTTATGGCAGCTGTCAAATGGTCGAGAGGTTAACAAATCGGGCAGACGAAAAGTCTGTCGGATTTCGCTCCTGGTCAGAGTTGGTTGTTGTGTCTAGCCACACTGAAGAGGTGTGAAACGCCAAAACACGGTGTCTGTGGATGACACACATATATATATATATATATATATATATATAGATAATAGATTATAAGATAATCCAAATGACTGTTGGTGCAAATATGTATATTCATACAAGGATTTTTATAAATACCTAAGAGAGCTCAATGTATAATAACCAATAAATTAATCATATACACAGCAATATTTAACTTTCAAAGAAAGAAAAAGTTAACAAACCATCATTATACTATAATAATTCATTTCGACCAGAAACTCAAAATGAGTGTAGCCTCTTCGGATAGATTTTACAAAATCTATCTGAAGTGGCTAGACTCATTTACTCACACACACACACACACACACACACACACTATATATATATATATATATATATGTTGAAAGGAAAAATAGATAAAGGAAAGAAAATGTTGAATGGATAGAATAGATTTACTAACACGTGTTTTGGCCAGGAGTTTGTTCATGTACTCATGTATCCTATTTATTATTATTTTAAGTATAAAATAAAATAATAATAATAGAAAATTATAGAATCTTTAAGCGTACAAAGAATCACAGCCTTCATCAGAGTAATATTCTCTGTATATTTTGACCGCTTTAACTTCAAATATCAAACATTTTACACTGTCGGAGGATTCAAGATGGGATCATCCTCATGCCAATCATAATCCTAACAGTTATGGAATTTCCCCACTTAACACCCTCTGATTTTAAGTCTAATGAATCTTATTCAAAATATCTTACTACAGGTACGTACATAATTCATTGACTATCAATGAATTATGTAACAGAAGGAAAACTCTGAATTCAAACCTGTTAAACTCTGCTTGTGAAATTGACATTGTGTCACATTCTGGAGGGGTTGGGTAAGTATGTACTTGCAAGGGAAATTGCAGCACCATGACTGACATGGTGTTGCTGCAGCTCTATACTCCATGAGGAGTTTACATGAGTCTAAGGAAGGAAGGAAAAAGAAAGAAGCAAGGAAGGATTAAAGGAACGAAAGATTGAAAGAATGAATGAAGGAAAGAAGAAAGGATTAAAGGAATGAAAGATTGAAAGAAAGAATGAATGAAGGAAGGAAGGATTAGAGGAATGAAAGATTGAAAGAATGAATGAATGAATGAATGAAGGAAGGAAGGAAGGATTAGAGGAATGAAATATTGAAAGAAGAATGAAAGAAGGAATTAAGGAAGGATTAAAGAAATGAAAGATTGAAAGAAAGAATGAATGAAGGAAGGAAGGATTAGAGGAATGAAATATTGAAAGAAAGAATGAAGGAAGGAAGGAAGGAAAGATTAGAGGAATGAAATATTGAAAGAAATAATGAAAAGGAAAGAAGGAAGATTAAAGGAATGAAAGATTGAAAAAAGAATAAAGGAACGAAAGAAGGAGGGATTAAAGGAATGAAATATTGAAAGTAAGAAAATAGGAAAGAAGGAAGGAAGAATTAAAGGAATGAAAGATTGAAAGAAGGAATGAAGGAAGGATTAAAGGAATGAAATATTGAAAGAAAGAATGAAGGAATGAAGGAAGGATTAAAGGAATGAAATATTGAAAGAAAGAATGAAGGAAGGAAGGATTAAAGGAATAAAAGATTGAAAGAAAGAGTAAAGGAATAAAGGAAAGGAACGATTAAAGAAATGAAAGATTGAAAGAAAGAATGAAGGAAGGATTAAAGGAATGAAAGATTGAAAGAAAGAATGAAAGAATGAAGGAAGGATTAAAGGAATGAAAGATTGAAAAAAAGAATGAAGGAAGGAAGGAAGAAAGAAAGATTATCTTTTATTGAATCTCTATGTATGTATTCAAAATGGCCCAATATAATAACAATGATTCTTTTATTTCCCAATGTTTATAATTTGATTGTATAATTAAAAAAAACATAAAATGGTCTCTTGATGAGCATTAAAAAACCAACTACTGCCAACAATGCTCTTTGTTGTCCCCTGAGCATATGATATACAATACCCACACATATATATAAAAACTACATCTTTTGATATGAGACAAATGATATACAATAGATAATTTCACATTTAAATCTTAGATACAATCTACCACAAATCTGTAGGTTAATTATATACACAACATTTCTGCCAAAAAAGCCATCCAGCTTTGTTCTGGTGTTTCTTGTCAAACTCAGGAACCTTTTTGTCGAACCTCAGGCAGACAAAACTTGAAAAAAAAAGGACTGGCTACTACAAAAATCCCATATACTGATCTAAAACCAACCGATTCATATATGACCAATAATAGTGTGGGATTGTCTGCCCTTGTTTGGCTGGAAGAGTTGTCTTCCCTCATGTTTCTGTTTTTCCCCACCAGGCGCACTGACTATTTAAGCTGGCAAGTGCCAAGTTTGAACTCTCTTTCTTCTCCGGACTTGATGAATACCCATGGGTTAGACAGTTTGCCTACACCCTTCTTGTGTGGGGTTTTCACCCCTCACAGACAAAGTGTAAGTGACTTTGTCATATGGACTCTCCATAACTTTTATACTTCATTATTGTATCTTATCCCTTTTACATGTTACTTATATATCTACTATGTATCTTGTCTTATGTATGTATATTTCAAGTTATAAATGCTTCTCCACATGATGTCCTTGTATTAAAGTCCATTGTTATATTTAACACCCTTAGTCGGAGTTGTTTGTTCAACTTACAATAATTAACATTATTTCCCTTTGAACCCAACAATAGGAAACTACACAAGTCAGCATTACACCATCATTGGAATTGCTACAAAGCTGCACAAATCAGGAAGTAAAACATTTCTAAAATTAATTTTCATTAAGATTATTACCAAAGTCTGTGCAATTCTCAGCCTGCCAAAGAATACCATTCTCTGGCTACACACACATACACACATTTAACTGATTTGAATAAAAAAGATAACATTGAATAAGACTTTCTCTCTATAACAATTTTACTGAGTGTCATGAAATTGGCACAGATATCCATGACAATCTCTCGCCACAATCATTCATTGTGCAAGAGAGGTCCTATTAATGAATAAAAGATATAATGCATCAGTTAATTTATTTAAAAACTTTTGCATTTTTTCAGGTCAGTTAACTTTGAACCACATATCTTTGAGGCTTAACACAGATTTTCAAAGATACATGGTTCAAAGGTAACTGACTTGAAAAATGTAAAAGTTTTTAAATGAAATAACTGGTGCATTATATCTTTTCTTCATTAATATATCAACACTGAAAATTTCATTAATTTCAGTTAATTGCTTGATTTTTGGTATTTTTTTTCTTTCAGCAGGGTGACATACAATGGTGGAATTTAGGTCCATTAAGTTCGATTTAACCCAAAATTTATTCAACCCTTTTTTAGGCATTAAATGACCCACAGAGGTTGATATGATGTTAAAAAAAACTCAAACTCCATTCAAAGTTCCATTAATGTTCCTGATTATGGCATGAAAGCTCCCCAAAACATTGTATATGTAACAATAAAGAAAAGGATAGCAGTCCAAAACATTTATTATAATGGAGATTGTGGGTTTGTATGTCTGTAACCGAAAATATATTACTATTCAAGTCATAATTCCCTTTGTTATTTACATCACATTCTCCATGATTTTATTTTTATCTAAATCTCAATTATTAATAAAATTGTTTAACATCATTAAGACTGTTGACCATATCTACATACTAATAACATGCAATTGTATTTATATATACAACAAAATAGCGGATTACAGTGTGAATTGGAAGGCTAATTTGCATATTGATCTTAAAAATTTGATTTTAATAAATATATGCTTAGTATTATTGAGTTCTAATTGTTTGGTTTTATATAAATGAATATGAGCAAAAATCTCGGGGATAAATCTTAAAAGCAATCCATTAACAAGAAGAAATAATTGTAATTTTATTCTTTACTTCTTATTTTAACTAAATAGTTAAATTAGGAAAATTTACCAATGAAAGTCGGGTGTAAGGGAAAATGATGGAAGAGTTAGTTTCAAAGTTGTTCTATTTTTCAATCATACCCCCTCTGTTCCAAATATTTTTATCTGAATTCTTATTCTGTTTCATTAGCCTTTCTAATTTAACATGATATTTTATTATATTCAAACTTAAATACTTGCACCCGGAGGGTGCATATATTTGCTAGTTTAAATAATATATATTAGTAAATTTTTGTACCTTACTGTGTTGGTTGTGCCTAGAATATGAGCTATGTCAGAAAAGTTCCAGTATGTCAGAAAACTTTGATGTGAGGGGCATCGTCCATTGCGACTTCTTGCCACAGGGCTAGACGATCAACCAGCATTTCTACAAAGAGATACTGCAGCATTTACTTTGTTCAGTGCACTAGAAGAGGCAAGAGATGTGGCAGGACAACTCATGGGTACTTCACCATGACAACGCAACTGCACTCACTGCCCTGACTATCCGAGAGTTCCTGGCCCAGAAGAACACTCTGCTGGAGCAACTACCCTACTAGAATCTATATGTATGTATTCAAAATGATTCTTGCATTGAGGTAAGGACCCCACTCCTAATAAAGGGTGTCCTGGAAAAAAATCCTAAACCGCTTAAAGTAACGAGGCTCCAGTTCTGGAGCTCTGGGTAGTGTGATTTCTTGGTATGTACAAATGAGTTTATCTTCTCTTTCCTTTGGTTGTGTTCAGTGTTAGTATATCATGGATATACTAATGCTAATATTGGTCATTAGAAAGTGGGAACTCGACTAAAAGATTTTTCACTATCACCAAGCATCTAATATTTCAATTGCTTAATTTTGGAATTTAAAATTTAAATGAAGATGTGCACAGTTTAGCTACTTATATGATAAATTGATGATCTTTAGACATCTATATAAAGTAAGTAAATTGATGATCTTTAGACATCTATA
>CM042151.1:56904268-56934268 GCA_023376005.1 Doryteuthis pealeii | reverse complement strand
CTCTGGTGCAGTGATTGCAAACAAACAGTGATGCTTGCTGGAGTCTCTCCCTTTTTCTGGCTCTCTTTTCTGTGGTGGCTTTTTTCCTCTCTTTTTCACTCCTTTTCATTCCTTGTTTTCAAACTCATTATCATAAAAAATTCTTTAACGTAATTTTTGTATCCTTGGTATAATATTGATACAATGATTTATCCCAACGACAATGGTGGAAGTGAACACCACCTTTTGTAATATTTTTATAATAAAGGCTAGTATTAGATATGCCATCTTTTGGTTTATATGTGCTGTTATTGGGTGAACCTTAAGAGTTAATCTGCAGCCATCTTACAGATGAATACAAGATATTACAGTAATGAAACAATTTTATGAAGATCTCTAAATTTTTACATAAAAAAAAAAAGAAAACACACACACACACACACACACACACACACACACACACACACACACACACACACACACAATCTATAGAAAGTGTAATTTCCACTGGTATTGCTCATAAAAGATAATTCCTCTCTCTTGCACTGTAACAAATAATGAATAGCCTTGCAATGTTTTTGACTTTGTTTCATTTGTAAGCGATTAAATTGTTTCACAAGGCTGAGTTAAAAGACATTTCTTATAGCTTTCAATGATACCTATTAAGATAAATACACAGCACATTTTTTTCGCCTGTATTTCCATAGGCAAATTATGATATACTGTACGTACGGCATAATATGATTATATGAAATATGAATAAGATTAATGGTATACATTGTACTTATCAGTGAAAGCAAATAAGATTTGGGCTAATAACCAAAACACTTTCAAAATACAATGAAGAAAATCGTAAATTAGAATATATTTTTTATCAAGTTGGCTGAATCTTTTTTTCATTAGTTTTCCTTTATTTTTATTGTTTATTTACATCTAGTATTAATAATAGATATAATAGTCTTAAGTTGTCTGAATTTATTAGAGAAAGATTTATTATTAATCATTTCAAACTATTTTATTGTTCATATCATTTTTTCAAAGCTTAGTATTAATAATAAATATTATAGTCTTAAGTTGTCTGAATTTATTAGAGAAAGATTTATCATTAATTATTTTAAACTAATTTATGTTCATATCATTTTTTAAAGCTTAGTATTAATAATAGATGATATAATGAATATGTAAATACCTTGGTACCCCCTTACTATAATCTGATTGGACAGTGTCATGTATAAATAGTTGACACTGTGTTGGTTCTAGACCTTCGACCTACACTTACTCGATAGCCGACGACCTTATGCTTACCAGCTAACTTACTCGCTAGACGACACCACGACAGACGGATTACTATTGATGTACCAATTACTACTGCGATAATATACCAAATACAAACTTCAGAATATATCCCTTAACCCGGATATATCAATAGATATAATAATCTTAAGTTGTCTGAATCTATTAGAGAAAGCTTTATTATTGATTATTTTAAACTACTTTATTGTTCATATCACTTTTTTAAAGCTTAGTTTTAATAATAGATATAATTGTTGCATAATTTATGTGGTAGCATAGATTATTGGCAACACCCTGTATGAGAATTCTAAGGGGCCAGTGTTTTCCTATCACGGAACGAAAAACTACTGGACAGTTAGAATCTTGCAAGTCACGTGAGATTCAGTTAGTTAATCAGTTTGCAACCAGACCTCAAGTGGGACAGACATGTCCTACTTTGGCTGTGACTCTGCACGATGAGTTAGTAAACAGGCAATAAAACCTTTGATCAAAGCAATAAGTCTTGTTAATTAATTACGCATGCCCTTAGTTAGAAGACCAGCCAGACAAGTAGAAAGAAGCAACAAGTTAGAAGACCAACAAAGATACAAAGAAGTAAAGAGAAACCAGACTAGGCGATAATATCATGGCCGAAATAGAAGGAGAAGAGGAGAACAAGTAAGTAAATGACTATCTGTCTATCTGTCTGTATCTCTCTAATGTCTCGTCAAACAAGGAACGAAAAGGAGTGAGAAAGAGAGGAAAGTAGCCGCTGCAGAAAAGAGAGCCAAAAGGAAGGAGAGACAACAGCAACTCCAGCAAGCATCACTGTTTGTTTGCGGTCACTGCACCAGAGATTGCCATTCAAAAATTGGTCTGATCAGCCACTAACGCAGCTGCAGATAAATAGTAATGATAAAAAAAAGAAAAAAGTGGACACCACACCATCGTCTTCAGTTGGCTGCCAACCAATCCAATCCAGTCCACTCTCTCTCTCTCTCTCTCTCTCTCTCTCTCTCTCTCTCTCTCTCTCTCTCTCTCTATCACAAAAGAACTATTGGTTATGTACTCGCAACATGGGTACATAACATAATAGTCTTAAGTTGTCTGAATTTCTCAGGTAAAGCTATATTATTATTTTAGACTAATTTATTATTCATCTAATTTTTAATTGCTTCTTTACAATCATTTGTTGAAGTGAGTGAGTTAGTACACTATTGAACTGAACAACAACTAAATAAGTATAATTAAATTTGTCCATAAAGCAGCTGTCATTTATAGCACTCAGGAATATTCCATACCTGCATCTGGGTTATTTCCTATACGTCTAACATGATCAAAGGGCAACCACTCTTGACTGATAAATTATTTGTTTATTTATTGATCTACTAGGAAAAAAGAAGATGAGGTTAGGGTTAAGATTAGGGTTTGAGGTTAGGGTTAGGTTTTAGGGTTAGGGTTAGTTTTATGGGAAAATAAATAAATAATTTATCAGTCAAGAGTGGTTCCCCTTTGACCATATTAGACTTATAGGAAATAACCTGCATCTGGGTGGTCCTATCCTTAGTTCTAATTGGCTGTTGATCTTAGTGTGGTTATTTTGCCACATAAATATCCAGCATTATACTGGTGGCAGTACAGGTTTTGTATTGGTTTACAGCTTGCATGCTGCCTTGTCTGTCAATTCACTGGTTATTGGAATCCCATTGTGATGGTGAGTATTGCTTCTACATCATTCTTCAACAAAGCTATATCGTTGAATAATTTCATATTTTTGTCTTCACTTAAATTAAAGTATAATTGTCATAATTTATAAAGTATTGATTAAAGTTTTTTATAAACAGTATATAAACTTTTTTTAATTTTATTCTATTTTTTATGGTAGACAGTTTGATATTTTTTATTGTTTATTGTAAGCGTATTTTTATGCCAATTTTGCTGAAATATTTGAAATGCTAATAAATGTTGTCATGTTTTCTAATGTTATTATTGCATATTTTTTAATTTACAAATATCTTCACTTATACAAGTTTTGCTATGATCATTCTTTTATTAACACTTTCCCTGGCCATAATCATTCAATATATATATATATATATATATATATATATATATATATATTATATATATATTTTTCTTAAATGTGGTGTTTGAGTTAGAATTTGTCATACAGACGCATGGACCCATAGAAGTTTCATATATATTTAGACTAATGTATTGTTTATCTTATTTTTATTGCTTACTAACTTAAAAGCCGCCCAAATGAGGCGGTTATTAAGCTCCTGCAGTGGGCTCTTGATTTGGCCTTTGGCCCAACAATGACAATTCATGCATTATGTACACTAGCAAATATATGCATCCTCCGGGTGCAAGTATCTAAGTTTTAATGCAATAAAATATATTAAATTAGAAAGGCTAATGAAACTAAATAAGAATGCAGAGTCTTGCATGAGTGAATCTCAAAAGTAAACAAAACAATACACCAGGGGTTCCTGCTCTACCTGGTGACATTGGGTAGCCGCTTCTAGTCATTAATAAATAGTGAGTTCGATTCTCGCTGGATGTCCCTTACTTGCAACCTTATGTCACATCTTACCTGTGATGAACGGGGATAAATACCTACTTAATATATTGCGATGACTGGGAACGAAGAATGGACTGACAATGTTCTAGACTCCTAGACAAAAGTGTTATTGATCCCTTAAACCATCCCATCCTACTGTTAGGCGACAATAAATGATTGTCTCCCATGGAGAATGAACGTGTCCGTTAGGTGGCTCGTGGACTGTTACATGACGTACCAGAAGCTCATTTTCACACTCCTTTGCTTCTGTTCTTTGAACAGTAGAGACATCTGTTGATTTGTCACTGAACAGTAAAGTCTACTGAGCCATGACCTTTTTACTTTCCGTCATCACCAAGTAAGACGTCATCCATTTTTGTACCCTTCTGCATACTGCTTGGTCATAGAACAATATGTGCATATTGTAACAAATCATATATATATATATATATATATATATATATATATATATATATATATATATATACATACATATACCAATCCTTCCGCACGTGTAGGATGTGACACATGGTCAATTTCTTAAGTGTTTAACAGGTTTGGATTCAGAGTTTTCCTTCTCCTAGACGGGTAACCTTGTCAAAATTAAAGAGCCCAGTTTACCATACTATATACCCATAGCTGGAGGTAGAGTTGTTGGATGCATACCTTTCCCAAATGTGAAATGCAATCAGCCTTGTCCCGGATTTGAACTCGGGTTGACGTGTCCATTTCCTACGACTCTAACCATTACACCATGCGCCTCCATAACAGATATCTAACATTCGGTGGGAAAGGACTGTAAGCAGACAATAGATAACTAGCTCCTATTCCAAATGAACATTTCCCTGGGATGTCACATGACAATCCAGGAAATCATTCTCGACCTATTTTGCCTATGTTCTTTGAATAACAAAGACGTAGTATCTATGAAAAGTAAAGACACACTTCCCTTGCCACTAATCTCAAGTAAGCCCTTTATCGTTTGGGTACCCCTTCCACATACTGCTTCTACATAGACGTGTACATATTTGTAGCTATTCGGGAACATTTGCGTATTCTCTCAATACTATTTCTATGTATATTATGTATACAGTAAATGTTTCTATATGCGTAGATGAGATTATCTTGTCTTTTCTTCCATTTATTCAGTGTTAGTTTATCACAAATCTATTGATACAGTAAGAGCAGTCTCCCTTGTCTGAGGGTTTTTGGGTAATCTCCTGCGTCAGGAGACCCTTTTTTGGTCAAATGACGCAGGAACCCAAGAAGAGAACCCTCTTTGGCCGAAGCTACTGGATAAGTGCGGACGTGCTTGTCACCTCTCTCCAGCAGACACCTATGGTGTCCAGACGTTACAGACTCTACTTACAATAAGTGGTTCCACCTATTTGTCTATTAACACTACTATGTATGTTTGGACACTTGTGACATTATATAGCCTGGGGAACTTCGTTCCCCTATATATGTTATAATGAAAGTTATATAAATGTAACTAGCGCGTTTGTTGTTTCCCTAACTGAAGTATTCCGCATTGGGTACTTATCCTTTAAGTAACCTAATGCTTTATAAGAACCAGAGTTAACACTGTGAAGCTCTTATAATACTAACACTGTTTCTTGGTGAAATGTCTTTCCTATATCCAAGCAACTCAATACTACTATCCAGTTACAATTTTAATCAGATATTAGTGTCTAAAAAATATGGAGAAATCATTCGAAGTGGCTATTTCCAGTTTAAGTTACCATTACGAACATTAGCGGGCTATATTAATAGAACAGCAGACATTCGTAGCGTTAAAACATACTTTAATTCATCTGAGGTTATTTCATTTATTATAAATTTACTACTTGGATCTCCTGGATCGTTGGGCCTTCTAGTACTTCTCGACTGCCCAACCACTCAAGTCCGCCCCTGATGTGGACGAAACCCTTGTAACAATTGAGTAATTTTATATTTGGAAGTACATCATGTTTATTACTACTAGTACAAAAAAACACCCTCCGGGCGATGTAAAAATAGATTTTTGAAACATACTGCCTGTGGGGTGGGAGTTAAAAATTCAATGTCAGAGAGTTTGTACCCTAAGTAAGTAAAATCATCAAATTCATTAAAGGATTAAAAAATAAAATAATTTGAAATGTAAACTTTAAATATGTATTAAAATAAAACAAACTGCAGTCGGTAGAGCGTTCGGCTAGAAACCACAAGGTTCCTAGTTCGATACCGGTCCCCACCAACTCAGTGTATGAGTAGCACAGGGATCTGTGCGGTAAAGTAATGAGCTGATGGTAGGTGTGGCGCTCCACCTCAGATGCTAAAACAATCTCCTTGGTCTAGCGCTATTGATAGACTCCCTCGCTGACTGGCTGATACCGACTTTAGGCCGCCCCGACGACTTTTTATATATAGATATGTAATACCAGTCATGTATTTATTAAAACTTGTTTAAAAAAAACAATGAGGACTGTCTAATGTTGCATGTTCAAATTTTGAGTGTATTTATTCTATGTTATGACGATTTGGGGTAATGTGACATAAGCAGTGACGTAGTTTTTGTTACAGCCAAAAACCGGAAGCGAATCTCCATTATTAATATATAGATGTAAGTCTACTAATTAAAAAGAAAAAAAAAATTGTGTAGCAGCATTTAAAACTAATAAAATAGCATTAAACTTGTAATTTTTAGCAAGTCTCTTAGGGCTTATGGTGATTAACACCACGAGTGTTACGCAGAGTTAAAAATAGAAAACGCATGAACACGAAATGGAATTTCAAACAACTTTTACAAATTACAAATTTTACACAAAGGAAATTAATTACTTGTAAACGAAGGTTTTGACTGCAGGAAGGATAATTATATAAATATAATACAGTCCACTTAACTGAAAAGTCCCGAGGTAGGTGTATTAACGAAGGACCAAAACTACGGCTCTCTGGTTCTCTGGTTCTCACTGATGAATGTAAGGGACTCCCTTGTTGTCGTCCGACTTCGGCAATAGCGCGATCAGAAAAAATAGAATTGCTCTCTTTGGTTTTGCCGCTAAAGAATGCCGGCCTTTGATTAGTTGGTTGAAAGAGAGGCTCGTAGATCAAGGACTACAACCCTACCTCAGATATTTTTATAGGGTCTAATAATACCTGATAAGTGCCAACATTAAGATTTTTTGTTAAATTTGTAAAAAGATTCTTATACATCAAAATCTAGTGAAAATATATCAAAATCGGCCTGTTTTCACTATGCTTTTGCGCAAGTAAAAAATACAAAAAAAAAAAATGTTGAAGAAACCCTTAAAACTAATAAACTAACGTTTCAACTGTTGTTTCTATAAATAGATATCGAAAATTAAAATTTCCTGGGAAAGGGCAAACGAATTTAACATGGTATCTTTATACTGTAGCAACTGAAGATGATCGGAGAGCTGGACGGTCAAGAGTGATAAAAACAGAAACAATTACTTGTAATGAATATATAGGGATAACAATGTTTGAACTTACCTGATATACGCCGTCTAGAGCCTTCTGCCCACTCCTTAATTCTTCTTCAGGATTCATCTCCCTTCGAGACCTCCCAGAATGAGTTTTTGTAATTTCTGTGTCCGTTGAGAGGGCAACTGACGCGTCGGGCCAATAGTTTGATTGCTGGGAGGAGCATGTGTAATTGCCATGTTCCGTGACGCATTTGCATGGCGTATTCACTTCGTTACGGTGCGACGCGTTTCGACGTCCATTATAACGAAGAATGCATATCGACATAGCGGCCGTAATGGCCACTGATACAGTCACGGATACCACTACAATTGCAACTAGAAGGTACAGGTGTATATTGTCGTTGGACTTTTTGCGAACGGAATTCAACATTTCGAATGTCTTATTGCTGACGGTGAGGGTCAGAGACAAAGTCGTCGAGGCCGACTGAATCGGTGTGCCGCTGTCCTTGACGACAAATTCCAGGTCATACGATCCCGCGTCCTGTTGGGTGACCACACGACTGAACGATAAGAGCCCGGTGTAATGGTTGATAGTAAAAAGCTGTTTGTCGTTACCCGAGGTTATTTCGTATTTAAGAAAGGCGTTCTCCCGACTGTCGCTGTCGGAGGCACGCAGTACCGTGATATTGTTCGTGTAGTCTGGATAGTAGATAATATCCAATAGGAAAGGGTTAACATTGGGAAATGTAAAGAATGGAGCGTTGTCGTTCTCGTCTCTGACTTCGACACTCACGTACATCGTGTTGTTCAAAGACGGCATGCCGTTGTCTTTTACCAAAACGCGAAATTCGTAGATATCTAGAAACTCGTGATCTAATGATATTACCGTAGATATTAATCCATTCTCTGTGATCTGAAAAGGCAAAAACTGCTTGTAGTTCGTCAACAGTGAGTAGCTGAGCTGACCCCCAGTGCCCAGATCGGGGTCACTAGCGTTTATGATACCCACGGGAAAATTAGGCTTTTCATTTTCGCGTATCCAAAATTTGCACGTCTCTTTTGAAAATTGCGGTCGTACATCATTCACGTCCATTACTTCGATGGAAAATTTGCTTTCCCTGTGCAATGGTGGGGAGCCTTTGTCCTGGCAGCTAATTTTTATATCGTGGTGGTCTTCCATTTCTCTGTCTAGCGGATTGTCCACGGTTATTTTATATTCTTTCGGGCCGAGGCTTTGAAGCTGAAACTTGTTGTGGTTGAGGTAGCAAGTTACTTCCCCGTTCGGACCAAAATCGTCGTCGGTGACCATCACATAGGCTATGAAGCTGCCCACGTCGACGTCCTCGGAAACGGTAGCTGTGTTCTCGATTGACGCAGAGAAGAAGTTTACGTCAATGATCGGGGCGTTGTTTTGTTCGTTGACCACGTTGATGAGAACCATTACAATAGAGCTAAGTGGCGGCTGGCCTCCGTCAGTGGCTTCCACGTACAATTTATACATTGGCTTTTGTCCAGAAACGAACTTTTTGTACAAAAATACCTCCCCAGTTTTGTCGTTTAGTCTGAAAGTATTCTTGGCAAGCTCCGACGTCCTGGCACTGAATTGATAAGAGACTTTTCCGTTCTTACCAGAATCCAGATCTTTGGCAGATAAAATGGTTACAGGTGTGACGACGTTGTGTTCATACTTGATAGACACATTGTAGACGTTGCGTGAGAAGACGGGAGCGTTGTCGTTGACGTCCGTGACAGATATATGCACGTCTAAAATGCTCTGTTTGGGCGGAGAGCCGCCATCTTTGGCGATTACTTGAACCATGTACGAATCTTTCATTTCCCGGTCTAGAGTTTCTTCGAATGCTATACTGAGCTTAGACGTGCCGTCTACACTTTTTGAAACGGAAAGGACAAAGGGTTCATCTATGTTTTTCTTTAGTTGATACGTGATCTGTGAATTAACGATGCCGACGTCTTTGTCTATTGCATTCGGGATCGATCTCCGGGCTCCCTTTCTGTCGTCTTCTGAGAATTCTATATCGACTTCCTGTTCGGGAAACTCCGGCTCAAAATCGTTAACGTCCTGGACGACGATTTTGATCTTGACTATTTTCATGAAGGTTTTAACGCGTCTCACGGCGACTTTGAGGATGCGAAAGCATTCCACGTTGTGTCGGCACAGGGATTCGGCATCTAACGTCTGAAAAGTGTACAGCTTCCCCGTTTTCGAAATACGAAACAGCTGCTGACCGCCGGTCAGTCCCTGCTGCAGCTGGCTGAACCTAATTAGGTTGCGGTCTAGAGGCGAAACGGTTTCTGTGATATGTGTGTCGGCTGCAATGTCGCCCACCAGGGTGCCGGGGCTTTTGCCTTCTTCTACGTAGTAAGTGAGATCGACACTGAGAGACGCGTGCAGGACGGACACAAAGAAAATGCACGTCTGTGTCAGCATTGTTAGTCAGGGTTCTTTACAGAAGTATTCATTCAATTAAGAGTCGTAATCTGAAATTTGAACAGAAAAGACAGATTAAAAAAAGAATAAAAAAAGAATAAAAGAAAACAGTAATAAAATATTTGATGGGGATAAACAAACAAATAAATAGATAAACAAATAAATAAATAAGTCTACAATTCTAATTTATATTCATTAGTTTTGTCGTACTGGTGTGTTCGTTATTTTACAACAAAACCGGGAGGTGTAGTGGGAGTCAATCAATATTCTTGGAACTCCAATGGAAAACAACTTTCAATCGGTTTCTGACTGTTTTCTTAACAAAAATTACGTATGCATTTTTGGTTTTGCATTTTCCTGATAATGAAAGACACGAAGGGAAAACAGAAACAGAAACAAAACAAAAAAACAAAACAAAGACAAAAACAAAAAAGAACAACAAAGAAATTTAAAAAAATAAAACTAAGCCAAAAATTAGAAAGAAAAAAAAAGAAGAAAAATCAAAAAGAATTATCTTTATCAGCCGAACATAAACAAACAAAAATAAATTAAAACTGTTTTCTGTTTATTCTAAAACCAAAATGACGTGCAGAGGAATCGTAAAGTCAAATAGTCATAGCAGTAGAGATAAGTCGGGCTTAGTCTGGCACAAGGCGAGAAACGGATCGGGAGTCAAACAAAGACCCGGGCAAATACTTGATATCGGCCCATCATGTATCCTAAAATTCTGTAAAGCTCAGCAAGCCTATAAAGCTGAATTATTGTTCTTTAATACACACACACACACACACACATACATATATATATATGATATGGATAATATAATTTTCTACATTTATAAGTAAAGAGTGCTCAATATCATTGATAAAGCAAGTATAACTAAGTTAGGGTAGCGAAGAGATGAATGCGTGCTTAGTTACTGACAGTTTCTCGCTTATGCGACTTTCAAACTAAATGCGAGAAACTGTCTATATATATATATATATATATACAAAACAAAAGTAATTAAAATCTCACAATGTTAGAGTTAAAATTTTAATCACTTTTAGTATTTATAATGCCCTGCTGGACATTATTTTAATTTATAAAATGATTTTTAAACAATTGATTATTCCTATATATACATACACATCTACCTTTCTCCACACACACACACAAACACACACACACACACACATATATATATATATATTTGTGTGTGTGTGTGTGTGTGTGTTTGTGTTTGTGTGTGTGTGTGGAGAAAGGTAGACAAACATGGGATGTTGTAGAAAATGGATGCTTATCATAGGTAGTGATGTCGACGTTGTACCGTTTCGGTCTGTTAGACGTTCTTCAGGGCTTTGAATTGGGTTCATTTTCATACTGGTGAATTAGGAGGTCGTGAACAACACCCTATCTGATAGAAAAAGGAAAATTTCCCATAGCAACCTCTGCTAACACTAACAACTGACCACCCCTCCACTTATTCACGACCTCCTGATTCACCATTATGGAAATGTTCACCACTTGAAACAAGAACTCAATCCAAAGTCCTGAAGAAGGTTAAAAGAAAGGAAATAATTGCAACGGTATGACTATATATGAAAAAGATATGAAAAACACCACAAAATGCTGTTAAAGTGAAAACATTTTATATCTTCGCTGATATTTTCATAAAATCGAAATATTGTTCAATATCAGCGAAATTATAAAATGTTTTCCTTTAACAGCATTTTGTGGTGTTTTTCATATCTTTTTCATATATATATATATATATATATATATATATATATATATATATATAGAGAGAGAGAGAGAGAGAGAGAGAGAGGGAGTGAGAGAGAGATAAAGGAAACATTAAAATTTGCTTCGTTTAATAATTTATTTCAACTGCAACAATCTTAGCTCGTAACACCATCTTTAAACATAGAGAAAAAACGTGGATTATACTGAGATAGATTGATAGATAGATAGATAGATAGATCAAAATTAGGATAGTGTAGACACTGAATCAACTGCACTTGGTGACTGTTAGGTGTGTACTTATTTTTTGATTGCTGCATATTCATATAAAAGGACTATTTCAAGTATACAAGAGTATGAAAATGATAACTAAATTTTAATTTAAATGATAGCCTTGTAAATATGAAATTAGTATTTATTGAAATTCTGTTCTTTTTTAAAATATATCATTTGAGGCCTCACAATACCTTAGGACTCACCATTATCCTCATCATGTCGCGCCAGCTGTGCGGTTACCTATGACAATCTCTCACCTATCATTCTGGGAAGTCCTCCGCACAGCATGTAGTATCCGTACAGAGCTGGTCTATATAGGTCTTTGCTGGATGACCCGAACTAGTATGTCCATGTACTGGTTTCCACAGAAGAACGTCGCTTATGAGTTCATCCTTACTTCTCCAGCAGTTTCCAGCATGTCTTGTTCGTTTTACTCTGATGGTTTGTATGCAAGGGGATAGGTGTTTCATTGAAAACAATTTAGATACTATTAACGTTAAAACTCAATTAGAATTCTCTTCTGTTGAATATCAGTGTTAATGGTATATCAACCTACGTGGGTTATTTTAAGCCAAAGCCATCCTTGTAGAATAACAAGAGTTGTACTATTTAACTGATAACTCATTGGTTAGGAGCTTCGGCTTCTGAACCATTAAATGAGGTAAAATTAATCACGTGGTCCCATGTTGATCTAATGGTGAAGGGTATGTTTCTCCATTAGATCAACATGGAACCACGTGATTAATATTTTTATCGACAAATAACCTTTTTTTAGTGATTTGAAGGCGTTAAGATCAACAAGTTAATGCGATAAGAAAGTGATATTTTACAGCTACTCCCCAGGTTTTCTTATCGACAAGTAAATGTAAACCCCATCCTCTTTAATATAATTTTCTTTAGTGGTTTGAAGGTGTTTTTATTGACAAATAACTTTTTTTTAACTGTTTGAAGGTGTTAAAAGTACCCCCCCTGTTTTTTTTTATCGACCAGTAAATGTAAATATTTTACTTCCTCCTTTAAAATACCTTTTTTTCTTTTGGTATTTTCATTTTGTTTTAATTCAAAACAACTGTCACAAATTTTTAAATAAATACGACCGGGTTTCGAAAATAAAAACAATGAATACATTATTAAACAAATACAACTAGGGAGTTCATAAGTAGCATGGGTCGGATTTTCAGCAGGCACTGCTTAGTGTTTTTTTTAGAACCGGAGGGCAGAGGATGCAATATGCACCTAAAATTGTAAATGGTTATTTTAACAGATCTGAAAAGTGAAAATAAATTGTGCTGGGGAATGGTCAGTTCTTTTGTAATGCATTGATTAATATGCGTAAAGGTTAGGGAATTCACAGCCTACATATTTTTCATGGGGTTGGTTTGTTTGATTTTACGACATGTCAACCCTTGCTGGGTTATTTTATGCCGAAGACATTTCAGAAGGGCCTGATTTATTGCCCGGTGCTTGAGGCGTCCCAAAAGGAGAATTCCGAAGGGATCATGCACTTCTTGCGCTGGCCACCGCATGAGCTTAGGTTTGTGCGTGGCTCCTCACATTAAAAAGACTTTGAGTTAATTCAGCCTGGTGGGAGGTCAGGGAAATAAATACTATTTAACCCATAGCTGAGGGGAGGAAGAGGGATTTTACCTTTCCCAAGGATATTAGTCCGAAAATTAACGTAATCGCGCGACTGGAGTCTGAACTCTCTCTCTCTCTCTCTCTCTCTCTCTCTCTCTCTCTCTCTCTCACTCTCTCTCTCTCTCTCTCTCTCTCTTATTGTGCAGTCTATAAGCTTAGCCATTACACCACGGTTACCACCCTAAGGAAGATGTAAGAAAGACCCGAATTAAAGAAGGAAATATAAATACCGTCAATAACATATAGTTATTTACTAAGGTTAGCTTAGATGTGGCACAAGGCCAGAAGTATGGGGCACCGAATGAGAATCGAACTCACTAACAATGGTCTGCGAATCTGTTATAAGATGTAAAATTCTTATATTAGGGTTGGAAGGCTTAGATTAACCTTCCAACGTGGTTACATGTGTGTATATAAAATATTCAGACAACGTTATCAAATAATAACAGACTTTATTCCATGAGCAGACAGAAATACATCAGGACAAATATATAAACATGCATAAAGAAAGTAGGTGTAGGACTTGCGTCGTAAGGAATGTCACTTACTGATAGATTAGTAGGGGGCAAAGCCACCGCTTAAGGGTTAGTGGCACAAACGCCTAAGCCACGTGAAGTGGTTGCCGGCCCGAGAGGAAAGAGAAAGAATTCAGAATTCCCGGGCTGCTGCCTACAACTCTCGCCACCTATCGCGAATAACTGCAGCATGGTATATAATCCTATTGGACGTGTCCACCCGGAAATATCATTTTACTGACCCAACTCTGGCTTCATAACCATTACACCACATGAGGTGCTCTCCGCCAATATCATACATTGATTATGGAACTCTCTTACACACAACTAAAGACTAAATTATATGTAACAAAGTAACTAAGACTGCATTTAACATAGGACTAATGCCCTTCGGAAAGGTATGTATTCAACTATTATCCCTCCAGCTATGGGTAAATAAGAATATAAACAGAGCTAACTTTGGTTAGGCAACCCATCTAGGAGAAGGAAAACTCTACATTCAAACCAGTTAAAAACCCCACTTAAGAAATTAACCTTGTGTCACATACTACTCGTTCGGAGGGCTTGGTAAATTTATACAAGGTGTGTCATAAAAGTATCGAGATTAAAGCTGTATTTACCAAGATAGAAATGAACAAAGAATGGAACGTTCATTTTTTCAGAATACAAGGTGTGTCAAAAAGTACAAAAACTCTCGATATTTTTTTGACGCTTGTATATGTGTGATAAAATTAGTCACGTGGCAATGCTGTACTCGGAGACAACAATATCTGACAGCTGGAATGATTACATCATGCGCTAGGCTCATACGAGCATTCATTCCATTGAGTTGTCTACGCTATACTGTTTTCCAAAGATTTTGTTCATGGAAAATGTTGGTTTCCATCTATACATGTTTAAAGGGAAGCTGTGTGTATATGTATGTCCGGATGAAACAAAATACAATTAATGACAAAGTAAATATATATATACACATTAAATATCACCAGTTCTGGGTTTTTGAGCAAAAAATAATGGAGGTTTGATTTATATTAGTGAAGATACTTAACAAAAATAAATTTATATCATAATAGCATAGATTTTTTTTGCATTTAATATTTTGAATAGTAGACATTAATTTTTATTTCCAGAGTGGCTGGATCAATGCAACGTCTTTTGTTTTTACATAGGGATTTTAATGGGGCATGCTACGAGGATCCAATTCGCGATTAAACAATAATGGATTTGTGAGACTAATTTTTTTTTTACCAACACCACAACCCAGGCAACGCCGGGTAGCTGCTTCTAGTTTGATTATAAAACTTAATAAACATAAATTAGAGACTATTTTAAAAGCGCAAATGACCCCCCCCCAACAACAACAAAAACCCCCAGATAATTGGCTATAACACATAATTCTAAACAATTGTTTTGTATTCATATTCTTAATTATTATGTATGTTTTGATGGTCGTTTCTTGTATTAAAACATTTTGTTTTGTTTAATGTAAACATTCGTCTGGGCAATTTGAGTGAAAACATACTTAGGATTATTTCTTGGTTAAAATTACCTAGCTGTTTAGAAATCAAAAAAATTGCCCATACCACAGTTGTTCTTTTATCAAAATTTGTAGATATCTAGGAATTCGTGATCTAATGATATTACGTAGAAACTAACCCGTTGTCTGTTATCTGAAAAGGCAAAAATTGCTTATAATTCGTCTACAGTGAGTAGTTGAGCGGACCCCAGATCCCAGACCGGGTCACTGGCGTTCATGATACCCGAGGGAAAATTAGCATTTTCAATTTCGCATATCCAAAATTTGCAGGTCTTTTAAAAAAAATTGCGGTCGTACATTATTGGCGTCCATTACTTCGATGGAAAATTGGCTTTCTCTGTGCAATGGAGGGGAGCCTTTTCCCTGGCAGCTGATTTTGATATCGTGGTCATCTTCCATTTCTCCCCCAATGGGACCACCTGTTGGCCGTGGGTGGCGACCCGTGATGCTTAAGGATAGAACCCAGGTGGTTGAGCAGTACATGACTTGCAATACACCACTTTGGCCTTTTCTTGGGTAGATCGGTCGGCTCGGAGGCCCCCCTTTTATCATATGGGTGCTAGAAGGCATTAGCTGAGGGTCTACATGTCCTGGGAATGACGTTAAACTCTATCTGATGGTGAGATTCCAGTTCTGGAGGTTTGAGGAACAGCCCTTCATCACCATTGCTCCCTGGTCCACTCTGACCCAGAGTGGTAGTACCTGTTAGGGTCACATTTATGGGTTAAATAGAAAAATGTGTTTATAAAAAAATTGAGTATCCATTAAGAATGACTTTATTTTAAAACTTTATCGGCATGAAATGACCCACCGAGGTTGATATACCGTAAAACAAACCAAACCAAACCAACCATTTCTCTGTCTAGCGGATTGTCCACGGTTATTTTATATTCTTTCGGGCCGAGGCTTTGAAACTGAAACTGGTTGTGGTTGGGGTAGCAATAACCTCACCGGTCGGATCAAAATCGTCGTCGGGGACCATCACATAGGCTATGAAGCTGTCCACGCCGACGTCCTCGGAAACGGTAGCTGTGTTCTCGATTGACGCAGAGCCCAGATCCGGTTCACTAGCCTTTATGATACCCAAGGAAAAATTAGCATTTTTTGAAAATTGCCGTCGTTCATTATTGGCGTCTATTACTTTGATGGAAAATTGGCTTTCACTGTGCAATGGTGGAGAGCCTTTGTCCTGGCAGCTGATTTTGATACAACAGTTTTTCATCAAATTTGAATTGTTTGAATATTGTGACGTAGTTTCTAGAAAATTTTATCCATGTTAACATTTTATATAAGTTTGTAAGATAATGAAGATCTAAGGAGAGTGGAAAGAAAAGTGTCTCAGAAAAACAAGAAAACCTCTAGAAACTAAGCTCTGCAGAAGAAATCTCATGAAGGGAATAAATACTAGGGCTGTCCCCGACCCCTTGTAAGATACTCTGGACGAGGGGTTCTCAACTTTTTTTTGCCATCCTCCATCCAACCAGTTCTAAAATTCTGATGTCCTCCTATGTGGTAATATATATATTTCTTGAAATATTCACAGATCCTGATCGGTACGCGTCCTGCGTCACTGACGCATAAAAATCTAAGTGGACGCAGAAAAATAGGATCCTTGCGTCCCAGTGTTTTTTTTTCTTCCCCCACCATTTCCAGTTAACTGTAAATACATTTCAAGATTTTTTTAAAACGAATCACACTGTATGGGGTACAAGGTAGGGTTTAGTTTATCATAGATAAAAAAATATCAATTTATTAAGAAACTTTAATTGGGACCCATCAAATTTTCCGGGACTCATTCAAATCAGGACGCACTAAATTAAAAAAAGCTATCAGCAGCACTGAATATTAAAAGGTGAACTCCGTTTGAGCTAAAGAAGCTTAAAATGCCAATACCTTGGTTTAAACAAGCTTCTAAAGAACAAGCCAACTATGAAAAATAAAAATGAAATAAATAAAAGATACAAAATGATAAAGAGAAAAAATTCTATATAACTGTTTCTATAATTTTTTGAAATATTTGTGTACAATAAAACAAGGGTACCTATCAAATTACACAGTACACAAAACACATTTATTCAATATAATATGTGAAGCATAAAATACATAATTATGTTTACATGATGGAAAACTAAAAATAAGAATCGAAAATTTGGACCCAGTCCTTGTTAATCACAATTGCCCCCCTCCTTAAAATTCAAATTGGACCCCCCCCTGTGGGACGTACACCCTACGTTAGGAACCACTGCACAGGACCATCTTAAAATAGACAAGGGAGGAATTTAACGTATGCTTAGTATTGTGATAAACTTACTAGTTTAAATACTAAATGTGAAATAATAAGTGAAATAATAAACATGTATTACGTTTGTAAACCAGTTATGCATTATTTATACATATATAAAGGACAGTTGGTGTATACATATATATATATATATATATTATATATATATATATATATATATATATATATATGCGTGTGTGTGTGTGTGTGTGTGTGTGAGCGTTCAGATGAAACTACGAACAAAAATAAGGACAAAGTGATTGTATATACACATTAAATATCTCTGGTTCTTACTTTTTTAACAAAGATTATGAAGATTTGATTTATATTCGGAGATGTTTAAAAATCAAAATATACATAGAAATAACATTAAATTTCTACTTAAAGATGCCCAGCATTTTTAAACCTTAAAAGTAAACAAATCAGTACACAAGGGTTTTTGTCCCAACCAACCCACTCTAACCAGGTGATACTAGGTAGCCGCTTCTAGTACTACGGTAAACTCTAATTCAATAGATGGTAAAATCAAAAGGTAAAAAGTATTTTTTTTATGGAGCACACTTCGCTTTTAATTTAAAAAAAAGTATTTAATGCTTCCGTTGGCAAACTTGTAATATTTATTTATTTGAAAAAATGAAATGTGCCAGATATTTCCTAATTTGTTCATATGGATATGAAGCCAAAATATGGCGAAATGTTTGCAATGTTTCAATTGGCAAATTTCCAGTGATTATTAAGTAAAATGCATTGTGCACATTTCAAGAATGCCAAGCAAAGGTAAATATTCTTAAATTCATTTGTAGAAATTTCGAACCATATGACCTTAAGGCACCCCTTTTGCGATTTCGATTCGTGGGGACATTTTTTTTGCATTTACACCGTCAAAATCCGTTTAATTGTTTATAGACGATTTTTAGATTTAAAAAAAAAATTATTAAACTAACCCCTAATAATTTTAACTGAAAACTTTTCTCACCTTTTATAGAATCTGCAGTTTGTTATTTTCTGATTGAATTTCTTTTTTTCTTTCAGTTGAGAGCAATTATAAAATAGAGAAAAAAGTACCAGCTTAAACTCTGGATTATCTGAGAGTCCCATCAAAAGGATGAGAGGGTCCAATACAGTGGGATCACCACGGAGGTTAAAATATAATACAAAATTAAATATGAGGAAGCCCAGAGATTACGTCTGTGTGTATATTATATTTCTTCGAGCAAACAAAACGTTACTAATACTAGTAAAAATATGCACCCTCCGGGTGCAAGTATTTAAGTTTTAATATAATAAAATATCATATTAAATTAGAAAGGCTAATGAAACTGAATAAGAATGTAGATAAAAAGATTTGGATGAGAGGGAGTAAGATTGAAAAATAGAACAACTTTGAAACTATTCCATCATTTTCCCTTACTCCCGTCTTTCATTGTTAAATTTTCCTAATTTAACTGTTTAGTTAAAATAGGAAGCAAAGAATAATATTAGTTATTTATTCTTGTTAAGGGATTTATTTTAAGATTTATTGAAGAGATTTTTGCTCATATTCAATAAAATAAAACCAAACAATTAGAAATCAATAATACTAAGCATATATTTATTAAAATCAAATTTTTAATATCAATATGCAAATTAACTTTCCCATTCACACTACAAACCGCTATTTTGTTTTATATATAAATACAATTGCATATTGTTAGTATGTAGATATGGTTAACAGTATTAATAATCTAAAAACAATTTTATTAATAATTGAGGTTTAAATGAAAATAAAATCATGGAGAATGTGACGTAAATAACAAAGGGAATTGTTACTTGAGTAGTAATATAGTTTCGGTTACAGACAGAAAAACACACAATCTCCATTATAATAAGACTAGTAAAAATAAAATAAAGTTGGGGGAATTGCCCATTGTCGGTCTCATCCGGACAGTGAGGGAGTCTATCCTCTTTTCATTAGTGCTAGACCAGGAAATTTGTTTTTGCTGAGGTGGGGCACCACAATAGCTCTCCACACCGTACAGATCAGATTAACCTACCTGTGCTACTTATGCGGGGACCGGTATCAAACCAGGAACCTTGTGATTCCTAGGCGGGTGCTTCAAAGATAATAAGGGAGAAATTATTTTGGTAAAAATAATGCATCAAACATATTTATGTGTGGGGATTAGAATAAAGTTCAAATAAAATTTTTTTATAAATAAAATAGCAATCTCCCAGGATTCCTCAGACAGGAAGCACTCTTTGGGCATGTGCAAAAAGGGCCTCTTCCTACCTCCAAGATCCCTCAGTTATTCGAACGCAGACCTTGCATGGAAACAGACGCTATTACCTGGCTCATGAGAAAATATCTTCTCCCAGAAATAGCTATGAACCAAGAAATAAAGTCAGACCCTTAAAAGTATATGTGTCTTTATCTCTTTCATTTTTCTTCATTTAATTCATTTTCAGCTCGACTACCAACAGAAAGAAGAACCTCATATAATAGGGATTAAAAGAAAAACAACCAAAACGACCAAAAGCCTAAATCCATATAAAACCACAACCTATACCCCATACGTGATTATCAAGATATAATGGGTTATTTCCTCTAAGTCTGACATGATCAAAGGGGAACCACTCTTGACGGGATTAGGGTTAGGGTTTAGGGTTAGTTTAATGGAAAAATAAATAAATAATTTATCAGGCAAGAGTGGTTCCCCTTTGGTCATGTTAGACTTATAGCAAATAACCATATAATGATAGGCAAAACACACTAATGATCAAAGAAATAGAAATGTTTCTGATACACTCCAGTCTCATCAACCAGATATATTCTTAGCCGTTTGAGTGGCCTATTGTCGGTATCAGCAGGAAAGCGAGGGAGTCTACCTCCTTTTCAGAAGCGCTAGACCAGGAAGATTGTTTTTTTTCATCTGAGAGGGAGAGTCACACCTCATAATGTACCAGATATACTCGAGTAAGGAGCAACTTCGTTCAATTTAATGACTCCTAATTTTTAGATGCAAAAATGTGTTTTCATCATATATTGCCTGTAATGAAAAATCTCTTACTTTTAGTTAGGCAAGCCAATAAAAGTGTAGCGATTATCTGCCCCTGTTTGGTCTGGAACAGTTATCTTCCCTTGCCGCCGGGTTTTTTTTTACCGCTAGGGGGGGCCATGGTATTTAGTCAGCAAAGAGCGCAAAGTTTGAGTTCTCTTTTCTCAGCAAACAAACACATGGGTTAGACATTTGCGTCTATACCTTCTATGTGGGGCTCTTCACCCCCGCCCAGCCTAAGTAAGTGACATTCCTTCTGGATTCTCAATCATTTCTGTAGGACGAAGTCCTACTTTCTGGTACACATCTATATATATGTTCTTTGAATATCTGCTTTGTATATCTATCTTGTACCTTGTAATTATATATGTATTCATGTTTGAATGTATTTCTATGTGCTCACTATTAAATTCTCTTTGTGATATCTTATAACTTCTTTGTCGGAATATTTCTTGTACTTATATGTAACCACGTTGGAAGGTCACTCTAAACCTTCTAACTAATCATATTACCATAAATTTAACAAAAGTATTTCTTAAATATCCAATGATCTAAAGAGAAAACAAACAATTATTTATAATTTCAAAACTACTGTAACATAATCAAAATCAATGCAATGATGCGTAAATAAACAATGTAGTCTAGATCTTGATGCAGCTTACCGTGTTTACTTGGATATTCAAAGCATATCAAAACCCGATCACTGATATACAATGGCACTGATGATATAATAATTACATATGTAATTGAATAATTACGCTCGGGGGGCAGCGTGTTTCCGCATAGACCAGTTTTTGTTTTTTGCTGTTATTTTTTTAATTAGGGAAATAGATCACTAATTAGGACTGAACCTATTCTAGTAGTGACCACCTAAGCGGGTTTAATAGGGTTGAATTCAAAGTTTTCCATTTCCTAGACTCGTTGCCTAACCAAGGTTCAAGAGCCCAGTCTGCCCTACTATTTACCCATAGCTAGAGGGAGAGTAGTCAGATTCATATCTTTCCCAAGGGTATTAGGGCTATGTGAGCTGTAGCTTCGTCCAGAATCTGAACTCGGATCGACGAGTCCATTTTCTACGACTAACTTTGTTTACTATTTATTATATTTGTACATATCACGTGCACAGGTGGGTGGCGAGAGAAATCACGGACGTGGTAGCTCAAAGCGTACACGAATATGTCTGGCGTGCAAAATGAGATCGGAGGGAGTGTAGCGGCGATTAGAGAGATCGAACTCGCATCCTCCTGATCATGAATTGTGGCTTGACGTCGGGCTACCTCGTTGGTGCGCGTGCAATTACTGCACTGCGCGATTGACCCGGATGTGGGATTTTAGTCAGGGCAGTGAATTATTATTTAATGCCTGCTTGAACACACCGGGATAGTTGCGTTCCAATCTTGCTGACGAGGGCACTGATGTATGACAAGGAAGAAGAGGCGAGCGGGCTTTGACAAAGGACTGCTAGAAAAGATTGTTGTAGGCGACGAGGACTTGGTCAGGGGACTTTGGTAACTGTGAGAACGTCTTTTTTCCATGGAGAGATCCGGCTGTCCAACCCGACAGATTTTCTATTCATTTATTATAGATGTAGTGGGATGCTACAGAGATTGAACTTGCAACCTCCATGTCGTGAGTGGTGACTCGTGGTAAGCGTACCGTCGTCCCTGTCGTTTGGTGTCGCAAAGACTTTCATTGGAAGATTGTCCTAAAAGGGAAGGGCTGCTAATTGTTACCATTATATCTGGAACTAAAGCCGGAAACAGAGGCCGAAGCACACTGGACCCCCAGCCGAGGCCGGGTATAGAAGCAAGCATAGAATCTGCAACAGATACTACACTTTGATCCTCCCTTATATGTCAGGCGAGTCCTCACAGGAACTGGCCAAAGCGCAATTACACCAGAGCGAGAAACCTTCAAGTTATACCCCCAGCGCGCTAGCTACAGTTGATACTTAAACGGGGTGTATTAGGGTCAGACTTAAAAAGGATCCAGGGTTGTTCTGCTTGGCCGGCAAGGTGAGGGGTGACCTCTCGTTAGAACGCAGTGTATTGTGGGAACAAGAAGGCACAGAGGAATAATGGTCGCCATGACATATGTATGAAGAACAATTTATCTGGCCCCACATGAGTTGAAGTTTAAGTGTTGGTTTTGGTAGAAACCATTAGCTCTGCCCTGCATTCGATAAAATCATTGTTTGTTCTACTTATGAGTTCGTCTTTCATTCATTATCTATATTTATTGCATGTTAAATACGTAACACCCACACCCACACTTACACCAATATATATATATATATATATATATATATATATATATATATATTTGGTATTTCTTTGTTAGTATTGGAGAATTGAGAATAAAGTGCTCGATTACTTTTGTAAGAGCTGTATTTATTTATTCATTATAGTGTACAATACATTTAACGTGCAATTGCTACCACTGGTTTCTAGCCAGCATGTTCGCTACCCCTCATGCAAAAAGGCTGCCTAGAAACCAATGGTAACAATTGCACCTTAAATGTATTATACAATACACACACACACACACACACACACACACACACATATATATATATATATATATATATATATATATATATATATATATATATATATATGTTGTATATTTTGGCGGCAAGTTATTTTGTAGGCAGGTGTTATTAAACAACACATAACATTTCTTTTTCATGATGTTGATTTGTATCTTTTCCAGTCTTCTGGCGATCTTTCTAATGTTAGGATACAGTTGAAATAGGATTCTTCCCATACAATCAGACCGAGCGCTTTCGACTGCTTCTTCAGTCGTCATCAGTGAGGGGGTATATGATTTGGTGTTAGTGCTTTTATTTTCGTTTTTCTTGTTCTTTTATCTATTTTGTTTTTAAGTTAGAATAGTCCATTATTTTTAGAATTTTGCGTAATTAGTGTATTGTTATTAGTGTATCTACTGGGAATTCTACAAAGAGTTAAATTTTGACCATACAACAAAATGACATATGCGTAAACTAGAATCTGTTCTTGAGAATGAAATGCATAAAATTCTCCGGGACTTCGAAATAGAAGGGGACCAGACCTAGTGTTGATTAACACAAAAGAAAGAACTTGTCAACTTGTGGATTTTGCAGTTCCAGCAGACCACGGGCTGAAGATAAAGGAAAACGAAAAGATGGACAAATACCTGGACCTTACCAGATAATTGAAAAAGCTATGGAATATGAGGGTCAAAGTTATACCAATTGTAGTTGGTGCACTTGGAACGGTCCCAATAGGAAAAAAGGCTGGAGGATCTGGAAATTAGAGGAAGAATTGAGACCATCCAGAATACTCTATTGCTGCAATCAGTTAGAATACCCAGAAGAGTCCTGGAGACCTGAGGAGACTTGTTGTCACTCAGACTCCGGTGAAATACCATCAGCTAACGCTGGTGTGAAAAACTCTAATAATAATAATAATAATAATAATAATAATAATTTTTTGTATGTATATTTAATTCCATGGATGCTTATCAGCGACTATTTGGTTTCATGCACATCTTTACATGGCAATCCTCAGGCAGGAAAAGAAAGATTTTGAGAAATTGGCAAAAGTCGAAAAGAAATGGACAAGTAATTTTACGTTGGTTTGTAGAAACTGCGTAACTGATACGCAATTTCAAGACATCAACGTAAAATTCTAATATATATAGGAGGCGCGTGGGCTAGTGGTTAGAGTGTGGAAAATGGACTCGTCGATTCGAGTTCAATTCCTACATGAAGCTGTTCGCATTTCACATAGCGCTAATACCCTCCATATATTCCCCTCCAGCTATGGGTTAAATAGTAGGGCAGACTGGGCCCTTCAGCCTTGGGTAGGTAACCAGTCTAGGAGAGGGATAACTCTGAATTCAAAATTCCTGAGGTCGGTCGTTGATTGGGTTTGTGGCAACCTTTGATGCACTAATTCTTTCCTATCGACTGTGCAAAAAGTGTGGATGGTCCAACACAAGCCTTCACCACTATAAACAAATCCCTGTGTGGGAGTCATTGTGTGTATGAACCCTCATACGTCGAAAATCGACGGGAGATTCCATTATATATATATATATATATATATATATATATATATATATATAGAGAGAGAGAGAGAGAGAGAGAGAGATGCTGATAGGTACGCGTCCTGCGTCACTGACACATAAAAATCTAAAAGGACGAATCAAAATCGTAACCATGTGTCACAGTGTTTTTTGTTTCTTCCCCCACCATTTTCTAAGAAACGAATTACACTGTAAGGGGTACAATGTAGGGGTTAGACGGCTTTAGTTGTTCATAGATAAAAACTCTTCTATTTATTAAGAAACTTTAGTTAGGACACATCAAATTTCCCGGGGACTCATTCAAATCAAATCCGTGTGTTCCGGGGCACACTAAATTAAAAAGCTATCAGCATCCTATATATATATATATATATATATATATATATATATATATATATATATATATATATATATAGGCAGAACTATCACAAAGGTGTCAAAATTAGGTTGACCCAGAAAAAACAGAACCCACACATTTTGTAATAAAACTGTTAATTTTAACTATAGGGTCTAGGGTTAGGGTTAGGGTTAGGGTTATGGTGTAGGGTTAGGATTGGGGTTAGCGTTAGGGTTTACGGTTAGTTTAATTGGAAAAGGAATAAATAATTTGGGTTCTGGTTTTTTTGGGTCACCCTGTATACCGCTGACCCCAAAAAACAGAACCCTCTCATTTTGTAATAAAACTGTTAATTTTAACTAGGGGGTTAGGGGTTAGAGTTAGGGATTAGGATTAGACTTAGGGGTTAGGATTAGGGTTGGGGTTGGTGTTTAAGGTTAGTTTAATGGGAAAATAAATAATTAAATTTGGGTTCTGTTTTTTCTGGGTCACCCTAATTTTGATACCTTTGTGCAAGTTCAGCCTATATATATATATATACATGGGTCAGACTGACATTGCTATTGGTCCTTACCCTCTCGATACAAATATGTATAATCTTGACCAGACATTTGTTTTACAGCCCCTTGTATAGCAAAATAAAGAGAAATCTCTTTGAGTGTTTTTTTCTACCCTCTGGAGTATCACAAACAAATATAGTCTAGTGGACTATATTAATAGAACAGCAGGGATTTGTAATTTTAAAACATTTTATCAATAATATATTGATTCATTTGAGGCCACTTGAAAAAATAATACTTTTGCTACTTGGGTTTCTTGGTACTTTGGGCATTTCCCGATTGCCTGACAGCTCAGTCCACTATTGTAGGTTGATACCTAATTCTTTGCCTATTGATAGATAAATAAGTAGATGCCAATAGGCTAAGATAGGTAAATAAATAGATATGAACATGTTTATATAGATAGATAGATAGATAGATATGGACACTTAGGTGAAGAGATAAATAATTATATAGAAAGAGACATAAAGACAGAGATAGAGACATAGTGGTTGTGAGAGAAAGGTGTGTGAGAGAGAAAGAGAGAGAGAGAGAGAGAGAGAAAGAGAGAAAGAGAAAGAGAAAGAGAAAGATAGATAGATAGTTATGAACATATATTGATAGATGGATTGAAAAGTCTGAGATAGATAGATAGATAGATAGATAGGTAGATAGATAGATAGATAGAGACAGACAGACATACAGACAGATGAACAGCCTAAGATAGATAGATAGATAGATATGAAAAGACACACATATATATATATATATATATATATATATATATATATATATTATACACACACACACACACACACAGAGAGAGAGAGAGAGAGAGAGAGAGAGAGAGAGAGAGAGTACATAGAGAGAAACAGAATGACGAACATTCTGAGATATATAGATAGATAGATAGAGAGAGAGAGAGAGAGAGACAGACAGACAGACAGTAACAGAATGATGAACAGTCTGAGATAGATTATTAGATAGATAGATAAATAGAGAGAGAGACAGACAGACAGACAGACAGACAGACAGAGAGACAGTAACAGAATGATGAACAGCCTGAGATAGGTAGATAGATAGATAGATAGGCTTAAGGTAAATTCAGTTAGCTGATCATTTTTAGCTTAATTTGAGTTGGCAATTACTGAGAAGTTTCAATTTTTACTAATTACACAATTCATATTTTCAAGTTCTAAAAAATCTATTTCAGATGAAATCATGAATAATGACTGGCACTACTAATGTTGGTTGGTCTTGACCAGAGTTCCTCAAAGTAGCCCAGCAATTACGTTCACTTTCAAACTAATACCTTTGGGAAAGGTATGAAACCCCTCGTCTGCTATATATATAAATGGAGGCGCGTGATATAATTGGTTACCGTCGTAAGAAATGGATATGACGAGACTAGTTCAAATCCTGGACGAGGCTGTTTGCATTTCGTATTGCACTAATACCCCTGGAAATACATGAATTTAACTGTTCTTCCTCCAGCTATGGGTAAATAGTACCGTAGTCTGGGCTCTTTAACCAATCTAGAAAGAAAACTCTGAACTCCAACCTATTAAAATTCGCTTAACAAATTGACTGTGTCACATCCTATTCCTGCGGAGGGGTTGGTACATCTATACATATATAAAGGGCAGTTGTGTGTATATGTATATCCGGACGAAATTTCGAAAATAAAACAATTTACGACAAATTAAATATATCCACGTTAAATATCACCAGGGCTTGGTTTTTGAGCAAAAATAATAGATTTGATTTATATTCGGGAAGATAATTAAAACATAAAATTTAAATGATAACAGCATGGATTTTTTTTTCATTTAACATTTTAGATAGTAGATATCAAAATTTCTTTTCAGAGTAGCTGGATCAATGCAAGGTCTATTTTTTACATAGGGATTTAAATGGGGCATCCCATGAGGATTCAACTCACAATTCAGTAATAATTGATCTGCTGGACTAACTTTAAAAAATCCCCCTCTACCCAGGCGACGCCGATTTGCCGCTGCTAGTATTTATATAATTCTCTTAGTAGAAGGAAAACTCTGAATTCCAACCAATTAAACTCGGCTTAAGTAACTGACCTTGTGTCACATTCTGCTCGCGTGGATGGGTTGATAAATATGTATATGATACTCTCAGGAGAAGGAAAAATCTGAATTTAAACCTATTATACTCTGCTTAAGAAATTGACCATGAGGAATAGTTCTGCTCGTACGGAGGGGTTGGGTAAATACATATAATTGTTTCAAATATTTTCATTAAAAATTTAAGTTAAAAATATCTTTGAATAATTTTCAAATACTTGCCACTATACTACTGTGGGGACTAAAATAAAATTAAAATAAAAAAGATTAAAAAGATAACAAACTCCCATGAGCCTTCACGCCGGAAACCCCTCCGTGTATGTGCAGAAAAAGGACCCACTTCTGACCCCTAATATAATCTCTCTGCCGTTCGAACTTAGGCCTTAACTGGATCTAGACACTACTACTGGCCAGGAAGGAATTTCCTTGCCATGTGGTGGCTATGACCCGTGAATAAAGCCCAAATCTTTTAACTACCTTTTTGTGTTTGTCTCTTCCTTTTCTTTCCTTGAATTCCTTTTTCAACCAAATTAGATGGGGTTAAAAGCAAACCATGTGAGCATGCACCAGGAATAACCACAGCTACCTTTAAACCTAAAACATTAAACCTCCCGTCCCTCACAGGCTTTAGCTAGACTACGCGGAAACACGTTGGGTCAGACTAACGGGAAATTAGACTGAGTCATGGATATTTTCGAGCCGATGTCATGTGATTTTGTTTATAAAAAAAAGTAGTAAATAATCCTTCCCAAGCGTACTTAATCAATTACACCCGAAATTATTTTTTTTATCAATGCTATTGTGTGTCAGTGGTGGGGTTCTAGTATGTTCTGAATATTCAAGTATACACGGCTAGCTACATCAAGGTCTAGACAACATTATTCACGATATTGCATTGATTTTGATTTTATTACAGTAGTTTTGAAAAACTCTTGGAATGTTTTCTCTTTATGTTATCGGATGTTGAAGAAATATGTTTTGTAATAACCACAGCTACCTATAAACCTTAAAACATAAATCTCTTGCCACCACCCCCACACACACAACCAAGGGCTTGTTTTCTGTTATTACAATATTAAAATCAATGTTTGGGTGCCTGCCAGGAGGAGGATGGTTAGCTAACTCATCTTTAAAATATTACATAACTTTGATTCCATAGAAAATATTCGTTTCCCCGAGAAGATGTATCAACCAATGCGGTTTAATTGATTTTGATGCATGATGTTCTTGGAACCGAATACTATTCACCTTCAGTTCGAGAAGAAAATCAAAACGTTGCCAAAGTTGTCAACCTGATGGAACGAATCTGATTGAACTGTCATCAACGATGGGGTCATGAAACAAAACTCACTTATTCAAATATCCTGACTGACAATATTTTGATTTCGGTAAAAATAGGTTAATAGCAAATAAGACTTGAGATACAAAGTTAAAAGTTTCTTCTGGGTCGTAGAAGACGGCTCCCGAAACATTCGGATAAAGATTATGGGACTAGGTTATGGTTGTTTGGGTGCTGGTATCTTAACCCCATATAAAAGCTTGCTTCTTGGTTCTTCTTGGCTGGTGAGATGAAATGGAAGGCATTCAAAGAACGAGAAAACAAAGAGACAAAGGCAGAACGTGGTTTTACGACTCTGGCCTTATTGAACAGGGTCATAGTGGCCTGTAGCGAGGGAAAATCTCCTGGCTAACAGGACCAACTATACTCAATTACGGCCTCAGTTAGAAATGACCGAGGGATTCTTTTTGGGAAAGGAGTCAGACCTTTTTGTCGGACCTGGACAAAGGGGTTCTTCCGGTCAAGGCCCCACGGGAGTTTTTGTTTTTTATCTTATTTTTATTCTATTTTTGTCTTCGTATGTTTTAATCCCCACAAGCTGCAGCGTGCTGAAGCTTTTAAGGATTTATAGGTATTTGATTATTCAGAGCAGCAATGTTTTGATTTCGGTAATAATAAGGGAGATAATTCTGTATGAATTAAATGGAACTTTGTCAGCTGATGAATTGAAGGTAAAATTAGTGTCTCATAGAAAAACAGCTTCCGCAACACGGTTTTGGGGTTTTCCTAATATTATCAGAGTAGTGTGTCCACTTAACTTATTATTTATATTACTTACCTGATGTATGGTGAGTTAAACTTACCTAACATACCCGGCCTCGGCTTGGGGTCCAGTGTGCTTCGGCCACTGGATCAGGTTAAGTTTTAATTAATAGCGTCGATCCCAGGGGGCTATTCCCCCAGGTAATACCTGCGCCCTTGAT
>CM042151.1:56886768-56901768 GCA_023376005.1 Doryteuthis pealeii | reverse complement strand
AATTGAACTCGGGTCGACGAGTCCATTTTCCACGACTCTAACCATTAGACCACACGCCTCCATTTTTGGGTAAATATATATAAGACATCCTGCTAACACGACAACTCCTCAGCAGTTTTTTTCTTTTTGGGTTGTGGGGATTAAAAAAAAATTAAAAAAAAAGAATAAAATAGAAATAGAATTAAAAAAAAACAACAACAACAAACTCCCATGGAGCCTTGACCGGAAGAACCCTTTGCGCATGTCCGACAAAAAGGACTGACTCCCTACCCCAAAAAGGATAACTGAACTGAAGCCGCAACTGAGTGCGGTCGTTTTCCTGGCCAAGGGGCATGTCCCCTTGCTACAGACGACTATGCCCCGTTCAATAAAGCCTGAGTCAAAAAACTACCTCTTGCCTTTGTCTCTTTCCTTTTTGTTTCTTTTTGTTCCTTAAATTCCATTTCAGCTTACCAGCCCACAAGAAGGAAGAAATACTTTTATTGGGAATAGGATACAAGACGAACGAACCAAAAACTTATTCCCATAGGTTTGTTTTAATGACGCCTGCATTTTCCTAATTTGCACTCAACAACATCAGGCTCATTTCTAGTTCATCACACCATATATCTGCACACAAGACAACCATATTACACAGTCGTATGAGTAAAACAAATAAGAAGGATTTTATTCCAGCATCTTTTAGATAACAAACTCAATTAAAGAAGTCGCTAATCTTTATCTTCCTTTAATATTATTTTATCCTTCGTGCTTAATTAATTGCTCTGATAAATAAGAAAAGAAAACAGAAAATCAGGCAATCAAAATCGATGATATCCTAAATTACAGTAAGAGGATTATTAAATATTAAAGATGAAAAAGTATAATATTTTGTGCACAATTCAAGAAAGCTTTAAAACGTTTAGGATTTTCGTGGCTTTTATTAAAGATAGTTTTATTTCTCTTTCTTTATTTATATAATCGGATCAAGGTTGAAATTAGCCCAGCAGTGAACTAAAAAGATAAAATATGATATTGTTTCAAGATGACAGATCATTAAGATGGTCTTCATTCAATATAGTTTAAGTGGAATAGTTTAACTGAACCAAAAAATTAATAAATAAATAAAAAAAAAAAAAAACAAACAAACAAACAAAAAATAAACAGAAAGAAAGATTTTTCACTGTTGTTATTAAACACACATCTTTTGTTTTATTGTGTACTAGCGGATTTACCCGGCATCACAGTGTTTCCAACTTTTCAATAAAAAAAAATTAAAACTCATACAGTCATACAGCATTTTATGAATAAAATGCCACAAAAAACGATTGTTCTTTTGAAAAAAAAAAAAAAAAAAAAAAAAAAGAATTAGTTTAGTTTAGTCGGCAGAGCGTTCGACTAGGAACCACAAGGTTCTGGTTCGATACTAGCCTTGTCAACTCAGCTAATGAGTAACACAGGAGCTGTGCGGTAAAGTGAGGAGCTGATGGTAGGTGTGGCGCTCCACCTCAGATCCCAAAACAATCTCCTTGGTCTAGCGCTAGTGAAAAAGGGATAGACTCCCTCGCTGCCTGGCTGATACCGACTTTAGGCCTCCCCGACGACTTTTTTATTATAGGATATTGTAGACTACAACGTGAAGGTATACTCATATACATACCTTGTAAAGTTTATGAGTAGCTAGTATCTCATATGCATAGCTGGATCTGTATATTTGTTGATTCTGGATTTGCCTTGGGCTAATAGCTGTTCTTCTGTTATCTGGATATGGGCGGGATTTCTGTTGATCTTGGGATGTCTTGTCGATCTTGGTCTGTTGTTTGTTTTTCATTAACGAATATAAGACTTTCTTTTGTTTTAGCGCTCTTTATTTAACAAACCCAATCAGACAAACACGTGTGTGAGAATTTAGCTCCAAATGAGAGACCGCCATCTTGCAATCCACCCGTTCAGTACCCAGCCAAAAATTGACTTTCCTAAATTAACTTTCTCACGTTCGTTCTGGTGACTGAGAAAAGAGGTAAAAAATCTGTCAATCAAATAACCTGTATTTTTTCCCCACAAAACCGTTAGTTTGATTTAAACAATACTATCGCACATAATTGATAGGCAACCCGTCCATTATGCAACACATGAAGTGTTTTCAGCTTGAACTTCAATTTTTTTTTTTTTTTTAATACAGCCTTTCCCTTATGCAGTCGTAGCAGCAAGTTGTAAATAAAATTATACTATAATTGACTTTCTCCTGTAAACCCCTTCACATGGTCACACCACTTGGCCTAACAGTAAAAACTGACATTTGTCAATATAAAAATATATCTAAGGTAGGTAGGTTGTCGTCCTTGGTTTACGAGCCTCTCTTTGAAACAACCAATCACAGGCCCGCAAACTTTAGCGACAAAATTGAAGATAGGATTTCTTCCTCTTTGGTCACCTGCATTTACAGAAGTCGAAAGAAAAAAAAACGGCGTCCCTCATACTCAGTAGAAAGAGGTAGAGAGCGGTAGTAGGTACTTCTATAACTCACCAACCTTAAGGACTTCAGTTAAGTGGACTGTATTATTATATCTATTGATAATGGAGATTCGCTTCCGGTTTTTTTCTGTAACAAAAACTACGTCACTGCTTATGTCATAGAATAAATACACTCAAAATTTGAGCATGCAACATTAGACAGTCCTCATTGTTTTTTAAAACAAGTTTTAATAGATACATCCCCAGTATTATATATTTATACATATTTTGTTTTATTTTAATAGATATTCAAAGTTAATAGAACTTAGTTTCGATTTCAAATTGTTTTATTTTTTTTACTCCTTTAATAAATTTGATGATTTCATGATTTATGGTTCAAACTCTCCGACATTTAATTTTTAACTTCCACCTCCTCAAGCAATATCTTTAAAAATTTATTTTTACATCGCCTGGAGGGCGTTTTTTTATTTTGCTAGTCTATATAATTATCATTCTTGTAGACAAAATCTTCGTTTGCAAGTATTTCATGTATAATTTCTTGTTTGTGTATATATTAATACAAGTTATTTGAAATTCCACGTTGAGTTCGTGTGTTTTTTGTTTTTAACTCCCGCCTGCATTACACTCGCGGCGTGAATCAGCACATCAGCTCTGTGCGGACATGTCAAGAGCGATGGTCGATAGTGAGGGATGGCGACAGATAGTCAAGGAAATCTGTGCTATCAGCATGACTTCATGATGATGATGATGACGCATTTTTAAATGTTATAGGTCTCTTTTGCTCGTGGTTCCCAGTCAGTGCGCACGAGTGCGTTTCCTGTTCACAAGGATAGGGACCTTGTGCTCCCAACAACCTCGTCACATGGCATACGATAACATTTCTTAAACATGTAAGTCTTCGTTCAATATTTCTCTTCTATCTTATACGCACGTATATTAAGGGCTCTACAACTTATATTACAGACTATCAACCACATTAGGACATTTCTCTACATATATTCTTTATGCACTCTTTTAGTATTTCATGTCATTTATTTATTACCAGACTATTAAGTTTGATCAATCAATGAAATATTTTCCTCTGCTACAATGGTTCCCTCTCACTCACTGAAAGTCAACTACAGCTATGGTGCACAAATAGGACTAACATATGTTACGATTTTTGTGGCCATTTTTAGTCTGCAGGTGAGAGTACTTTATAGCGGAGATCTCTTGTGTGTCTCAATCTTAGGCAGAATCCTTAGTTGTTCCTTAGTTAAGAATTCTCGGTTGTTCCTTAATGAAGAATCCTTGTGTTAAGCAGTACTCTTGGTTGTTCCTTGGTGTTAGGCAGAATCCTTGTGTTAAGCAGAGTCCTTGGTTATTGATTCGTTTGTCCGTGTTGAATACGAGCATCTGAACGGCTTTCAAGATCGGCGATTAAATAGTTAACTAACCACGTATTCGAGTGTGTTGATTGGCTGATTGAATCCGTGCTGCTGCGCAGAGTTTATAAGTTTAAGTAGTGACCTCCAGCACACATATCGCAAAATATTCCAACAACATTCGATGACAACTTTCAGTTCTATGTATTATAGTGGTTCTTCCTTCTGTTATTCGTCGAGCTGAAAGGCAAATAAGGAAGGGAAAAGAGACAAAAGACACAAAATGCTTCTAAGGTTCAACCTTTTATTTCCTGGCACACAGTTATTTCTTGTAGGGGAAACTTCTTCTCGAACAAGCAAATAGTGTGCGAACCCAGCAACGTTCTCTCTCCAAAAGACCGAGGTTTCTTTTTAGCGCCAGGAAACCCTTTTCTCTGTGTGCATTCCCAGATGGATCTATCCATCTGAGTCCACCTGGGAGATTGTTAATTGTTTTATCTTTTTATCTTTTTTTTATTTGGTTTTATTTACCTTCAAGAGGTTTTTATTTTATTTTTCAATCACCACACTACCTCATTTGGATTACTTCCACTAGTGCAGTGGTTCCCAACCTTTTTCTATTCCTGCACCCTTAAAAGAATTTTGCTCTGACCTTACACCACTTAAAAGAGTTTTGCTCTGACCTCGCACCTCTATAATTTATACTTTTGTTCAAAAATATAGAATGCGAATCCATATTACAGTTAACAGAAATAAAGTAAACGAATAGTAACGTTACAAATATGACTGTTGTGGAGTAAAGGTACAAGGCAAATATAGGGTGTATATTTGGGTTAACAGTTTATTCTGGGTTAGTAATAATGTGTGAATGTACAATTATTATGCAAATGTCTTTAAGAGTAGTGTAATTGTCTTTCAGAGTTACCAGAGGATATCTCTTGGCGGGGATATATTTTGGTAATACAAAGAGTTTATAGTACACTTATCTTAGTTGAATAGGTCTTTGCAATGTCTCTAAGTTGTCTGGTAAAGTCGCTGTGTTTCTGTTGTTCTCCTAGTCGTTGTTGACGTGTTTCTCACGGGTGCCGACTTGGGTCTTACCCTAGTGCCTGCCGTATCTGTTCTGTGGAATTTAAGGGGTTGCTCCTGGCGTCTGATTCCAGGAACTAATAGGGGCAGATAACCCAATTTCCGATACAGTTTTATCAAAATATCATATATATTTCACTATCTAAATAATAATTATAATAATCTGAAATAAAGAAACGAAAATATAAATAATAATTATTACAAAAGAAAAAACTTAATCTAAATTTTAGCGAACGCTTCTCGCGCCCCCTGGAATGATGCTCGCATCCCCAGTAAGACAGTAAGACAAACAAGACCTGCTGGGTATTGCTGAAGAAGTAAAGACGAACTTATAAGTAATGTTTTCCTATGAAATCCTGCACATGGACACACCGGGATTGGGCGACTAATAAAAAATGACATTCATCAGCCCTGTGTGGACACTGGATGCCGCTCAGAGTACTTACAAAGAATGATGTCCGATAGTGACCAATGGCAAGAGAGAGAGAGGGGGGAGACAGACAGACAGACAGAGACAGAAAGAGAGAGAGAGAGAGAGAGAGAGTCAAGGGAATCCGGGCTAACAACACGACTTGATTTTTGTGGCGACGAGGATTTTGAAGATATACGTGATATTTACCGCGTACCCCACTTGTACGGGTCAGGCACAAAGTCCCTATTAACGTGGGACCACCCACAAGCCGAAGCTCATGGAGTGGCAGGTGAAAAATTGCGTCGATCCCGTCGGCATTCCCCCTCTCTACATACGTGGATATAAAAAAAAATGTCGATTTCACAGGAAGCCTTAACGGAAATTTTAAACCAGCAATAAGAGATGTTTGCAAATGATGATGATGATGATGATAATAATGATATAATTAGATTTTGAATAGGACATATGTTGCCTTTTGTATTTACGTTCCTAGCTCAAAAGAACATTTGGCTGGAGCAGTTTGATTTGTTGTGTACTATTCAAACTTGATAATGACCACAAAAGACAGAATTTAATGAAGAGAGCAGTAACGTGCGTCCTTCCAAATATGGCGGCGTTCGTCATTCCTCGTTATATATTTAGTACAAAAGAAAAAGATCCTCCGAGGAGTAAATGACATATAACCCAAGACGTTGGGTCACTCGAGCCAAAGGGACGTAACTCCAACATATCGATTCAATATATAAAAATATTCATAGTTCAAATGTTCAAATCAGGAAATTGTCGAATTTTAATTAAATTTTTCAGCAATTTATTCATTAAAGACTTTTATTATGAATAGCTTATCTTATTTTTTTTTAAACTTGAAAAAATGTTTCAATCAATCATGATAATACCTCTTATTATCATAATTGATTGAAACATTTTGTCAACCTTTGGTCCTTTGAAAAAAGAATCCAGTCCCTAATTTGTACATTTCTAGAAAGATCAAATCCAGACGACCGCATATAAAAATTAAAACATAGATAAATATTTCCAATACATACCATTTGGTAGTATAGTCAAATTCTAATCTCTTGCACAGTTCTCAGGGGATTAAATTTCCCACCCAGTCATGCATCATTTTCTATTCATTTATCATTATTTAACTCGTTGTGAGTTTTTTTTATACCAGCGTGAGTTAATGGACTTTCACTGGAGTCTGAGTGACAACATGTCTCCTCAGATCTCCAGGACTTTTCTGAGTATTCTAGCTGATTTCATCAATGCTGTTATCTGGATGGCCTCAATTCTTCCTCCAATTTGCAGTTCATCTAGTCTGTTTTCTAAGCTTTTGGGGATCATTCCAAGTGCACTAACTACAACTGGTATCACTTTTACCCTCATATTCCATAGGTTTTTTTTTTTCATTTCTCTAACAAGTTCCAAGTTTGGTTGTCTATCATTATTATTATTATTATTATTAATATTATTATTATTATAACAAAAATTGAACCAATTCTTCTTCTTCTCCTCTTCCTTTTCCTCCTACTTCTACCACTCTTCTCATCATTTCTACTTTTACTAGTACGACTATAACAACAAAATAAATCAATAATAACAATTCTTTATCTTCTTCTCCCCCTATTTCTCATGTTCCTTCTCCTTCTATAATAACTAATAGTATTACTAACATCAACAAATAGAAGCAATAAAAACAATTATTTTCTTCTTCTTCTTCTTCTTCTTCTTCTTCTTCTTCTTCTTCTTCTTCTTCTTCTTCTTCTTCTTCTTCTTCTTCTATTATTATTATTATCATTATTATTGTTACAACTATTACTATAACAAGAGCCAATTGAAGCAATAACAATGCTCCTTTTTCTTTTTCCCCCTCCTCTTCTTCTTCTTTTAATTGATATTATTATTATTATTATTAGCATTATTAGCATTAGTATTATTATTATCATAGTCATTATTATTATTATTGCTACTAATACAACTACTACTAGTAGCAATATAATAACAACAAATTGAAGTAATAATAACAATAAAAGAAACAAAGCCAATTAAACTAAGCCTGCTCCAAGGTGTTCAGTTTTAACACAGGCTTCATCACTGAAGAAATGGTAACTTGAATGTTTTTTTTTATCAAGAATGACAATCAAATACGACTTATTGTAGTTAATCCAATTAAAACGAGTTGCCAGGGAAACCAAAGTTGTGGCATAGTGCTTGTTATTCTAGAAAGCATTCAAAACTAACAAAGAGTAAAAGTGTCTGCTATTTTTCTTCTTTCACTTCAGAACAACATTTTATTGTCTTCTACAAGGGTTTTATTCATTAAATAAGGTGAATTTTGCCAAAAGGAATTGGTAATAGGAAGCACTATTTACAGTTGCCCCCCTTTTCAAGGAAATCAATAGGGGTGGGTCCTTTCATGTCCCAGAATACTGTTAGCATCTCCTTCTTTACTGCCAGCTGCACCCAGAACTTTTTCTTTACCAGAGAGTCTATTTATTTCCACACCATGGACTGTCTTTGTGACTTGCGCTCATAGTGGCAACTCCATGTTTACCCAATTTGTAAACATATTTTGTTTATTTCCTATAACTCCAACATAAAAAAGGGGAACCACTCTGAATGAATTTTATCTGTTAATTAATCTATTCATTATTTTCCCATTAAACTAACCTAAATCCTAAACCCAAACCCTAACCCTAAACCCTAACCCTAACCCTAACCCCGTCTTCTTTTTTCCTAGTAGATCAATGAATAAATAAATAATTTATCAGTCAATCAGAGTGGTTCCCCTTTTTTATGTTGGAGTTATAGGAAATAACCCATATTTTTTTTACTAAAACTTGTTTCTCTGTACACATAACCCATTCTTCTGTAAATTTCACATGGTTTGCACTTCTCAGCCACCAAAAATTTGATAAAACCTTGAAGACTGTTTGATTTGCCACCATTTTGAATAGCTTCAAAACAAGTATTACTGTGAGATTAAAACAATTTTTGCCTATGAACAATAATGGTTATGTCCCAATCCTTATATAACCTACCTATGAACAATAATGGTTATGTCCCAATCCTTATATACCCTACCTATGAACAATTATGGTTAAGTCCCAATCCTTATATACCCTACCTATGAACATTAATAGGTATGTCCCAATCCTCATATACCCTACCTATGAACATTAATGGGTATGTCCCAATCCTCATATACCCTACCTATGAACATTAATGGGTATGTCTCAATCCTCATATACCCTACCTATGAATATTAATGGGTATGTCCCAATCCTCATAAATACAACAGTAGACTTATACAACTAGTAGTGGTTTACCTTTCTTCACGCTGATGGCGAGTATTGTATTTTGTTAATGTCATAAAGTTTCCATTTCATTTGCGAACTCTGATTATTTCTCATTTAGTAACCTTTGTTTGGTTACAATACTATTAACCAATGTAGAATTTACATTTATTGAAAAAAAAGAAAGTATTTTTCTTTTTTCAAAAATATTCCCCTTGTGTATGAAGGAGGAGGATGGGGTAGGATGAGCTCTCAGAATAATTTTGACTAACTAAAAGAGAGCCCCTTTGGTCTGAATTCAGAATTTTCTTTCTCCAAGACCGGTTGCCCAACTAAGATTAAAGAGCTCAATCTGCCATACTATTTACTCATAGCTAGAGGGAGAATAGTTGTATTCATACCTTTCTCAAGGGTATTAGTGCTATGGGAAATTCAAACAGCCTTGTCCAGGATTTGAACTCATCTTGCTGAGTCCATTTTCTACAACTTTAACCATTACACTATGTGATTCATATGACCGTCGTATATTAAATTGGACACATAGTGGATAAAGGCGGTAGGTTTAGACAGTTCTAAGTGACAGTTATCTCTAGGCTGCAGGTTCAATCCTGGTCAAGGGCAACAATAACATAGAACAATAATTAACACAGCTTAACACCTGTACCCCAGCTATGGTTAGCGGAATACCCCCATGAATTGAATAAAGAGTTGGGTTCAAAGTTCCGTGATGGCTACCGATTACGACAAGAAGGCTCTCGAGTTCAAGACGGCTCCAGAGTCCAAAAAGAAATACCTGAAGAAGGCTGGAGGGCACATTGTCCGAAACGTTGTACAGATAACTATAAAGATGAGGACAACAGTCCGAATAACCCAAATCTCTAGTAATAATGGAGATTCGCTCTTTATTTGTCTGTAACAAAAACTACGTCATTGCTTACGTCACATGATCCAAAATCATCATAACATAGAATAAATACACTCAAAATTTGAACATGCAACATTAGACAGTCCTCATTGTTTTTTAAATCAAGTTTTGATAAATACATGACTGGTATTATATATCTATATATAGTTTGTTTCATTTTAATACATATTTAAAGTTTACATTTCAAATTGTTTTATTTTTTTACTTCTTTAATAAATTTGATGATTTTACTTACTTAGGGTACAAACTCTCTGACATTGAATTTTTAACTCCCACCCTCTCAGGCAATATCTTTCAAAAAATTATTTTTACATCGCCCTCGGGGCGTTTTTTTTTATTTGCTAATAATACTAATTATCAAGACTCATCTCAAAAATTCAGAAATAGTAAAATTAACCTCTTGTTGAAAATATGGTTATCCTAAGTGCTAAAACCTACAAAAGGCCACATAACTTTTTCCAAATTTATTTCACCCATTTCTTTGCCCAAAAGATAGAATTCTTTTTATCTGTCTCTAAACCTAAATGTAATAGAATATGCTCCCGCTTTTCACCAGTGGTGGACTCAGTGGTCAGGTAAGTGGCCAGTGCCAAGGGTCCAAAAACAAGAGGTCCAAATAGCAAAAGTCTCATTTTTCAAGTTGCCTCAAAGGAATCAATGTACTATAGCTAAAATGTTTCGACACAAGAGATCCTGCTGTTCTATTAATATAGTCCAATAGATAAATTCATAACAATTCTCCATAGCGGTGGAAATAAATAATATTGAAAAATAGAGTAAAATTTAATTAAAGTTGTTTACACTCCTTCCCACCAAATCCCAAATTGATAAAGAGATAGATAATATAATAAACAAATGAATTTAGAAAAGAGATAGATGATACGATAAATTAATTTTGGTGTCCATACATACATACATATATACATACATATATACATACATACAAACATCCACACATATATGCACACACACACATGTACTCCCTCTCTATCACTCTCTATCTCTCACACATCCACCACACACACACATACATACATACAAATATATATATTTATATATATATATATATATATTATATATATATATATATATATATATATACATACATACATATAAACATATAGATATTGATAACATAGGTTGGCATATATATATATATATATATATATAAAGAGAGAGAGAGAGTGAGAGAGATATGATAAATTAATTCTGGTATATATATATGTGTATATATGTACATACATATATACATATTGATATAGATATTGATAACATGTTGGCATATATATATATACATATATATATATATATATGTATATATATATATATATATATATATATATATATATATATATTGATATAGAGATAGATATGATAAATTAATTCTGGTGTCCATACATATGTACATATATACATACAAACATCCACATATGCACGCACACACATGCACTCTTTCTCTATCTCTCTCTCTATCTCTCTATCTCTCACCCACACACACACACATACATACATACATACATACATATATATATATTGATATAGATATTGATAACATAATTTGGCATATATATATATATATATATATATATATATATGTGAATTTGATATATTGAAAGAACAAAAGATGTTTACAAATGCATGGGATCATCAGGAGAGAATGTGCAAACCGTTTTGGGGCCTATATATATATATATATGTATATATACATATATTGATATTGATAAGATAGTTTGCCATATGTATAAGTAAAGAGTGGCCAATATCATTGATAAAGCATGTATATCTAAGATAGGGTTCACTTGGTTTGAAAAGTGCATAGATGAGAAACTGTCAGATACCAAGAACCATTGATTTCATATCTCTGTTACTCTAATATATATAGTTAATTCCTTGTTAGTATTGGATAAATGATAATAATGTGCTCAATTACTTCTGTAAGAGCTGTATTTATTTATTTATAATTTACAATACATTTAAGAGTCCGTTTTACCAATGGTTTTGGAGCCTCACCTTTAAGGAACATTTCTGATAACGACCAATCACCTAAAGGTGAGGCTCCGAAACCATTGATAAAACGGACACTTAAATGTATTGTAAACTATAAATAAATAGATACAGCTCTACAGAAGTAATTGAGCATATATATATATATATATATATATATATATATATATATATATGTAATATATCAAGAAAAATGAAAAAACACAGGTTTAAATGGGTTAAGTGGTGAGTTTATTGGCCGACGCTGCAGTGTTTCGATCTATTAAATAGATCATCTTCAGGGCATAAGATAAGAAATTATATATCACAGAATGATGAAAAAAATGTGAGTGGTAATCCTTCTTATTCAGTCTGTTTAAAAATTTTTCTGAAGTTTGAAAAAAAGAGACGGTTTTGAAATATGACATCAAATATTCTATTTTAAGGTGTGAGTATGTAGCGCTGTTAGTGTGTGTATTGAAGGAAACATTGTGCATTTTTTAGGTATGTGGTAGTGTGTGTGTGTATAAATTTTTTCTGTAGTGATAAATGACAGCGGAAGTGTAGCGATAAATGACAGCGGAAGTGTCATTTATCGCTACAGAAAAAATTTATACACACACACACATTATTTTCTATAACTCTAACCATTACACCACACACTTTCAATGTGTATATAAATCTATATATATAAAAGCACGTGGTGTAATGATTAATGTCATGGGAAATGGACTCGTCGCCCCGTGTTCAAATCCTGGATGTGGTAATTGCATTTCACTTAGTGCTAATACCCTTGGGAAAGGTATGAATCTTACTCCCCCTTCAGCTATGGATAAATAGTAGGGCAGACTGGGCTCTTTAACATTGGTTAGGCAACCGGTCTAGGAGAAGGAAAACTCTGAATTCAAACCTGGTGAACTCTGCTTAAGAAATTGACCTTGTGTCACATCCTGCTCGTGCGGAGGAGTTGGTAAATATATATATATATATATATATAAAAGAGTCACAGCTGTTTAGGTTTGTATGTGTTGAATTATAACTCAGAAAAATGACGTCTTTGAGCATTAAAATCACAAGTCCACATTATTTTTATGATAAGGAAAAGTACAAAATTTAGTTTTTGATTTTTACTGATTAATTCAATAATTAAAAATCAATCAATTTCTGGAACTTTTCACAGTTCTTCAAAAGTAAGTACCAAAAAATGAACTTTTTATAGAATGAATGAATAATTTTCATTTGAATTACTATGAGGAATTTTCCACCTACAAATAAGGACTCATGTTTAATTCTAAGCTTCTTTTTATTGTCACATTTTTACGGTAAAAAAAAAAAGTCAAAAGAATACATTTTTTAGCATTTTAACTCAGCAAGCAATTAAGAACTGAATTTGAATTTTTTATCATATGTACAAAAAAGGTTTTAGAAAAATAAAATTATCTTTCAAAACACTCACAAGTTTAAGATTACATTTTTTTTAAATTATCTTAAATGTAAACAAAAAAAAACAATTCCTAAATTAAATGAACATTGTAATATACAAATTCTTATTGAATTTTTCTGATTTAATAAAGAATTTGCTAAATTATTTCCCTCTTACCACCTCTCTTACACTTCTCATTCCCCCTTCCTCTCACTCTCTGGTGTTCCTAAAACCCTTCTCATCCAGTCATGGATGAAGTACTTCTACTAGTACATATACACACATACACATACACACACACACACACACACATATATATATATATATATACATATATATATATATATATATATATAAATGTAAGGTAAACCAAATGACTGGTTGTAAGGGATAATTCTATTTGGGATCTTCAAAATCTCACAGTATAACCATACTGTATGCTCTTGTAGGTGCAAACATATACTCATACACGGATTTTTATCAATCCCTAAAGAGAGCTCAATATATAATAATCAATAAATTAGATTATATACAGAGCAATATTTAACTTAAACAAAGCAAGAAAAACTTAACAAACTGTCATCCTGTTATAATTTTTTTTTCAACCAGAAACTCAAAAAAATTCAAAAAAATTATATATGTATATATATATATATATATAAGACTTTTGGATGTTTATATATATGTATATATATATATATATATATAATAGTAGGGCATTTTTGGATGTTTTATATATATATATATATATATATATATATATATATAATATATATATAGTAGGGCAGACTGGATTCTTCAGCCTTGGTAAGAAAACCAGTCTTAGAGAAGAAAAACTTTGAATTCAAACTAGCTGTACTCTGCTTAAAATTTACCTTGTGTCACATCCTGCTTATGGTGGAAAGATTGGGCAAACATTACACCACACACCTCCATATATATACATATATAAATAGTAGGGAAGAATGGGTTTTTTAGCCTTGGTAAGAAAACCAGTGAATGAAAGAAAACTTTGAATTCAAACCATCTGTACTCTGATTAGAATTTATCTCATGTCACCTCCTGCTTGTGGTGGATGGGTAACTGGCTGTATAGCTGCATTTTTGTAGGGTGCTGCTTCCATGATTTGTTCAAAACAGCATGCTGTATCTTTATATAATTCCCATCTAGATATTTTATAAATGTATATATATATATATATATATATATATATATTAATAAAATGTAACATTGCTTGCAAAGGTTCAGCTTAGGTGGTCTGGTTACATTGTCAGAATGAATGAGAACAGGCTTCCAAAGAAGATATTATATGGACAATTACCAAATGCTAAGCATTCTGTTGGATGTCCACTCTTACGCTATAATGACAAATTGAAGGACAATTTGAAACGCCTCAATATTAACCTGAGTGCTTGGGAAAATCTAGCATCAAATCAGAAAGAAGTTTGTAAGACATGTTTTGCTAGATTAAAGAGCTTTGAGAAAATAGACTGAAACATCGAGATCAGCTACATCTAACTTTAAAAACAAAAACATCTGGCTCCTGCTTTAGGAAATTCCATCTGTCAGTATGGCATCATAGCTCACAGCAAGGCTGGGCTGCTATTTACACTCGAGGAAACAAAAATGTCTTCTTGATAGCATGCTCTATATGGGAGGAAACAAATCACTCACTGCTGACCCTCATCTTTCGTTCATGATAGGAGAGTCCACCCCCACATATATATATATATATATATATTGGTTAGGAGTTTGATTTAGAAGGCTATCACAATGCAGTTTGGAATAAAATAAAATTTAAAAAAAAAAAAATGATTAAATTGATTTTACATCCAACACGAAACATTATACATCACCATGACCACAAAAACACAAATACGCTTTTTCATTCGCACATACACACATACAAAATCCCACGCTAGGATACAGTCTTAACGTCACAACCAACACGCATTTTCAATGTCACGCGCATTACAACATACACACATGTACAAACAAAAATAAATGGAAGAAATGCCATAGCTGGAATGCTTCAGTTCAATTCTTTTGATAAA
>CM042151.1:56861768-56881768 GCA_023376005.1 Doryteuthis pealeii | reverse complement strand
TCATACATTTTGGAATCATATTTACAATTCACTTTCTTCTCTAATAATAAATGTAAATGTCAGTGTTTCAGTGAGTCACGTTTTATTCATCTTTACTCCTAGAGGCTGTAGCCCAACATATCATACTATTTTGGAATCAGGCCTACTCCATGAACAAATTAAAAACATTCCAAGCTGAATCTAAACCTGCAATCCTAAATTTTGTATTCACAAGTTTTAATTACTGCAATTGCTGCCTGATTGGGCAGCTTTTAAAATAGTAAATGATATATCTTGTACCTCAGGAAGTGTTTTGATATTTTTGATAATTAATTTTTAAAAATAATTTAAGCATTAAAAAAAATAAAATAGATGAACCGGTTTAAACTATGGATATCAGTGAAAGGTTTCCACCCAACTGTTACAATCTTATGGGCCATCCTGTAGGCCTTAAGCAAGAGCGCTTGTCCAGTGGAATTGGATCCTTGGTAAAGAGTCCTGAGTATTGGTAATCATCTGGTAATCCTGAGTATTGTAAATCACTCTTCAATGAGTGCAATTAGAATTATGGCAAGTGTGGGGGTTTAAGTAGTGTATCAGCCATGCAGTATGGCTAGTGATTGGCCAGAGGAATAAACCATGTGACCTTGGCTAGTCTATAAATTCAGGTTGGGAATTGGAGCATACCTTATATCCACAAATATTCCAACATATTCATTTTTTTGTCTTTGGGTCGGTTGGTTTGGTTGGTTGGATTCTTTGTTTAATGGCATATCAACCTTCATGGATTATTTAATGCCAAAATCATCTCACAGGACTTGTTAATTCAACCTAGCAATTGCTAATTGAGATTGCTTGCATCTTATATAGTGCTAATACTCCTTCAGAAAGAAAACTGTGAATTTAAACCTGTTAAACTCCATGTTAAAAATCAACCTTCTCTTGCATCCTGAATATATAAAAACCCTTAAATCTATCACAGGATCCTGCATCAACGATTGGAATACACTAACAAAAAAATCCAAACATTGAAATCACCAAAATGTTTGCTCACCAACTCAAATTATTTATCAAAAAAGACATTTTTAATGCGTATAAGTAAACTCATAAGCAACTTTCAAACTATGTAAAAAAAAAAAATAACCAAAAAAAAAAACAAAACAAAACAACAACTGAGGTGGTCACTACTAGAATAGGCTCAGTTTAATTAGTGATCATCCTCCACACATTACTACAACAACCAACATTACGTTTTTTTTTTTTGTGTGTGACTTTGTTTATATTGTGTAATGTGTGAAAATAAACCATTGTCTTCTTCTTGCCTTCTATCTATTCATATATAAAGTGCAGTTGTGTGTATATGTATGTCTGGAGGAAACTTCAAAAATAAAACAATTAAAAACAAAGTAAATATATATACACATTATGTTATCACCAGGTTTTTGAGTAAAAAATAATAGAGATTTGATTTATATTCATAAAAAAAAAAGAATAAAATTTAAATGATAACAGTATGGATCTTTTTTCATTTAATGTTTTAGATAGTAGACATTAACTTTTCAGAGTAGCTGGATCAATGCAAGGTCTATTTTATTACATAAAGATTTAAACGGGGCATCCCACAAGGATTCAACTCACGATTCAGTAATGATGGATCTGCAGGACTAACTTAAAAAAATCCCACTCTACCCAGGCGATGCCAGGTAGCCGCTGCTAGTCTTCTATAAGGACAGAAGTATGGATCACAGTATGCAAGGCCATTCCTCCATCATCAGTACTATAGCTCCCACTACAGGCTCAGGTACATATATATTAGGCAGTGATAAAAAGAAAGTTCTTCTTTATATGATAGAATTGCCATAGCACTTATTCTATGAGAATCTCTTTCCTTCTTTCTTCTCCAAGAGTAATCTCTTCTTTTTTTGCTATCATGACCAATCCTTCATTTGAAGAGTGTCATATTCTTAATTACTCGTTAAGGCCTCCAGAATATTGCAAATAAATAATTCTCTCCAAACACTAAGCCAGGTGGAAGGAAATGGACGGGTTGGAGGGGTAGGGTTTAAAGATGGACTGAGGCAGTGTTTATCTGGCCAAATCTACAAAATGGACATTGACCATCTGAGGCCCAAACGCTGACTGTCAGGGTTGAAATGAATAAAAATCCCTGTTGTTGTGTTCAGAAGCAGAGCTTCCGACTGAATCGCATCCAACAAGAGGCGATGAATGCGTGGCATTAAATCTGAATTCTGGCTGCAATCCAGCACATAAGAAAGACTGAACACTGTTCTCTATGCAACTGAAAAGCTTCTGATCAGCTCATCGAGCCTGAGCTGATTCACGAAAACACAGTTTGTTCTTTTTTCTAAAAGAAGAATCTTTTTAAAAAATTTTCATCTTCATTGTATGACATAATTGTATTTCCAAAGAATTTTTATAGTAAAAATTATTTCAAATGACTTTTTATATTAAAAATCATTTCCAATGCATTTTTATAGTAAAAATCATTCCCAATGCATTTTTATAGTAAAAAATCATTCCCAATGCATTTTTATAGTAAAAATCATTCCCAATGCATTTTTATATTAAAAATCATTTCCAATGGTTTTTTATAGTAAATCATTTCAATGCTTTTATAGTAAAAAATAATTTTAATGGCAATTTCATTGTAATTTAAATGTTAATGTCTTTGTTTAGATAGATTATTACATGTGTAGAGCAGATTGGGTCATTTTTAAGAGAGTTTAAGAGGATTGAATTCACAGATTGATTGTCATCAAAGCAGTCTCACTACTATTTATCTATAGCAAAAGTTGGATACATGGACTAGAAATCACATAAGATAAAGCAAGATTTCTCTGTAGCTACTGCTGCCGGCATGAAGATCACAGGATTGATGCTGGCAAGGCTGGAATTTTACCATTAGATCAAAAGGATATATGCACGGTATCCAGTTAGCATATTCTAGGTTCTAATGAAAAGGTATGAGATGACAGAGGTGTAGGGAGAGAATAAATAATTGTCTAATTTGTATAGGGGGTGTATCCGTGGACGGTCACATGTTAATCTCACAATCCATCGCAGTGTCTTTTTTTCTCACTATTCTTTGAACGGTAAAGACGTGCCTTTTAAACTCTGGGTGGACCTTGCGTCTCACCTCATCATTAAAACGTAATGCCCATGACATGGTAGAGCCAGCATGGTTGTACCATATGCCGTAATCATCATTCATCAAGTAAGATTTTTACCGTTTTGAACCCCTTTCATATACTGTTTGTTCATCGATTAATCTTTTAATATATTTATATTGTGGGTAGTTTTTAGGATTCTGTAAATCACATATAGCCTGGATATCAATTTTTAAGCATTTGTAGAGAGATATTTCATGGTGAGGCTCCAGTTCTTGAACTCAGGAAAGTTTACAGTACTCCTTCAATACTATTGTTCCCAGGTCTACTCCGACCCAGACTGGTAGTAACTGTTAGGGTCCCTTCTATGGGTTAAATACATATATCTGAAAATTAATTAATATTGAATAAACAATATCATATAAATTAGTATTGGAAATTAATTAGTATTGGAAATTAATTAGTATCGGATAATTAATTACTATTGGATAAAGGTGTGTAAGTTATTTGATAGGAGGGTCTTTCAATAAATAGGGAATTTTGTTTTAAGAAAGCAAAACAAATTTTTTCCAGAATTTTTCTGGTGAATGTACACTAGTTATTGTTTGGAATTGGTTTATAGGAATTTAAATTCTGGCTGAAAGAAAGGAACAAACAAAATCAATCATGGAAAAATAGATGGTGAAAAAAAGCAAATAGAGAAAGAATTAAAGAATAATTGAAAATGAAAAACAAAAAAATGGAAAATGAAAGAAACAAGTACAGGCAGAAAAAATGAATAAAAACAGGAAGAAATAAAGAATCAATGAAAGATAGGGAAAGAAAGAAAGAAAGAAAGAAAGAAAAAGTAGAGAGTGAAATAAATGATAAAGAAGAAAGTAATAAGATAGAATGAAAGCAAAACAAAGATTGAGGCAATAGAGAGTGAAAGAAAGACATTGTAAGAGAAAGAATTTTTAAAAAGTTGAAAGAAAGAATTAAACAGAATAACAAAGAAAGAAAGAAAAGAAAGAAAGAAATGATTAAAAGAAAGAAAAAAGGAATAGAAATTGAAATAAATCTATAGGAATTAAAACTTTGATTAAAGAAAGAAAAAAAGAAAGAAAGAAAAAAGTAAGAAATGAATGAATGAATTAAAGAAAGAAATAATTAAAGAAAGCCAACATGTATTAGTAAATGCAAGTTTAAGTAAAAGAAAGAAAGAAAGAAAGAAAAAGAAAGAAATGAATGAAAGAAATAAAGAAAGAAATCTAACACTTCCTAGTATAAGTGAAAGAAAGAAAGAATTTTAAGTGAAAGAATCAAATGAAAAGTGAAAAAAGAAAGAAAGAAAAAACAGAACAAGAAAGAAAGAAAGAAAGAAAGAAAGAAGGAAATGAAAGAAAGAAAGAAAAAAGCATAGAAATTAAAATAGATAAATAAAAACTAAAAATTCAATAAAAAAAAAAGAAAGAAACGAATGAAAGGAAGAAACGGATGAAAGGATGAAAGAAAGAAAAAAAGAAAGTCAACTCTTATTAGTAAATGCAGGTATAAGTGAAAGAAAGAAAAAAGAAAGAAATGAATGAATGAAAGAAAGAAAGAAAGAAAGAAAGAAAGAAAGCCAAACACTTCCTAAAAAATGTAAGTATAAGTGAAAGAAAGAAAGAAAGAAAGAAAGAAAGAAACGAATGAAAGAAAGAAAGAAAGAAAGAAACGAATGAATGAAAGAAAGAAAGAAAGAAAGAAATAAAGAAAGAAAAAGAAAGAAAGAAAGAAAATCAACTCTTATTAGTAAATACAAGTACAAGTGAAAGAAAGAAAAACTTTTTGGGACTGTTTCAAGGGCACCAACTACAACTGGTATCACTTTCACCCTCATATTCCAAAGTTTTTTTTCAACTCTCTAGCAAGGTCCAGGTATTTGTCTATTTTTCATTTTCTTTTACCTTCACCCTGTGATCTACTGGGACTGCAAAATCTACCAGTTGACAAGTTCTCTTTTCAGTTTTACTCAATACTTGATCTGGCTTTCTGGTTGGGATAAGATAATCCATCTTTAACCCAGAGAATTTTATGCATTTCATTCTCAAAAACAGATTCTGGTTTATGCATATACTATATTGTTTTATGGTCAAAATTCAGTTTCCTGCTCAATTTTCAGTGTATCACCTTTCTAAGTAAAGTAAAGTCGTCGGGGCAGCCTAATGTCGGTATCAGCCAATCAGCAAGGGAGTCTATCCCCTTTTCACTAGTGCTAGACCAAGGAGATTGTTTTTGCATCTGCAATGGAGCACCACACCTACAATCAGCTCCTTACTTTACAGCACATATCCCTGTGCTACTCATACACTGAGTGGGCGAGGGCCGGTATCGAACTAGGAACCTTGTGGTTTCTAGCTGAACGCTCTACCGAATCCAGTTATATTATTCACTTAAAGTTCACACATTTTAAATTTTATAAAAAAAAGCAACCTTTTCAACAAAATATAACAGAACATAACCAGTTATCTCCATAGAACCACTACTTTAAAGGCTGAAATCCAAAATAACCTTTTTGGCATTAAATGACCCACAGAGGTTGATATGCCGTTAAACAAAACTCAAACTCACATATTTATTAATCTTGTTATTACATGCTTAAAAGTACATTATTATTATTATTATTATCATTAACCGAAAGATTCAGTTGAGCTAACCAAATGAACATAAAGTAAGGGTTTGATTTAGAATTATGCAATTATTAAAAATCAAACCCTTTTATAAAAACATGGCAGGTTTTGGAAATTTCAAAAACTAGTGTGGTAAAAACATGCTCTGGGGTCCCATTAGTAATTGTAGAAAATTTTGGTAGGGTACGGCTGTAGCTGTCACTGGGTTATGCAATGACAGGCAGATTGGCAAAAAAGGACATTGGGGGGATCAGATAATGATGATGAGGATGATGAATAAATATTAAAGTAAAGTCGTCAGGGTGGCCTAAAGTTTGTATCAGCCAATCAGCGAGGGATTCTATCCCCTTTTCACTAGCACTAGACCAAGGAGATTGTTTTTTTTTGCATCTGAGTTGGTGCGCCACACCTACCCTCAGCTCATTACTTTACCACAGAGATCCCCTGTGCTACTCATACGCTGAGTTGGCGAGAGCCGGTATGAAACTAGGAACCTTATGGTTTCTTTTCTAGCGCGAACTCTCTACCGACTGAGTTAACCTGGTAGTATTGGATATTTAATTAATTAGTATCGGATAAATGATGATGATGATGATGAAGATGATGAATAGTATTATAGATAAAGACTAGCAGCAGCTACTGGCGTCGCCTGGGTAGAGAGGGATTTTTTTTAAATTAGTCCCACTGATCCATTATTACTGAATTGTGAGTTGAATCCTTGTGGGATTCCTCATTTAAATCTCTATGTAAAAAATAGATCTTGCATTGAACCAGCTACTCTGAAAAGAAATGTAATCTAAAATATTAAATGAAAAAAAAATTCATGCTATTTATCATAAAATTTTATTTTTTAATTATCTTCACGAATATAAATCAAATCTCTATTATTTTTGCTCAAAAACCAAGCCCTGGTGATATCTAATGTATATATATTTCTACTTTGTCGTTAATTGTTCTATTTTCGAAGTTTCCCCAGACAAAATAATTGCAAATTCCTTTATATATAGATAGATTTTTATTTATGTCAAAAAGTGACTGGCAGATTGACAAAAAAGACACTGGGTGATTCAGATAATGATGATGAGGATGATAATGATGATGATGATGATGATCATCATTCATCATCCTCATCATCATCATCATCATCATCCTCATCATCTCTGTTGGGAACATTTTTGTTGATATCATAATGACCTCACACTTTTCTCCGGCGCTAGCAGAAATATCTGCTCCGAAAAAGATGGTAGAATAAATATACAATTAAATATGTTTAAGTGATATTTTTCTGGATCAAAATAGCCCGAGAAAATTAGGAAATCAATTTTCCTAATTTTCGCGCATGTAGTTTAGAACTGTATGTTGTGTCAAATCAAACGCGGCACAGAAGGGAAAGCAATTTTGAAATAAAGAATAAATTATTTGTGTCTTAGGCTTCTATGATTTGGTTTTTAATTTGCATAAGAATTTAGTTATCTGAATTTTTTTAAAGTTCATCAGATGCAAACGTACAGCAAATAATATTTCAAATGTTTTTGGTACCGAGTTGCACTTTTCTTGTTTACGTACAAGGGAAGCAAAAATCCTCTATTTATTTCCATGGAAATCACAATAATTATAGAGAGTGCTATAACCTCTTGGTTTGGTGCTCTGGAAGTGTTGAGTATCCCTTCATCACCATTATGGTTATTTCCTATAACTCCAACATAAACGAAGGGGAACCACTCTTGACTGATAAATTATTTATTTATTTTCCAATTAAACTAACTCTAACCCTAATCCTAAACCCTAACCCTAACCCTAAACCCATCTTCTTTTTTCCTAGTAGATCAATCAATAAATAAATAATTTATCAGTCAAGAGTGGTTTCCTTTTGTTTATGTTGGAGTTATAGGAAATAACCACCATTACTACCAGGTCCACCCTGCCCTGTTAAGGGTCCCATCTATGGATTAAATAGATTTTTAAAAATGAGTATTAAAAATGTCTTTGTTAAAAAATTGAGTTTGAGAAAAATGGAATACCCAACAAGAATCGATAAAACAAAATGTCTTTGGTATAAAATAACCCTAGATGGGTTAACATGCCAAAATTCTAGATGAGACTAGTTACCTTTTACATAGCACTAATACCTTTGGGAAAGGTATGAATCTCACTATTCTTCCTCCAGCATTGGGTAAATAGTAGGCCAGACTAGGCTCTTTAACCTTGATACGGCAACCAATCTAGAAGAAGGAAAAACTCTGTAACATCCTGCTTGTGTAGAGAGGTTGGTAAATACATAGTTCAGTTCCTTGAAAAATAATGACACTGGTATTGAATAACCCAACAATAGTTGAGATGCCATAAAACCAACCAAGCAGCTATTAATTCAATTACCATTATTTCAGGATGAGGTGACAAGATAGTTAGCAATTTCTTTATATTTCTGATCTAGCCAAGTTACTCTGTCTTTCTTTACTGGCCTAATCAATATAAAACTCATTGACAGTTCTATGTAGAATCCCTTGAAATCTTTTTAGAACTGTCCGTTTTTATTTATTTTTCTAATATTTCTTTCTTTTTTATTTCTTTTTATCAAAAATTTCATCTTGTAATTTTTTTGTTTCTTTTTACTTGAACTGACAAAAGAGAAAACAGTAAAAAAAAAAAATTTAAAAAAAAAGTAAAGAAAATCATACTAAGAAATAAATAATAATATAAATAGATTGAAAAAAAAAATTAGATAAAAAAAAACAACGCCAATAAAAACCCAGAAAGATAACAAAGAGTATCTGTGTCGTTCGTTTGCTTGATTATTTATAAAAACGGTTTAGCAGGACATTTTCCTTAAAGGCTTTACACTGGTCTGATTTAATTTTCGAAAATTTTTTCCCAAAGTTTCTCCCTCTCAAAGTTATTCTCATTTACATACACAACAAATTAAAGAAGCTAGAAGCATAGAAAGAGTGGGGGGTAAGAAGAATGGGTGGGAAAGAAGTGGGTTAGAGTGTGAGTGAAAGAAAGAAAGAAAAAGAAAGATGGAGGTCGAGGGACTAAAAGAGAGTAAAATAAGTGTAGGAAATAAAAGAGAATGAAAGGAATAAAATTTGAAAGAGAGGCTGTAATTAACTGAAAGGTAGAAATACAAGAAGTAGAAAAAATGGTAGGAGGAAGGAAGAAAAGAAAGGAGAAGAAAAATAAAAGTGAGTGAAAGAGAATAAAAGAAGGAGAAAGGAGTAAAGAAGAAAGAGTGAGAGATAGGTAGACTGAATAAAAAGAAAAGAAAAAAAAGGAAAAAGAAGAGACCAAAGAAAAGAGAGAGAAGAAGTTAAAAATTTAAAAAATGTTTAAAACGTAAAGGAGGATTGAAAGAGATTTTAAAAGCAAGAAGATTGAAAGATAATGAATGCGAAAAAAGAAGCAGTAATTAATTCAATAATACAGAAAGGGAGAGAGAGAGAGAGAGAGAGAGAGAGAGAGAGAGAGAGAGAGAGAAGAGAGAGAGAGAGAGAATGAATGAAGGAAGGAAGGAAGGAAGGAAGTAAGGAAAGAAGGAAAAACAAAGAAGTAACGCAGAAACAGAATGAAAGAGAGTGAACAGAGATACAGAAAAAGTGTAAGGCAGTCAAGGGGGGGGGGGTCTGAATGAAAATGAAAATGAAAAGAGACTAAAGGAAAAAGAGGGAGCAAGAGAGTTTGAAAAAAGACAAGAAAAAACGAAAGAGGTGAATTGATTAAGATAGAAATGGAGTAAATAAAAAAAGGAAGAGAAAAGAAAAGAAAGAAAAAGAAAGACAGAAAAAGAAAAAAAGAATAAGAAAAAATAGAAGAAAAGAAAAAAAGGAAGTAAATTAAAATGTAAGAGAAAGAAAGAAAAGAAAGAAAAACAAAAGAAAAAAGAGAAAAAGAGAAAAAAAGAAAGAGGTGAATAGATTAAGATAGAAATGGAGTAAATTAGAACGTTAGAGGAAGAAAGAAAGAAAGAAAGAAAGAAAGAAGAACAAAAGAAGAAAAGAAAGAAAAAAAAGAAGAAAAAGAACGAAAGAGTGAATAGATTAAGATAGAAATGGAAAAATTAAACGTAAAAAGAAAGAAAGAAAGAAAGAAAGAAAGACAAAAGAAAGAAAAAGAAAGAAAAAAGACAAAGAAAGAAAGAAAGAAAAAGACAAAAGAAATAAAAAAAGAGAAAAAAGTGAATAAATTAAGATAGAAATGGAGTAAATTAAAACGTAAAAAAAATAAAGAAAGAAAGAAAGAAAAAAGAAAAAGAAAGAAAGAAAGAAAGAATAAGGAAAAAGAGAAGAAAAGAAAAAATAGGCGAATAGATTATTATGATAGAAATTAAATAAACAAAAATGTAAGAGAAAGAAAGAGCAAAAGTGTGAGAAAGTGCATTTTAAGAATATCTATTACACTGTTACTATGGCAACAGATTACTAAAAGCTCCAGGTTGTTGTAGTTTATCAATTTATTTCATTTTATTTTATTTTTTACATTTTTTAATGAATAAATATGCTAATGTCATTCCTGGAGAAGCCTGGATATTCTCTGTGAACATGTATCCAATTTAGCCAAAAAAAAAGAAAATAAAATGATCATAAAAACCATGCAATTACCAATATTACTTGTCAAGGCTGCATATTTTGACTAGTTTATGTACAAATGTATCTATCCGCCCTGTCAGTTGGGGCGTTAGAATGCACCGACTGCACCTCTGCAGAGGGGTAAGACTCCCCCAATGGGGCCACCTGTTGGCCGTGGGTGGTGACCCGTGATGCTTAAGGATAGAGCCCAGGTGGATGAGCAGTTCATGACTTGCAATACTCCACTTTGGCCCTATCTTGGGCTAGACGGGCGGTCGGAGAGACCCCCTCTGATCAATCGGCTGGTCACGTCAAGCCCTAGCACCTATATGAGTTTCCCAACCCTATTGCCCTTATGGCAAGCTCCAACCCCTTTTTATCATATGGGTGCTAAAGCTGTTTGCATTTCTCATAGTGCTAATACCCTTGGGAAAGGTATGAACCCAATTCTCCCTCCAGCTATGGGTAAATAGCAGGGCAGACTGGGCTCTTTAACCATGGCTTGCTAACCAGTCTAAGAGAAAGAAAACTGAATTCAAACCTGTTAAACACCACTTAAGAAATTGACCTTGTGTCGCATCTTACTCGTGCAGAGGGGTTGGTAAATATATATATATATATAACAAATAAAACTGAGATTTTTTTGTCTTTGCAGATTGGGCTGTCTACAGCTACAGATTTCAGGGCTATAGAGAAGTTAAAATAGTTTAAATATAAGTTATCTAAAAGATGGTTGGATCCTTTTTGAGATATCCCATCTTTTCTTATATAACAAATAAAACTGATATTACTTGTCTTTGCAGATTGGGATGTCTACAGCTAGAATGTTCAGGGTTACATAGACATTCATAATGATCATCATAGCAGGTCCTTTGTATGGCATCCAGAATCAACACAGAACTGATAGATTTAGTTTTTTGCTGGTCGGCCAAACTGGGCACATGCTCATTTTTACTTCTCTAGGATGTTGTATTCATCTTTGATAGCTGGTGTGATAGGAGGTATGTGGTCATATAGCTGCTTTTGTGTGGGGTGCTGCTTCCAGGATTTGTTCAATACAGCACATAGCATTCTTATTTAGTTCCCATCAAGCTTTTTCTCTAAACGTTTTGTTAAAGTCCAAGTGTTGCAGCTATACAGTAGCACTGGTACGGCTATCACATGGAATAATTTTTGCTTTATCTCATCAAAAAGATCAGATTTCCATATGATCGATAATCTGTTAATAGCAGTCCATGTCTTTCCTATGTATATATTGACATGACTTTCTGTAGATGAGATAATACTGCCTATGTATATGAAACTAGCCTAATGATCGTATGGCAACATCTATTAGTAAAATTTCCCCTATGTTTCTATGTATATAGCCATAATCCAAAAAACATGGTACAAGATTTTTTTTTAAAAGTAGGCACAGTGGCCTATTGTCAGTATGAGCCGGACAGCAAAAGCGTCTATCCACTTTTCACTACTGCTAGACCAGGGAGATGGTTTTGCATCTGAGGTGGAATGCCACATCTACTATCAGCTTGGAGAATAAAGCAATTTTCAATCCAATTTGCAAATGAATGATATCTTTTAGGTTTTATAATCATAAGGAATATCATTTCTTCATTGTCTGAATTCTCCCTCCTTCTTAAATAGAAGCCTCAATATCATCATGGACAGTTGTTAACTAAGAATTGCAAATTAGAATCATATATATCATTATGGAGAGCTGTTAACTATGATACTGATTAGAATCCTTCCCCTTCCTTCTTAACTCTTAGCCTTACTTTAAAGCCACTCACAGTGTCTTTCCCACCACTGAGATCCTACCATAAACGGCTGGCAGCTGCTCTCACACGTGTCACTTGTTTACAGTGAAAAATCAGTATGTCAACACCTCTGCCATCTTTTGATTTTTTCTGTGAACCGACCTGAAACTGGTACTTGCTCCTTTGTAATAGGAAATCAGTTGAAGGTAAAGAATAGGTAAAAAATTCTGAACCATCTGACCTTTAGGCACCCCTTTTGCGATCTCAATTCATAAGGTCATGTTTTTCATTTACACCATCAAAATCCGGTTGTTTGTTAACAGACGATTTTTAGAGTTTTAAAAAAATTATAAAACTAACTAACCTAACCCTAACCCTAACCCTAACAAACAACCAGATTTTGACATGGTAAATGAAAAAGAATAGGTAAAAAATACCAAGAAATTTTGATGATGAGGGAAATTTGGTAGGCAAAGCTTTAAATTATAGAAATAGAAATAAAAAAAAGTCAATCATCGAGGAGTCATTCCCCATTTCACTAGCGCTATACCAAGGAGATTTTTGCACCTGAGGTGGAGCGCCACACTTACCATCAGCTCCTTACTTTACCACACAGATCCCTGTGCTACTCATACAATGAGTTGGCGAGGGCCAGTATTGAACTAGGAACCTTGTGGTTTCTAGCCGAACGCTCAACCGACTGAGCTAACCCGGCCCTATTTATAGAAATGAAATAGAATTTCTCAATTTGTAACCTTCGTTAGGTTACAACAGTTTTAATGCCTGAAGAAGTGTAGGCAGGTAGAAATGGGGCAACCCGTTGGCCGTGGGTGGCAACCCATGATCCTTAAAGACAGATTCCTGGCTTAGCAGTCCATGACATGCTACACTCCACATTCTACTATATACATATGCTTCAAAGGAGTCTAATAATAGATGAGAAAAACTTTCTATCAGGGACCCCACTCTCAAAAAGTGTTTTAATACTTTTGAGAGGGTCCCTTGGAAAGGATTTTTCATTTATCCCCTTCATTTCATTCATTTTTATTTCATCCATTCATTCATTTCACTGTTAATTTTTAACTATATATATATATATATATATATATATATATATATAATATACAAAACATATTGGTGAACCTTTGCGGTAAGAAAAAACCTGGCAAATAGTTCGATAGTAAAAATATACTACCACACTTCACCTGGGTAAAAAAATGAAAATAAGAACACACCAAGAGGGTCGTACCAACCAAAAATAATTGATTAATAATATAACACTTGGCCAAAAGAAAAAAAATTATATACATATATATGAAAAAAAATATATATAGAAACCACTTGGATTATCTCAAGCTAAAATGTAAAAAGTGCTCAATACCTAAGTAGAACAAATAATAAAGTTAAACCTAATGAGTCACATATACCTACTATAGTTTAGCTTAGTAGCTCATCAGGGCAAGAATCTATGTATGTGCATATATATATATTTGGACTGGACAGGGGAGGGGGTCAGATCAATTAACTGGTCATGTCAAGCCCTAATACTTATATGATTGTCCCAACCCAATTACACTTATGGCATATCCCCAATCCATTTAATCAAAGACCATGATTCAAATGGGTACCCAATGAGTTCATGAGTCATCTTTTTGTTGGGGTCTGTGTTCACAAGAGGATAGTTTGTGCTCATTTTGAACATTATGTATCCACTCAGGTCAGATCGGGTCAGCTCAGTATTTACTCTCTGAAAGTAAGTAATCTTGTGGTCCCTGCAAGATGTTAATTGAACAGGTGATTGGCTCGACCAGGTAACCACAGTGCTGCTCAAAATACCATCATGTAGCACAGCATGCTATCCTGATTATTCTTGAGTTGATGGTGTAAGATAGGATATATATATATATATATATATATATAGTCATCTGGTCTATTATATATATATATATATATATATAATATATATATATATATATCTTTTGATGTTTTGATGTTTCGGATTATACCGCTGCCACTTCCAGCCGATGTCATCCATTCCTGATGAAGGTTTCCATTGTAAACCAAAATGCTCGAGTATCGACTATAAATTTCCATCCATCATTACATCCCATGTTTGTTTCTAAATTTTCACATACACACACACGCACCCACATACACACACATATATATATATATATATATATATATATATATATATATACATATATATATATATATATTGTCTGTTGTTTACAGATTTGATCTCTCTGGTGATTGTAAAATATATACACCGATGTATGTATTTATCAGTTAAAATACCGTTCCTTAATGGCAGCTGTTGACGGCTGAGAGGTTAAAAACAGGGCTGATGAAAAGTCAGTTGGGTTTTGCTCCTGGTCAGAATTAGTTGCCGTGTCTGGATGTGGATGAGATGTGAAACTTCGAAACACAGTGTCTGTGAATGACTTTTTATGTATATATATATATATATATATATATATATATATGTGTGTGTGTGTGTGTGTGTGTGTGTGTGTGTGTGTTATTTTGTGTACCTGCCAAAATAGCTTTTATTTGATTAAGTAAATTGAATAAGTAAATAAAGAAATTGACATTGTGTCACATCCTGCTCCTGCAAAGGGATTGGTAAATATATATATATATATATATATATATATATATATGTGTGTGTGTGTGTGTGTGTGTGTGTGTGTGAAGAGAAACGGAAGTGAATCCGACAGTATGTAGTATAGTGAAAAAATTGAAAAAACACAGGTTTAAATAAACTTACCACACATTTTATTTAAACCTGTGTTTTATCAAATTTTTCACTATACTACACACACATATATATATATATATATATATATATATATATATATATATATATATATAACTTTCAAAGACAGAAATACTTAAATATATTTATCTATATATATATCTATATATATATCTATATCTTTATCAGTCTATTTATCTATCTATTTATCTCTCTCTCTCTCTCTCTCTCTATATATATATATATATATATATATATAATATATGTGTGTGTGTGTGTTATTTTGTGTACCTGCAAAATAGCTTTGGCTTGAATAAGTATTGATTTTGGTTTTGGTTGGCATGAAGTTAAAATCAGATCCTTTAACTATTGACTAAGCAAAACGGTAGAGATATAAAAGGGTGAGTGAATGAGCTTTTAGACCTTGATGAAGAAATTATGAAAAACAAGATGTTTATTTGCAATTTTCTTTCCTTTTGCTCAATCGCAGGGAAAAACTAGGATTTCATTTTGGAAAATATTGATGATTCTTCAAGATATTAGCTTAGTTTTCATAATTATGTAATAGTTCAGTTTCTTCCTTTCTTTCCAGCAAAGTAAGGTCTTTAAAAATATCAAAAGAAACCAAAAAAATAAAAGAGAGAAAAATGGAGTTGTAATAATGTTTTTTTCTAAAAGCTCTTTCCATAACAATTTTAGATCGAAATGTTGGCATTAAATTACAATTTGGTTAGTAATCTATATTTTGATATTACTTAATATTGTATAAAGACTTGGTTGGTTGGTTGGTGGTTGGTTGGTTGGATTTTATGGCATGTTAACCTTTGGTTATTTTATGTGAGTGACAAAAATAAAGGCTAAGAAGTAACAATATTCCATCAGGACACACCCTGTGTTCATTCCATGTTAAGATTTTGGTTTTTTGAATGGATTTTATGGCATGTCAACCCTTGTTGGGTTATTTTATGCAGAAGATGTTTTGTTTTATTCATTCTTGTTGGTATTCATTTTTTTTAAACTCAATTTTTTTAAACTCAATTTTATTTAAACTCATTTTTTGATCTACTTAACCATAGATGGGATCTTAACAGGTACTACCACTCCGGGTCAGAGTGAATTTGGAAGCAATGGGGATGAAGGACTGTTCCCCTCCCCCAAAGTTCCTGAATTGGGACTTCACCACTAGATGCAGTTTAACATCATACCCAGGACACTAATACCCTCAGTCACTGCCTTCTAGCATTGGGTTGGGGGTTTGCTATAAGGATAATCATATAGGTGCTATGGTTTGATGTGACTAGCCAGTTGATCAGGGTGGGGTTCTCTGACCATCCATCTAGCCCTAGTAAAGGCTAAAGTAGAGTGTGGCATGTCATTTTATCCTTAATCCTCATGGGTCGCTACCCATGGGGATTTTACCCCTCTGCAGAGGTGCAGTTGGTGTTTTCTACAGCCCCAGAAGACAGGCTTTGTATGAATTGTTTACACGTTTAAAAGGATTGTGTGGCTATAACACTGTTATATTTGTTGTGCATGATGTTAAAAGACACCTGAAGAGGCCAAAGTGGTCAAAACATTGTAAATATAACAACTAAAAAGGAAGATGTACAAATAGTTTAATAACAACTCCTCATCTCAGAAATTTATAGCAATATAATTATATATATATTTTTTACTACTATATAACTATACCATCATTATCACATAATTCTTAGTTTACTGATAAAGAAAGCTGTGGAGAGCCATGTTCTTCCAATAATAGTCATGGTAATTTACAATGTATTGTTAAAGAAAGTTGTGAAGGTCCATGATATACTAATAACAGTCATAGTAATTCATATTTTTCTGATAAAGGAAGCTGTGAAGAGCCATGATCTTCTAATAACAGTCATGGAAATTCACAGTTTACTGATAAAGGAAGTTGTGAAGAGCCATAATCATCCCATAATATTTGTGGTAATTCACAGTTTTCTGGTAAAGGAACCTGTAAAGTGCCATAATTCCCCAATGAACCATGATCACCCAATAAAAGTCATGGTAATTCTTTATTACCGATAGAGGAAGCTGTGAAGATCCATGATCACCCAAGAGTATTTGTGGGAATTCACAGTTTACTGATAAAGGAAGCTGTGAAGAGTCTTGATCTTCCAATAAAAATCATGGTAATTCACAGTTTACTGATAAAGGAAGCTATGAAGAGCCATGAACTCCCAAGAATATTTGTGTTAATTCACAGTTTACCAATAAAGAAAGCTGTGAAGAGCCATGATCTTCCAATAATAGTCATGATAATTTACAATTTACTGATATAGGAAGATGCGAAAGCCATGACCACCCAAGAATGTTTCTGGTAATTCAACATTTTACTAATAAAGGAAGCTGTGAAGAGCCATGATCACCCAATAAAAGTCATGGTAATTCAGTTTACTGATAAAAAATCTATGAAGAGCCATGATTACCCAAATTGTGAAGGGACATGACATTTCCTTACCCCCACCATAACACATTGAAAGTAGAAAGTCATGTCTACTTATTTTTAATTTTGAAGAAACAATAAATACTCCCCTCCCCCCTTTTTTTGGTTACTGACGGCAATGATTTTTGAATGCATAGACTGAGAATGTAATCTTATAAATAGAATAAAAGTGTAAAAAAAATCAATTAATTTCAAAAAACTAATCAGTATTCTCAAACATTAAAAAGAAATATATAGAAAGAAAGTGAAAGTGAAAGTGAAAGTGAAAGAGTGGAGTGTACAAGAGATAGATAGATAGATAGATAGATAGAGAGATAGAGAGAGAGAGAGAGAGAGAGTGAGAGAGAGAGAGGGGAGATTGAGTGAGAGAAAGAAAGAAAGAAGGAAAGAAGGAAGAAAAAAAATGAAAAACAGTGTGAAGAGAGAGAAGGAAATATATAGAGAGAAAGAAAGAGGGATAAAGAGTGTTCAAGAGAAAGGAAGAGGGAGAGAGCGAGAGATTGAGAGAGAGAGAGAGAGAGAGAGGTGCAAGAGAGAGAGAGAGAGAGAGAGAGAGAGAGAGAGAGAGAGAAATAAAACAGAAAAATATATAGAGAGAAAGAGAGCAAGGATCAAAGAGAAACAGAAAAGGGGGAAGGAGTGCACAAGAGAGAGAGGGGGAGAGGGGATTGAATGAGAGAAAGAAAGAGAGCAAGAAGAAAAAAAAATGAAAAACAGTGTGAAAATGAAATATAGATAGAGAAAGAAAGAAAGAGGGATAAAGAGTGTTCAAGAGAGAGAGAGAGGGGGAGAGAGAGAGAGCATGTGTGTGTGTGCACGAAAGAAAAGAAAGTCACAGAAAGAGTGTGCAAAAGAGACAAACTTTGAGAGAGAAAGAGTAAGTTAAAGAGAGAGACAGAGAGAAAGTGACTCTGATAGAGAGAGAGAGAAAGAGAAGAGAGAAGAGAGAGAGAGAGAGAGAGAGAGGAGAGAGAGGGGGAAGGTGATAGTGTGAAAGTGAGAGAGAGAGAGAGAGAGAGAGAGGGGGGGAGGGGCAGAAAGAATGTGCAAGAAAGAGACAGAAAGAGAGGCAGAGGGAGTGTGCATGGGGAGAACACAGAGAAAGAGTCAAAAAGAAAGAAAGATAGAGAAAGGGAAAGAGAGAGAAAATTGAGAGAAAGAGAGAGAGAGAGAGAGAGAAAGAGAAAGAGAGAGAGAGAGAGAGAGAGAGAGTTTGAAAAACAGAGAAAGAAAGAATGGAATAGTTAAAGAGACAGTGAAAGAGAGAAAGAGAGAGAGAAAGAGAGAGAGAGAGGAGAGTGAAAGAGAGATTGAGAGAGAGAGAGAGAGGAGAGCGTGAAAGAGAGAGATAGTGAAAATGAGAGAGAGAGAGTGAAAGAGAGAGAGACAGATAAAGAGAGAGAGAGAGAGAGTGTGTGAGAGAGGGGAGAGTGAGAGAGAGAGAGAGAGAGAGAAGAGAGAGAGAGAGAGAGAGGGATCTTTACCACAGATACATTTCTATTCTTGACTCTAAATCTGAACATCTTTTTTCTTTGATCATTTTTTTCTTTTATTTGCTTCATAACTTGAAAAATTAACCCTTACAATGTAGAACCACTCATTAAATATAATATTTAGATTGTAAATTGAACCCCTCACTAAATACAATACTTTGAAAATTGAAATCGTCTCTTAAAAACTTAAATTGTATTGGCATTTTTAATGTCCCAGAATCATGTACTATCGTTTGTTTTGGAGCTATGTATACCAACTTTTTATACCAGCTATGCGTAAAAATAGTAGTATGAACTGGGCTCTTTAACCTGGGTATGACAACCAATCTAGAAAAAGGAAAGCTCTGATTTCAAACTTGTTAAAATCTGTTTGAAAAAATGACCTTGTGTCAAATCCTGCTCATGTGAAGGGGTTGGGTAAATACATAAATCTGTTCAAGATTTTGCTTATGAAATTTAAACATGCCCTACCTATTGAAAATTGACCTTGTGTCACATCCTGCTCATGTGAAGGGGTTGGGTAAATACATGAATCTGTTCAAGATTTTGCTTGTGAATTTAAACGTGCTCTACCTATTGAAAATTGACCTTGTGTCACATCCTGCTCTTGGTGGAGAGGTTGGTTTAAATGCATTCATAGCTGAATAGGGTTGCTGAAAAGCCAAGCCGCCAAGAAAGGAATGACCTTTTTATTTTAATTCTTATTGGATTTTGTTACTTGGAAGTGTTGAGGAAACTTGAGAAATAACGTGCCAAGTGCATTGATCTGTGGGATGAATATGCAGTAACACATGCATGTTTCATGGTTCAAAGACATTTACTTGTTGGTGGGGCTAGAAAACATTTTCAGCACCCTCTCATACAGGCAAGCATACACACACACTTACCCAAATAGATATGGGTTCTTACAAAAATCTATACATATGTACACACACCTATATATACATATACAAATAAATAATGGACAGTTATTATCAGAATATGTTATTTAAAGGGAATTTTGTGATTTTTTAGAACTAGTTTAGCTAAATAAGGGGATATATTATAAATATATAACCTTACAACATATAACCTTACAACATATATGGATGACCACAAAATGATATGGAAACCATTCTTACTTCTAATACCATACCTCAACGCTTAGGCTTTTATAATATATCCCCTTATTTAACTAAACTAGTTTTAAAAAATCA
>CM042151.1:56829268-56856768 GCA_023376005.1 Doryteuthis pealeii | reverse complement strand
TATATACATGAATATATGCACACACATATATATATGTGTAAGTATGTATATATACATATATGAGATGGAGAGTGCGTTTGAATACGTTTTATGTGTGTGTCGTTCTTTTAGTTATTATGAGAAATCAGATACTCAAGAAATATTTTGATTTCCATCCAGTGAAGTGCCATCTGACAAATGTATGTCTTCACGGACTTGGATGTGTTCAGGCATTTTCAGGATGTGTCAAGATGTGCGTCAGTTGCAAACGCGTGTGTAGACATATGTTCGTAAATGCAAAATGGAACAAAGCACAGAAAACCGTGTAGTCATCTGACATTAGAAGATGAAGAAAAAGACATCAAAGGCAATAAAGAAGAAGAAGAAGAAGAAGAAGAAGAAGAAGAAGAAGAAGAAGAAGAAGAAGAAGAAGAAGATTTAAATGGGTAGGGGAGTGGGAAGAAGAGAAAGAAGAAGTAATAAAGAAAGAGAGAGGGAGGGAGAGAGAGAGAGAGAGAGTGGGGAGAGGGAGGGAGAGAAAGAATCAAGAAAATGTGCTTCTTGGGTGGAACATTAGCCAAAGTGTTTGAGCAGGAAACAAACACATGAGACTAATCACGGAAGCCACAAAATGTTCATGTTCAATAGGTTTGCAAATCTGTACAACAAGGAAGGGATACATGCCAACTACGGTGCAGAGGCTAGGAACCCTCTCCTCCTGAAACCTGAAGACACACATTCAGGACGTGTGTCTGGCTCGGTTCCACCGTATAAACAAATCAATAAGTAACAGTATGACTCTCATCACCACAAGGAAAATCTAAGGGCCCAGCAGTGGACAATGGAAAAGTTCACTAGAAATAAATGAATAAACTGAAGAACATATATATATATATATATATATATATATATATATATATATGCGTGTGTGTGAGTGTAAGTTTGTGGGAGTGGGGGTGATAGTTTATGGAGAATATGCATATCATTTGTAGTCAACTAATAAACAAGGAAAGCTCAATAGGCATATAATCATATGTTATATATATATATATATATATATATATATATAATATATATATATATATATATATATATATATATATATAATAAATTAGTAAAATTAAAAGCAAAATAGATGACCACAAAGAAATAAATTCATCTAGTACATTTAATATAGTTGTAGTTAATAAAATTACAAACTTTAAGTTTTATGCTAAGAAACTTTAAGTTTTATTGAAGAAAGTATGAGTTCATGCCTTCATACATTTTTTATGACTCTCCTGATGATTGCAACTTAAAGACTTAAAGTTGCAAAATGAAAAATAAGCTTCCAATTTCAGTAATATATATAAATATATATGTATCAATATATATATGTGTATATATATATATATGTATACATATATGTGTATATATATATATGTATATGTTAATTTTTTTTCACAATAGGTGTGTCATAAAAGTGCCGAGTTTGAAGCTGTATTTACCAAGATAGAAATGAACAATGAATGGAAAGTTAATTTTTTCAGAATTCAAGGTGTGTCAAAAAGTACAAAAAATCTTGATACTTTTTTGACACACTTTGTATGTATATATATATATATATATATATTTCTCTATATATATTAGAATACATATATTATTATCTATGTTTAAACACACCACACACACACACACACACACAGACACGCATATATATATATATATATATATGTGTGTGTGTGTGTGTGTGTGTGTATATTTGAGAACAATGGGAATAAATCTCATGATATATAAGTATTTAATTATTATTCTTATACATATATATATATATATAGTTAAAATTTTCATTATGCTGGTATATATAACCTTAAACCTGAACAAATGGAACATCATATTTTTATCAAAGCAATTTACTCAAAGTATTCTATCTAAAAATAAAGCTATTTCAAGTACAATTACAACTTATGGGGTCTGCAAAACAGGCTTAATATCATTTTTAAATTCCAAAATGGGTAATTCCACAATGCTCATGAGAATCCTTCACTTCTTCCTAAACAGAAGCATTCATATCTATCTGCACCACTAATTACCCATAGCTGGGGAAAGAATAGTTGGATTCATACCTTTCCTTAGGGTATCAGCACTACGTGAAATGCAAACAGCCTCATCCTGGATTTGAACTTGTATATATATATATGTATTATATTATAAAATTATATAAAAGGTTGTGCATAAAAAGCATGCATGATGCTCTAATAACAGAGCAGTTATAAAACCTATAAATAGTATTATATATATATATATATTATATATATATATATATAGTATCCAATTGCTGCTTTAACTTTTCCGTCACAGTGGCATCAGTAACTAATTCAAAAATATATTAAGAATACAGAGCAGTAATAATACTAATAATATTATTATTAGAGGAAAAATAAAGGGTCTACTATGGTTTCAATCAAATTGAAATGATTTCTTCAGGACCCTACCCTACATTAACTAAGTCTATGTAATAACCTACTCGATTTTCACCAGAAGGATCTTCAGGGTTAAATCCACTGAATTAATCAAGATATTGATTAATTGCAGTCGATTGCACGTGTTTATGTGAATTCCGCTGTTTCCATAGTATTTGTATATAATCAAAAAGTGCTCAATTGTTAAAAGAATATAATATTAACATTTTGCGAACTGTAGCTTCATCGAGGATTTATTTAGGTCTTTGTTGGGCAGCCCACACTGTTTTATCAGAGTTCAAATGAAGGCTAATGTTCTGAGCTGCTTTCACCAGGCTATGCAGCAGGGATTCAGCCTGTGCAGGTGTATTTGCAAGAAGTGCTAGATCATCTGTGTAGTCAGCATCTGTAACTTATATTTATAAATGGTACTAATTTTTAAAATACCTTCAATCTCATCACTATTGCACTTTCATCTCCTGATTTTTTAAAGTGTGTTTTAATTTTTATTTGTTTTTTGTTTTTACAAATTTTTTGTTTTACAATTTTTTTGTTTTTATATACAATGGTTCATCTATTAATTGTTAAATGTTTGTTTGTGATGTTTTTCTAACCATAAATGTGCCTTAATACCATATATATATATATATATATATATATATATATATATATATTCATATTATCAATCAAAGCCTGAAGAAGATACTAGAAGATCTGAAACACGTGTTGCACATGTAAAACAAAAAGAATAAAAAATTTATTTCTGAGAACAAAATACATTTTGCGGACCTTCCTTTTTTATAAAATATTGAATTTTCTCCCGTTGGAACCAGAACAACATTTATATATATATATATATATATATATGGTATTTGTGGAAAAGGTGACTTACCGGTGAAAATGGTCACAACTAACCATTATGACCATTTTCACCGGTAAGTCACCTTTTCCACAAACCATATATATATATATATATATATATATATATATATATATATTATATATTTGATCATGCGCATGGATGCCTGAATAAAGCACCGGCACAAAAATCCCTGGAATTCCTGTAATAGGGTCAAACAACTACTGGGCACAAAGGGACCCCCACTGCACAAACTTTCTTGCTAAGCTACGAGCCGATCTACAAAATACAGGACTAAGCGCCCTATCATCTGGCAAGAAGCTAAGGATACTTGCAAACGAAATGACATAGTGGCTTCAGATGAAGAAGTACTGAATGCTGCTATAGGATGTTCCGAACTACTACAGTGCTAGAAAACAGTAAATCATCATCAAATTTACAACAAGAATAAATATAATAGCATATATATATATTTACATATCCATCATATATACATATTAATGTTTTTTCTTGATAAGTAAATATTATTAATGCTATGTTTATTTTGGCAGATATAGACATGTTGTACATACACACATGTATATATATATATATATATATATATATATTATATATATTTTATTGTGTGTGTGTGTGTGTGTGTGTGTGTGTGTGTGTGTATTAACTCTTACCGTCCTATACCACCTCATTCCGCCTGGCCAGAAGTCACATTTGTTTTCCTAATCCACCCCAAATGATAGCCTTTGTTGAAATGTAATATTAAACATATTTAGAAGTCTTTGATTTAAGGGAAATAATAGGTAAATTTAGATGCAAAGGTCATTTTTAGCCATTTTTTAATATATCCTTACAGGAATGCTCTGGACAGGATGTTAAGAATTAATTCAAAATTTATTTAGTTAAATTTAGTAATGTAGTTCTAACAATATTTTAGTGACCGACCCAACCTATGTCTACAATTGCAGATCGATTCAAATCTATTATTTAAAAGGTTTTTCCTATCTGGGAACCTAATTATACTTAACTTTTCTTGTAGACAAAGGTACCATGGATCATTTAGAGATCTGCACATATATATATATGTGTGTGTGTATGTTAATTCAAAATGATTGTGAAGATACATTTTTCATTTCATTTCATATAGAGCTAATACTCTTGGAAAGTTATGCATCCAACTATTCTTTCTGATCTCAGTGACAATTCTTCCAAGCTATAGCTGTATTTGTGCTACTCTATAGCTGCACCACTTAGAGCCTAACGAAGTGCATAGAAAAAAACTAGATGGGAGTTGCACTAGAATGGTGCGTGTGGTCTTAAAGAAACTATAGAAACAACATCCCACAAGATGTATGGCCACTTGCCCCCCCCCTGAAACAAACCATCTGAGTAAGACAAACAAGACATGCTAGACACTTCTGAAGAAGTCAGGACAAAGAGACATTTTCTTGTTGAAGCCTATCCATGGGCACACTAGTGTGGGCTATGCAGCATGGAACTACATTGATCACCTCTGTGTGGATTCTGGATGCTGCACAGAGGATTTCCTATGAGTGATAGCTAATAGGGACAGTAGAGGGAAGTGTCATGAATATCTGTGTTGCTGGCATGACCAGATGATAATGATGAAATTCTAGCTACTTGACTATTTACCTGGACTGACATGTGTCAACCCAAACCTATAAAAGTAAAAATAAGATGTGATGGAAGAAGAAGAAAACAAATGTTTTGAAAGAAAGGATTTATTTGGAATTACTTTTGTTTAAAATGTTTGTTGAAATTCCATGAGAAATTTGCTGGGGTTGAATATTTTCGAGAGAATTATAAACATTGGCTGAGGAATGTTGGATTGTTTTGGCTAAAAATTCCAGTGTGGCAATTTGACAATATACAATGGAATTAAAATATGACTTAAGAAAGTAATCAGCAGGTTATTGGTAGGTAATACAATAATCAGCTGATTATCTGTAATTATAAAAGATGGGGTGAATAGTTTGGAACAGACGGAGAATTAGAGGAGAGCAAAGACTAGTCCACAAAGGGTCTATTAAGGCAAACACCATGACCCAGCCTAGAATTAACCTATTGAAAATTGAAAGGCCTTTCTTTCTTTCTGTCTGTCATCCTCTCCAAGCTGCCAGCTGACAGTCGATTTGACAAGCTCAGCATGTCAAATTTAAGTGACTCTGTTATTCTAACCTTCTTTCTATCTCTCTCTACATTGCCGACTACTAGAATTTGTCACAGCCAAAAAAATAAAAATTTGCTGAAAGAAAGTGCAGGATCCATCATATATGTACTTAAATGCAAAGTACACACACATATATTTACTAAACACTTCCAGGTCAATTTTTAAGTGGAGTTTAACAGGTTTGAATTCAGTTTACTTCTCCTATACTTGTTGCCATAACAAGGTTAAAGATCCCAGTGTGCCCTACTATTTACCAATAGCTTGAGGGAGAATGATTGGATTCATATCTTTTTTAAGGTTATTCGCGCTATGTGAATTGCAAACAGCTTCATCAAGGATTTGAGCTCAGATTACCATGTTGTTTTCTTACGATGATAACCATAACACCATGAGAGCCTCTATAAATTATATATATATATATATATATATATATATCTAACCTTTGGAATGGATGTACTACTAGGCTGGTTTGAATTCAGAGTTTTTTTTCTCTTAGACTGGTTGCCTAAGACTAAACAAACCAGTCTGCCCTACTATTTTACATACAATATATTGATATATATATATATATATATATATATATATATATATATATATTGATATAAATATAAGTTATAAATGCATATAATGATTAAAATTAGAATGCAGAATCGGAAACTTTAAACCTCCAAATCCATAATAACTATGATGTGCTAATCAGAAGTCTTCACTCCTTTGTAAATAGAAGCATTGATATCATCATTGACCACTGTTGGAATTGGAATGGTTTTATGAAAAAAATCTTAAGTTCAGTGTGTATATAATATAGCAATCCATGAGTATATATATATATATATATATATATATATATATATATATATATATACTTTGGTGTGGTACCAGGTTTCTTGGTACAAGGTGATTCTAGGCTGGTCCTATTTTCTACCAGTAGTTTATGGTAGAGTTCAGGTTCCATAAGAGAGCTCAATGTTTAATTATTGTAAACTGAGCAAAGTTATTTGTGAATAAATGCCTGTCTAAATAAAAGATATACGTGGTCTGAAGAAGCTTGTGGACCCTAGATACCCACGAGTGGAAATGGTCCATAACCACGATACCTATGGTATTTAAGGCCTTTTTATTCTCAAATATATATATATATATATATATATATATATATATATAAGTAAAAAATATGTCTAATAAAAAATAAATAGAATCCTTATTGTTTTGAATTTTTTTTGTTTTCCTTTCAAGTTTTCTAACAATTTTATCGATGTTATCATCTTGAAAGGTGTTAATGAGTTATCCAAAAGAGTTATTAGTAAACCAAGAATTTATAGTTCTTTTTTTAACCATTATTTATTATTTGTCCAAACAATCATTATCAATTATTGTTTTGTTTTTGTCACTAAGGTGATGCTAAATAACACTGGCGGTTTATTTTTTTAAATGTATCTAACAACCTAAGCAAAAGTGATTTAGAATAAAAAAATAAAAATACTTAAAGCGTTTTAGAATATTGTAGCTAGTTTCATAATTACCATATTTGACGGCATATAAGATGCACGGGCATATAAGACACCCAACCATTTCAGCAGGTCAGATTCAGGAAAAAAAGTTTTTACTGTATTTAAGCATATATTGTTGAAAACAGTCTAACTGTGCATTACACAAGCAGAAACATAGCTGTATAAAAGCAATTTGGCAGTACAGGGTAGGTAAAAGTTCTGAGCATAAGCTGGGTTAGTAAGTATCATAGAGAAGATTAGCGTAGGTCTCAAACTTCACCTACGATGTATAAGACACTGAGCAATTTTTTGAGCCAAAATTTTGGAAAAAAAGTGCGTCCTATATGCCGTCAAATACAGCATTTGTGGGTTGTCTAAATTTTATCTATAAAGCTTAAAAGATTTTTTATTTTTTTATAGTGCTTTCAGCATGAAGTGTTTTTGTATTATTAACTAGAATATTTCTATATGTTGTAGTAGAGCAAAGCCATAATTCTTGAAGAACATTCTCAGAAATACCAAAAAAAAGAAAAAAAAGTAGGACATTTCTTAGAATTCTCTTTTCCTTGATTTGATATTCTAATTCATCGGAGGATGATTGGTTGGTTTATTAATTTTAACGGCATATCAACCCGTCCAGGGTTATATCATGCCTAGCGGTTGGGGTGTTATACATATTGTGTATTCATATATATACTTTTAGTAATTGGTTTTAACAATGTGTTAGCATTATTGGGAATTATATTGTATGGCATTGATTTGTTTCATGTCTATATTCTATGGTATAATTTTATTTCCCTTAAAAAGGAGAAAATATCCCCAATGTTAACATTTTCAAATAGATCCTTCATATTGTTTGCTTTAAAATAATGTTTTCTGATGTGAGCAAAAAATCTGCATTCCATCAATAAGTGTTTGACTGTCAGGGGTGTTTGACATGTTTCACATTGTGGTTGTTGTTCTTGTTTGAGTATATAAGAGTGTGTTAGTTTTGTATGACCAATGCATAATTGGGACATAATGACTTGTTCCTTTCTAGACTTCCTTAAAGTTGGTCTGCAGCATAGTTGATAATGTGCTTGACTAATCAGGGATATATAGAGACTTAGAGTAATGGTTATTGCTGTAGAAAATGGAATCGACAGCACAGGTTCAAATCCTGAATGAACCTGTTTGTGTTTTCCTTTTTACTAATATTATTGACCAATATTCGTGACTTTGATTCTAACAGAGTGCCCAATACTTCTGGCCTTGTGCCACAACTACTCACCTATTCTATTAATACTTTTGTCTTTGATTCACAACTGCTTTTTCTTAACCCTGTACTCATAATCACCCTCTGCCAGATGCACTCATACTCACCTCCTCCTGCCAAATGCACTCATACTCAACTCGTGCCAGATGCACTCATACTCAGCTCCTGCCAGAGGCATTCATACTGACCCCCTACTATTCACACTCACCCATTCTGTCAATACATTTGTCTCTAATTCAGAATTTCTTTTTCTTAACCCTTATTCATACTCACCTCCTACCAGATTCACTCATACTAACCTCCTACCAGATGTACTCCTCTCCTACCAGATTTACTTGTACTCCCCTTATACCAGATTCACTCGTACTCTCCTCCTACCAGATTCACTCATACTCCCTCCAACAATATTTGTTCATACTCACCTAGCAGATTCACTCATACTCCCCTCCAGCCAGATTCACTCATACTCACCTCCTACCAGATTTACTTGTACTCCCCTTATACCATATTCACTCATACTCACCTCCTACTAGATTCCCTAGTACTCTCTTCTACCAGATGCACTCATACCCACCTCATACCAGATTCACTCATACTCACCTCTTACCAAGATCACTCATACTCACCTCCTACCAGAGTTACTTGTACTCCCTTCTAGTAAATTCAACCGTACTCCCCTCCTACCAGATTTACTCAAACTTTTGGGAAAGGCATGAATCCATTCCTTCTCTTGTCCAACTATTGATGAGTAATAAGGGAGATAGGGTTTTCTTGCCTTGGTAAGGCAACCAGTCAAGGAAGAGGAAAACTCTGAATTCAAACCAGTAGTGCTCCACTTAAAAATTGACCTTGTACCACATCCAGCCCATACAGGAGGGAGTACAGCAAATACATACAAACTTATATGTACCAAATGCATTAATTTCTTTTAAATGCATATATATATATATGTATATATATCTATATATACATATACATATTTGTGGCCGTGGTAATTGTGTATGCTTGCTATTGGCACTAGAGTGGGGTGTTCAAGCCTAGCTAAATACCAGGATTATTTATATATAACAGCTTTCAGGGCAGACATTGCGAGTGGGAGCAAAGTAAATCTTCTGTGTAGAAAATTTTCTTGGCATCGATACAGCTTGGTCATGTGACAGAGTCAGCTGAGTTGAGTAAGCTTCTCTCTTGTTTCTTTCTATCTTCATCTGTTCATATCTATCTATCTCGATCTATTTTTATCAACCTATCTATTTATCTATCTCAGTCTATTCATATCTATCTATCTATCTATCTATCTATCTTTTTCAGTTTGTTCATATCCCTCTATCTATCTATCTATCTATCAATCTATCTATCAATCAACCTAAGTCTGTTCCTATCTGTCAATATATTTATCTTAGTCTATTCATATATATATATATATATATATATATATATATATCACAGTTGGTTCATCTTATATATATATATATACATATATATATATATATATATATGTCACGGTTCATATCTATCTCAGTTTATTCATATCTATATCTGTCAATTCATATATGATAATAGTATTTGTTCATATCTATCAGTCAACCTATCTATCTATGTGTATTTCATTCTATCTATCTAGGTGTATTTCATTTTAAAATGTATACAGAAACACTGAAACAGAATCTACCACATGGAATCTACACACACATTCCGTTTTGGCATTTATGTATACATTTTAAAATCCAAGAATGTTCACGTTTTCATCAACCATTTTAAAATAGGCCGACCGACCACAAAACAAAAGGGTCTTGAAAATTTCTTATTTTCTGTGATATTTTTATTTTTTCCCTCAAACTAACGAAAGCCCTGATGAAGATATATTGAAACAGATTGAAACACTGCAGCATAGGCAAAATAAACATTACTCGTTTATAAATTTTTCATAATATTACATACTGTCCAATTTACTTGCACTTTTTCCTCATACATAAATATATATATATATATATATATATATATATATATATTATAATGGAGATTGTGTGTTTTTCTTTCTGTAACTGAAACTATATTACTACTCAAGTCACAATTCCCTTAGTTATTGACATCATATTCTCCATGATTTTATTTTAACCTTTTTAATAATTAATAAAATTGTCTTACATTATTAATACTGTTAACCATATCTACATACGAATAACATGCAATTGTATTTATATATACAACAAAATAGCGGTTTACAGTGTGAACGGGAATGCTAATTTGCATATTGATATTAAAAAATCGAATTTAATAAATATGTGTTCAGTGTTATTGATTTCTAACTGTTTGGTTTTATTTTAATGAATATAAGCAAAAATCTCTTCAATAAATCTTAAATGAAATCCATTAATAAGAAAAAATAACTGTAAGTTTATTCTTACTTCCTATTTTAACTAAATACTTACATTAGAAAAAATAGCAATGAAAGACGAGAGTGATGGAAGAGTAAGTTTCAGTTGTCCTATGTTTCAAATCTTTTGATCTGCATTCTTATTTAGTTTCATTAGCCTTTCTGATTTTATATAATATCTTATTACATTCAAACTTAAATACTTGCACCCGGAGGGTGCATATATTTGCTAGTATATACAATGTATATACTATGTATATATGTATATTATACATATATAAATATGTATATATATATATATATATATATATATATATATATATATATATATATAATATATATATATATTATATATATATGTATATATGTATATACTAAGCATGGAATTAGCAAAACATCTGTTAAATAAAATATTTTGTAAAAATTCTTATATATAAACTTAGCTATTTCAAAATGGCTACATTCTAAATGAACTCATTGCCTCCTATGCAAGTATTTGTCAATTAGTTTTTTTGTTGTTGTTTTGTTTTTGTTGTTGTTTTGTTTTTTTTAATTCTTCGAGGTTCATCAGTGCACGGTTTACAACTCATTAGATGTTTCATCTTAAAGTCTTTCTCCAATCTTCCATGGAAGCCTCCCACTTACCTTTTCCCCCTCCTCTCCCCACCACCACTACCACCACCACAACTACAAAAACCTTGAGCACAGCACAAAACCTCTCTCTTCCATCCTTTCTTTCTTTCTTGCCTGTTTTTTTTTCTTCTTCTTTTTTTTTTTTTTTTTTTTTTTCTCGTCTTCCTGCTTCCGCCACTCTTTCGTAAAATTTCATGAAAAATTTCCTCAAAATAACACGCCTCAGTATTTATCTGTTCCATTTTGCGATATGGTCAACAGGCGTACACTCTACTTAAAATAATGAAGCAAGTAGGAAGAAATATTTTGTATCCAATAGCAATCAAAAGACAAGTTTCCAGACAGATATTCAAGTGGATAGTGGGGTCAGGCGGAGAAATACAGTGAGGACAAGTTCAAAAAAATATGACTCCTCAAGTACCTGGCTGATCAGGAACAACTCTCAAGCAAATGTCTTTTACCTCTCTCAGCACATATCTGAATTCCTCACTATGTTTGTGAGACTATATACATCTCTCTCTCTCTCTCTCTCTCTATATATATATATATATATATATATGTATGTATGAATATATGCACACACACACACACACATATATATATATTCATGAATATATATAATGATATATATTTATATTGAGAAAGGTAGACAAACAGGGGATGTTGTACAAAATGGATGTTTATTGAATATATATATTTCATATGTTTATATATATTTATATATGTTTTATATTTTTTATATACATTTTTATATATTTTTATATGTTTATATATATTTATATTTGAATATATGCACACACACATACACATACACATATACATACACCTACACAGACACATACATATATATTCATGAATATATATATAATATTAAATAAATATATATTCATTTTTGTATGCATATATATATATATATATATTATATACATGCATCTACAAGCAGACACACACAGGCACATATATATATATATATATATATATATATATATATATATATATTATAATATATATATATATATATATATATATATATAAATAATAAATAAATATATATTAGTTTTGGTATATATATCTGATTACATTGATGCTTATCTGCTACCATTTGGTTTCATGTTCATCAGGGGCAATCATTAGTCAGGAAAATAATGTATATATTGGCATTTAGCTGTCTCATCCTGTGAGAATGTGTTAATCATACACCATGGTAATTACATATATATATATATATATATATATATATATATATATATATATGCACATACACACAGTCATATATACACCTACAGACACACACACATACACACACACACACACCCATACACACACACACACACACACACACACACACACACACATATATATATATATATATATATATATATATATATATATATACAAACCCCTAAAGAAATGAGAAATGTTTATAAATTTCCTGTAAATGTCCATGGCTAAATATGTATGATTTATATATATCTTATAATATTATGCGCATTCTCTTATCACTTTATCTGTGAGTAAGTGTGTATATATATATATATATATATATATATATATATATATATATATATATATTTGGACCATATGACCTTAAGGTACCCCTTTTGCGATTTCGACTTGTGGGGACACTTTTCTCATTTACACCATAAAAATCCAGTTGTTTGTTAGGGGTTAGGGTTAGGGGTTAGGGGTTAGGGTTAGGGGTTAGTTTTATAATTTAAATGAAAAATCGTCTGTTAACAATCAACCGGATTTTGAAGGTGTAAATGGAAAAAATGTCCCCACAAATCGAAATCGCAAATGGGGTGCCTTAAGGTCATATGGTCCTCATATTTTTACAGTAAGTGAGCCCATCCACTTTTTCCTAGTGCTATACCAGGGAGATTGTTTTTTACCATCATCTCCCAGATGCTTTACCACATGGATCAGAGTACCCAGGCTGCGCTACTCAAGTACAGAGTTGGCAGGAACTGGTATCAAACCTCGAACCTTGTGGTTCCTAACTGAATGCTCAACCAACTAAGTTAAACCATACCTATTTTTACATCTATCTGAAAAACTATGTTATAAAACCTTTTAAAAAAAATCAAGGCAAGTTTATTAAAAAATACTTATCAATAAAATGTTCTAAGTATATTAACTCCAAAAGAAATATTTCAAGTATGAGAAGTCATAATTATGATGCATATATATGTATGTAACGTTTTGGTCTGTTAGACCTTCTTCAGGATGTAGGATTGAGTTCTTGCTTCAATGGTGAACATTTTCATACTGGTGAATCAGGAGATCATGAATAAGGGGAGGGGTGGTAAGTTGTTGGTGTTAGCAGAGGTTGGTAGTAGTAGATTTTCCTTTTTCTCCCAGAAGGGTGTGTAGCAGTATATAGTATATAGTATGCATATATATACATATATATATGCACACACATATATATGTATACATATATATAGATATAGATATATAATAGTGTAAACATAGAATCAATGGCACTTGATGACTGTCAGTTTCTCATCCATGCAATCATGTCTATGCTATTCCAAATTAGATATATATCCTCAATCAGTGATATTATTATATATATTATATATATATCATTGATAGATAATATTATATCTATCTATCTATCTATCTATCTGTAAATATATATATATGGTAATCTCCCTCCCCATCCATGAAAGATTTCTGACCAATCAAATCCTCACAAATGCTATCCCACCCTCCTGACTTCATCACCAAATTCACCCCTCCACTTTCTCTTCTATAAAACACATGTATGATGCACTAATGTTAAAAAAAACAACTGATGAAGCCGTGCTCAATGCACTGCAAAATATATATCCTACATATACTTGTCTGAGTTTGTTCCTTTGTCCACATTTTTCCCTCTATTCTTTACCACATTCTGTCAGATTTACTCCAACCCTCCAATCCTCACACACACATACATATATATATATGTGTGTGTGTGTGTGTGTGTGTTTTAGACAAGGATTTCGTATTTAGCTGTTTATTCAGCTTTTCTTTTAGGTAAATGAGATGTTGCAACTGTGGCTGTAGGCAGTTTAAAAACTGTCCAAAGTGTCTGTTTGTGTAGTCCAAGTCTGGGTACTTTCGGCCATCTTTGGCCATTTTCGAGGATGCGAGTGGAGTGCTGGGTCAATTCTGTGTTCAAGGATTTCTTAGGTGAGTGTGAGCTATGAATGCATTGGCAATTGGTTCTGGCTTGAGGAGTAGATCATATATATATATATATATATATATATACAGAGAGAGAGAGAGAGAGAGAGAGAGAGAAGAGAGAGAGAGATGGGAGTAAAATAAAGTGATCAATCTGGCAGTATGCGGAAAAATGTAGGCAAAAATTTTAAATGGATGGAAGTTTATTTCTGGTATTAATGTCAACGCTATAACATTTCGGTCTTTCAAACCTTTATCAGGACACGAGCTGAATTCTTGTATTGAAGAATTCAATTCTCTTACTAACGAGTGTCTTTTGATCATGAATGTGAGGAGGGTGGAGGTCAACTGCTGCCGATGTGGGGTGACCTCCACCCTGCTCTCACTCATGACCAAAAGACAGTCGTTAGTAAGAGAATTGAATTCTTCAATACAAGAACTCTGTTCATGTCCTGAAAAAGGTCTGAAAGATCGAAACCTTATAGTGTTGACATTATCACCAGAAAAAAACTTCCATCCATTGTAACATCCCGTGTTTTGTCTACATTTTTCCAGATATAGATATATACACATACATATAAAGAGATAGAGCATGATAATATTGAAATCAAAGTGAGATATTGCTGCTCAGATTAACCTTTTCATGATCAGAATTCTGAATAATGTTAGTTTTATAAGTGGGAATAGAATGTGATACATAGAAAGCATGGAACTGAATGATATATGGTTATATTGATATTACCTGGCCCAGTTGGGGGTTCAGTGAGCTTTGGCTGCTGGAACGATAAAGTACTTAACAGCATTGATCCCAGGGGGCCATCCCCCAGGCAACACCTGCCCCCTTGATTTAAAGGGGCAGGGCTAGGTTTATTGCATGGTGCCTGAGGTGCCTGAGGTGCCTGAGGTGCCCCACCCTTGAAGGGGAATGCTGACAGAGATCAACGTATTTTTTGCAGCTGCCTCCCATGCGCTTCGGTTTGTGGTTTGTCCCACATTAATAGGGTCTCGTGCCGAACCCATACACGTGGGGTACATGATAAATATCTATTGATGTTAACAGCAATTCAGCTTTTTACACCAGTTCTAACCCGTCCTGTCAGGTGGGGCATTAGATTACACACTGCACCTCTGCAGAGGGGTAAGAACTGTTGGCCGTTGGTGGCAATTTGTGATGCTTAAGGATGTAACCCAGGTGGTTGACTTGCAACACTCCACCAAGACCCTTATTTAGGCCAGACAGGCAGTTGGAGAGGCCCTCTCTAATCAATTGGCTGGTCACGTCAAGCACTAGCACCTATATAATTGCCCCAATCCTTGTTGAATGTTTATGGATATAAGGCGTGTGGTAGATACCTACTCCTAAATATAGACCCGTTGACTACCATGTGACGACCGAAGGCAATCCATTGTCCAATCACTGGCAGTGCTGCTGCTGCTGTTGGTGTACATATAGAGATCTGATTCTTAACCTTGGCTCATTGCTATTTGGATTATCTTGGACGTCGGACTTACAAAGAATACTATAACACCGGATTCTTATTGGCTTGCTTACTTATTTACTACATCTGGAACTAAGGATGCCGACCAGATACTTAACAATCCTATTGCCCTTATGGCAAGCCCCAAACATTTTTATCATATGGGTGCTAGAAGGTTGTGGCTGAAGGTCTTCACGTTCTGGGTATGACATTAAACTTTATCTGATGGTGAGGTTCCTGTTTTGGAGATTTGGGGAATATGGGGCACCCCTTCATCACTATTGCTCCCAGGTCCACTCTGACCTGGAGTGGTTGTACCTTTTAGAGTCCCATCTATGGGTCAAATAGAAAACTATGTTTATAAAAGAAAAATTGCATATCCATTTAGAATGAATTTATTTCAAAATTTTTTCGGCATTAAATGATCCACTGAGGTTGATATGCCGTAAAAAAACAAAACAAAACAAAACAAACCAGTTCTAACAGAGTCTGACTGGAGTCTGAGTGACAGCAAGTTTCTTCAGGTCACCAGGACTCTTCTGAGTATCCTAGCCAATTTTTATAATGCAGCACACAGCATCCTTGTGCTGCTACCATCTAGGTTATTCTCTAGGCACCTCATTAGACATTAAGTGATGCAGCCATACAGTAGCAGTGATATGGCTATGGTATCCAAAATCCATCATAGCATAATTAAAAATGATCATAATATATATATATATATATATATATATATATTGTTATTAGGAGAGTGCTGCAAAAATCTTAGTGAAAGAGCACTGGGAATTTATGCACACAGCTAATAAATCTTAATAATAGATTCAATTTACAGTTCAAGCAGCTAAAAAAGATTATTGAATTTTGGTAAAATTATAGGTTAAATCCCCTGAAATTAAAATGTCCAGAAATTATTCTAAAAAATAATTGATTTTAACTTCATGTTTCGTACATTTATTACAAAGAGACGTGGTTGTATTTCTATTTTAAGTAATCACTGAACATAGCATAGCAATAATTCTGCCTTTCATTTTTGGTTGGACAAAATTCAAACAGATTTGTTTTATTTTGTCAATAATATATAAAATATAAACAATAAATATGCCACTGAAAACATGCACTTATGTATTACATAAACAAACGTTTATATATGCACACACACCTACAAACACACACACACACTCACACACACACACACACACACACACACACACACGAAACCATTTGATAACATTCACCTATATGTTTATTATATAATATATGTACAAGGTGGGTAAAAAAAGCGTGAATATGAAGTCAATGGTCATTGGTTACTGATAGTTTCTTGCCTATGCAATTCTCAAACCAACCACTTGGTTTGAGAATCACATGGGCAAAAACTGTCAGTAACCAAGCACCATTGATTTCATGTCCACACTACCCTAACACACACACACACACACACACACACACACACATATATATATATATAATATATATATATATATATGGTAAAATAAATAAACATTTTTTTCATAAATCAGAAAAGTGGTCAAATACTGATCAGTAGAATAGGATAAAACCAAGAATGAATAAATGTTTACTGTCACCCCCTTATAACAGTCTCGTAACGATCAGTTTCATGTGTTTTTATTTTACAAAATACAATCATCTGATGAAACGTGTGCTGGAGCATCTGGATATATATATATATATATTATATATATATATATATATATATATATATATACAAGGTGTGTTAAAAAAGTATCAAGATTTTTTGTACTTTTTGACCCACCTTCTATTCTGAAAAAAATGAACATTCTATTCATTCTTCATTTCTATCTTGGTAAATGCTTTAAAATCTGTACTTTTTGACACACCTTGTATTCTGAAAAAAATTAACATTCTATTAATTCTTCATTTCTATCTTGGTAAATGCTTTAAAATCTGTACTTTTTGACACACCTTGTATTCTGAAAAAAAATAATGTTCCATTCATTCTTCATTTCTATCTTGGTAAATGCATCTCTTAAAATCTATAATTTTTGACACACCTTGTATTCTGAAATAAAATAACGTTCCATTCATTCTTCATTTCTATCTTGGTAAACGCAGCTCTTAAAATCTATACTTTTTGACACACCTTATATTCTGAAAAAAATTAACGTTCCATTCATTTTTCATTTCTATCTTGGTAAATGCAGCTCTTAAAATCTATACTTTTTGACACACCTTGTATTCTGAAAAAAATTAACGTTTCATTCATTCTTCAATTTTCATCTTGTTAAATACAGCTTCAATCTAGATACCTTTATGACACACCTTGTATATATATATGTATGTGTGTGTGTGTGTGTGTGTGTGCATGTGTGTGTGTGTGCGTGTGTGTGTCTGTGCTCACACATATACACAGGACTTGTCAATATTTGAAAAAAAAACCAAAAAACAGACAATTTATTTCTGATCACTTAGATTTGAAAGTTAAAAACAGAAAGTTAAATTACGCACAAGAAGATTCAAATTTTATTACAATCAAGCTAACAAAGCAGTTAGTCAAGTTTTGTGGTTCGTAATGGCTAAATTTTTTTAGGAAAAAAAAAAAAGAAGAAATTCTGAATATAATTAAATTGTTAAATCGAAAAATAATGTTTTGTTGTTGTTTTTTTATTTTTTTATTTTGTCCTTCTAAAATCTTATTCAGAATCAGCGAAGCAGAATGAAATGGCAAACTCAGATTGCTTCTTGGAAGCGTTGCACAAAGTAGCAAGTTAATTTGGATCCACCAATGCTCTGGTAATAAACAAAAAAACAGGTTTTGTGTTAGTTTGAATACTTATGAGTTGTATACACTGTAGATTTTATGAGCTTGGTCCAAATGCTTATGACACCTACTGTATATAAAGTCCTCACTCTCTCTCTCTCACTCTATCTATCTATCTATCCATCTATCTCTGTATATATATATATATATATATATATATTTATTTGTTGAATAAATGTGATTTCTTTGTTTCATCTCAAAAATTTTTTAAAATATATATCTATATCTATATATAGATATATATTTACCAACCTATCCGCATGAACAGGATGGGACACATGGTCAATTACTGTAGATTTTATGAGCTTGATCCAAATGCTTATGACAAGTACTCTCTCTCTCTCTCTCTCTCTCTCTATCTATCTGTATATATATATATATATATATATATATATATAAGTAAAGAAATAACAAAAGACTTAGAGATTTAGCATTATAGTCTATTTCAGGGAGTTTATAGATAGAAAATAAATATAAATATATAAATAATATAAATAGCTTGAAATAGACTATAATGCTAATTCTCTAAGTCTTTTGTTATTTCTTTACTTATATATTTGCTCTGTGACTCTAACATTGAGAGCACACATTGAGCTCTCAAACTGCAACTTGTTTTTTTTAAATAAAACTCTTGCATCGTAAGGAAGATTTATTCTCTGGACTTTTGGATTATATATATATATATATATTTACCAACCCCTCTGCACGAACAGGATGGGACATATGGTCAATTTCTTAAGCGGAGTTTACCAGGTTTGAATTCAGAGTTTTCCTTCTTCTAGACCGGTTGCCTAGCCAAGGTTAAAGAGCCCAGTCTGCTCTACTATTTACCCATAGCTGGAGGGAGAGTAGGATTTATACCTTTCCCAAGTGTATTAGTGAAATGCAATTACCACATCCAGGATTTGAACTCGGGGCGACCAGTCCATTTCCTATGATTTTAACCATTACACCACGCACTTCTTTCACAACTGGGCTAACTGCATCAAGTATATATCTATCAATTAATCTATCTATATATCTATATATATAAGGCCACCCTGATGACTTAAAAAATATATCTATATCTGTATCTATATATCCAATATACCCGATAGTGGGAATGTTTCTATTTAGTACCTTCTTTATCGTCTACATACTTACAAATGTAATCCATATATATATATATATATATATATATATATATATATATATGTATATATATGTGTGTGTGTATGTGTACATATATATATATATATATATATATATAGTGTGGGATCGTCACTGTTTCAGCTTTTACTGGAACGGTGTGCCAAACGCAGTATTATTGGTAGAGTGCTCAATATAAAATAGAGCTGTTATATAATATAATAAGATAAATATATAAAGGTTTTACATATCTATTTATTTGGTGACAAAGGAACATTCACGACCATATTGGTTTCATGTGACAACAATCGTCAGGTGAAGATGTTACAAATGCAAGGAAAATTGATATATATAGTTGGAATGTTTCAATTTAGGACCTTCTTTATTCTCTACATACTTACAAATGTAATCCATATATATATGTGTGTGTGTGTGTGTGTGTATGTGTGTGTATATATTTTTTTTTTAATAGGAAGCACGTGGTGCGATGGTTAAAGTCATGGGAAATGGACTCGTCACCCCGAGTTCAAATCCTGGATGTGATAATTGCATTTAACTTTGCGCTAATACCCTTGGGAAAGGTATGAATCCTACTCTCCCTCCAGCTATGGATAAATAGCAGGGCAGACTGGGCTCTTTAACCTTGGTTAGGCAACCAGTCTAGGAGAAGGAAAACTCTGAATTCAAACCTGGTAAACTCCGCTTAAGAAATTGACCATATGTCCCATCCTGTTCGTGCAGAGGGGTTGGTAAATATATATATATATATATAATCCAAAAGTCCAGAGAATAAATCTTCCTTACGATGCAAGAGTTTTATTTAAAAAACTGTTGAACTCCACTTAAGAAATTAACCTTGTGTCGCATCCTGCTCGTGCGGAGGGGTTGGAAAATATATATATATATTTTTTTATATATAAACATACCCATAGACATATATGAAGAAGGAGCTGTCAAAATAAATTGGTTAATGAATAATAATAAATAAATTAATTCATAGTGGCCAGTTAACTGGATGTTAAGTTTTTCACTTTTATTGACATGCATATATATACATATATCTAGATATGTCCAGCATATCAAACTTCCGGTTTCAACCGGGGGTCCAGTGAGCTTCGGCCACTGGACCTTACAAGTTAATAGTGTCAATCACAGGGGCTATTTTTACCCATGAACTCAACTTGTGGGTGGGCCCACATTAAAACGAGGCCTTGTGCCCAGCCCATACAAGTGGGTATGAGGCAAATATCTTGAAATGCATATATATATACATATATATATATATATATATATATATACATATTCACAATTGGTCCAGCTGTAGCAAATATCTATCTATATCTATTTAAATGATTATGACAAATACCGTATTTAGATACATGTATATCATCATGGTTTGCCTTTGGGAATGAAGATTAGCTGTTGGCCCATATCTGTGTCTGATAAAGCCAACGCGGTACAGTCAACCACAATTGCAACATGTGTTTACCTGTATGTGAGTGTGTGTATGATTTAGTGTGTGTGTACGTCTGTATGTATATGCATATATGCACATGTGTTTGAGTTGGTTTGCTTTATTTTTTTTAATGCCATATCAACTCTTTATGGGTTATTTAATGCTATTTGAAAGCATTGCACAAACTAGCAAGTTAATTTGGATCCAGCAATAAAAAAAACAGGATTTTATCTTTGTTTTAATACATATGAGTAGTACACTCTGTAGACTTTATGAGCTTTCTTCAAATACTTATAAGAAGTACTGTACATAAATACTTGGCTTTGTGAATGAAGATTAAGGGTTTTTCCATGTTTGTAACTGATAAGGCCAATGCATGTGTATGTGTATGTGTGTGTAAATGTGTGTATGTATAAATATTTACCAACCTCTCCGCACGAGTAGGATGTGACACAAGGCCAATTTTTTTAAGAAGAGTTTAACAGGTTTGAATTCAGAGTTTTCCTTCTCCCAGTCTGGTTGCATAAACAAGGTTAAAGGTATTAGCGCTATGTGGAATGCAAACAGCCATGTTCAGGATTTGAACTCGGGTTGACGAGTCCATTTTCCACAACTCTAACCATTACACTGCACGCCTCCATAATGTGTGTATGTATATGTGTGTGTAAACATGTGTGTATATGTGTGTATGTGATTGAGTGTTTTTTGTATGTATGTATATATATGTGTGTGTGTGTGTGTGTGTGTGTATGTGTTTTGGTTTGGTTTATTTGTTGATTAGCATATTAACTCTTCATGAGTTATTTAATGCTTTTTAAAAAAAATATCAAGTCTTGTGTTCGTTAATCAAAAACTAAGCAATTACAATGAAAGATGTGACATCAGCAGTGAGTTGATGTGAGACACATGCATGAAGAAAGTATGTGGAAATTGAAAATGTTGATACATTATCAAAAAAAAATGATTAAAAAAGACACAGAATAAGGAAATGTGTAAGTAATACTCATGAATAACTGAATTGTTAGAACAAAGCTAGAGTATGTTTTCAGTTGAAAAGGACAATATGAGACAGGTAGGCTCCGTTGCAACAAGTGTGTGTATGAATATGTATGTGCAAATGTGTGTGTGTGTATGTATGAATGTCTGTGTGGATGTGTATACATATTTAGTAACTCTTCCGCACAAGCAGGATGTGACACATGGTCGATTTCTTAAGTGGAGTTTAACAAAGTTTTCCTTCTTCTAGACTGGTTACCTAACCAAGGTTAAAGAGCCCAGTTCATCCTAGCTGGAGGGAGAATTGTTGGATTCATACCTTTCCCAAAGGTATTAGTGCTCTGTGAAATGCAAACTGTTTTGTCTAGGATTTCAACTTGTCTGACCTATGGCAATAACAATTACACTGTGCACCTTCGATGTATGAATATAAATGTGTGTGTGTGTGTGTGTGCGCATGTGTATATATTTACCAGCCCCTCCGCATAAGCAGGATGTGACACAAGGTCAATTTCTTAAGCGGAGTTAAACAGGTTTGAATTCAGAGTTTTCTTTCTCCTAAACTGGTTACCTAGCCATAGTTAAAGAGCCCAGTCTGCCCTGCTATTTACTTATAGCTGGAAGGAGAATTGGATTCATACCTTTCCCAAGGGTATTAGTTCTATGTGAAATGCAAGCAGCTTCGTCCAGGAAATGGACTCGTCGACTTGAGTTCAATTCCTTGACGAAGCTGCTCGCCAACTCAGCGTAGGAGTAGTACAGGGATCTGAGCGGTAAAGTAAGGAGCTAATGGTAGGTGTGACGCTCCACCTCAGATGCTAAAAAAGTAAAAAACAATCTCCTTGATCTTGCATTAGTGAAAAGGGGATAGACTCCCTCGCTGATTGTCTGATACCAACTTTAGGCCACCCTGATAACTTTACTTACTTTATATAGTCCTATCTTTTGACAGGTTAATGACCATATGGAAATCTGATCTCTCTGATAAAATAAAACAGGAATTCTTCCAAGCTGTAACCCTGTCAGTATTATTGTATGGTTGCACCACTTGGACTAATGACAGGTTATTGATCATATGGAAATCTGATCTCTCTGATAAAACAAAACAGGAATTCTTCCAAGCAGTAACCGAGTCAGCACTACTGTATATTTGCATCACTTATACTCAAACAAGACAATTGAAGAAAAATCTAGATGGGACCTAGACAAGGATGCTGCATGCTGCATGCTGTTTTAAGGAAATCCTAGAAGTAGTACCCAACAAACAACAGCTGTACAGCCACTAACCTCCAATCTCACAAAACATCCAAGCAATAAAATGCAAGGCATGCTGGAGAAGTAAGAATAAACTGATTCAAACATTTTTCTATGAACTCCTACACAGCAGAACACCAGTGTTGGCTAAGCAGCAAAAACTTATTCATCAGCTCTGTGTGGACACTGGGTGCTGTCTAAACAACTTTTTCCAAGAATGATGACTGATAGAGATGGAAGACAACAGAGAGTCAAGATGATGTTTGAACAATTAAAATAAACTTAAATTTTGCATTCCATACCCCTGAAGCTTGCTATGTCAGGTAGTAAGACTTGTATCTTCTTGAATATTAAAGTACTGATTTCTATCTTCATAGTCCAAATATTTTGTGGGCCTCTTCTTAAATTAGGGTTGGTTTAGCTCAGTCGGTAGAGTGTTCGGCTAGGAATCAAAAGGTTCTTGGTTCGATACCGGTCCTCGCCAACTCAGCATATGAGTAGCACAGGGATCTGTGCGCTAAAGTGAGGAGCTGATGGAATAATCTCCTTGGTCTAGCCCTAGTGAAAAGGGGATAGACTCCGTCACTGTCTGGCTGATACCGACATTCGGCCACCCCAACGACTTTACTTCTTAAATTAATCTCTTACTTCTATCGGGTGTCTGCTTATTCTTCAATCGAATGTTTCAGATGTTCCTGAGTTCAAGGCTAATAGTACTACTGTATGGCTGCACTACTTGGATCCTAACAAAATGCCAGGAGAAAAAATTAGATGTGCCTGCTTTTCAGAAGAAATCTTGGAAGCAGCACCCCATAAAAAGCAACTGAATGGCCACTTGCCTCTAATCATATCAAGTGTCTCTTTTCTGTATCAGGTTGAGTTTCATTTCTTCTCTCTCCGGCTAAAACAAATTCCACTAACTTTGCCCATACATATATATATATATTATTTACCAACCCCTCTGCATGATTAGGATGTGATGCAAGGTCAATTTCTAAAGTTGAATTTGATATGTTTGAATTCAAGTTTTCCTTCTCCTAGGCTGGTTACCTAGGCAAGTTTAAAGAGCCGAGTCTGCACTACTATTTACCCATAACTGGAGGGAGAGTAGTTAGATTCATACCTTTCCAGAGGGTATTAACACAGTGGGAAATATAAACAGTCTCATCTAGGATTTGAATCTGATTCAATTAGTCCATTTCCTACGACTTTAACCATTACACCATGCATGAATGTTTCTTGTCTGTAATCTAAGACAGATTTTTATTAGCACTACGGGAAATGTAAACAGCCTTGTTTAAGATTTGAACCTGGGTCAACATGTCCATTTCCTATGAATCTAACCATTACACCACGCACCTCCATATATGTAATATTATGAAAAAATCTTCGAAAAATATTATGAAAACAAAGAAATCTTTGAGATCCTTTTGTTGAGGATTTCTTATTTTCTGTGATACTTTTATTTCTTCTCTCAAACTAACGAAAGCCCTGATAAAGATCTATTGAAACAGATCGAAACACTGCAGCGTAGGCGAAATAAACATTACTCGTTTATGAACTTGTGTTTTTCAATTTTTTCATAATATTACATAACGTCGGATTCACTTCCACTTTTTCCTCCATACATATGTGCATGAATGTTACTTAACTGCAATCTAGGACAGATTTTTATCAGCACTATGGGAAATATAAACAGCCTTGTCTAGGATTTGAACCTGGGTTGATAAGTCCATTTCCTATGACTCTAACCATTATATCATGCACATCTATACATGTGGTGGAGATGTCAAAACCTCCCTCACCAGCACTTACCCACCCACTTGACCTCCTCTCCTATTCACCTCCTCCTGCCACACTACCCCTTCTATAAAACCCTTGTATGATAACCTGATAATTCATTAAAACAACTGATGAAACCGAGCTCAAAGCTCTAGCGAAATATATCCTACACACTTTTGACTGAGTTTTGTTCTTTTGTTCCTCACATCTCCACCACATTCTGTTGGATTCATTGCAATCTTCTTTCCACATCTATACATATATACATGAATGTTACTTACCTGCAATCTAGGAGAGATTTTTTAAATATGACCACTTCAATTTTTTGTTCTTGGAGAGGAAGGAGCATCTAATCCTGATCATGACCAGTAAAATTTGACTTATGAATCAAAGCATTAATTCTCTGTTTGGCATGAACCAGTCGATAAGAACAGATTCATACATGCAATTCTATTTGCTTGCATAGCCAGCATTGTACTTCTTCAGTATGTGTGAATATATATATATATAATATTATATACAGTTGGTGGTCCAGAAAAACCGCAAACACTTTGAAGTAGATGCTACAAAACCAGAATCATCAAGCTGCAAGAAGGTACCAGCACACTGATATCAATCAGATGTGGTTCATGCAAGATTGGACACCTCCCCACACTGCCAATGACACCATTGCATAGCTAGAAATAAGGTATGATGGCAGGTTTTTCTCACTCAGAAGTCAGCACACCTGGCCCCCGTACAGTCCAGACCTTAACCCATGCAACTATTTTTTGTGGGGCTACGACTGTATTCTAATCCTGTGACTCATGATGTAGAGCACCTGAAGCAGAATATCAAGCGTGAAGTAAGACGAATCACTGCCGATATGGTCAGAAGAACCCACATCCAGCATGTGCTAGCTCATGGTGGTGCCTGGATTGAGCACATCATCAACTACTAATGGACTGCTGTAACCTTCCCAGAATGAATCTAGTCTGTAAAATATGTATGTATTCTTGCTATTCAGTTTGTTTTCTGTAATTTGGCACCCAGTGTGGTTAAATATTTTTAGAATTAAAAATGTTATGGCATATATTATAATTTGCATTTTTTTTTACCACCCTGTATATGTGTGTTTGTGCAATTCTATTTGCTTACATAGCAAATTAGGAACATCTCCCGCGTGTTTATTTGTATACAAGCATCTATATACAAGGTGTATCAAGAAAATATTGAGATTTTTTCGTACTTTTTGACACATCTTGTATTCTGATAAAATTAACTTTCCATTCATTGTTCATTTCTATTTTTGGGAAATACAGCTTCAAACTCAGCACTTTTTGACACATTGTATTCTGAAAAAATTAACGTTCCATTCATTGTTCATTTCTATCTTGGTAAATACAGCTTCAAACTCGGCACTTTTATGACACACCTTGTATGTGCATGTTTGTGCAATTCTATTTGCTTGAATAGCCAGCTTTGTGCTTCTTCAGTATGTGTGAGTATGTGTTTATAAGTATCTATATATATGTGTGTGTGTTTGTGCAATTCTATTTGCTTCATAGAAAATTAGGTACATCTCCCATGTGTTTATTTGTATACAAGCATCTATATACAAACTGTCTCAAAAAAGTATCTAGATTTTTTTCGTACTTATTGACACACCTTGTATTCTAAAAAAAAAATTAAATTTCCATTCATTGTTCATTTCTATCTTGGGAAGTACAGCTTTAAACTCAGGACTTTTATGACACCTTGTATTCTGAAAAAATTAACGTTCCATTCATTGTTAATTTCTATCTTGGTAAATACAGCTTCAAATCTTGATACTTTTATGACACACCTTGTATGTGCATGTTTGTGCAATTCTATTTACTAGAAAAGAAAACGGGGTACATCTTCAGTATGCGTGTGAGTATGTGTTCACAATCATCTATATGTGTGTGTATGGGCAATTCTATTTCCCTTCATAGCAGAATGGGTACGTCTTTAGTGTATGTGTGAGTATGTGTCTACATGTATGTATATATGTGTGTGTGTGTGCGTGTGTGCATGTGTATGTGTTTACAAGCATTTATATCCGTGTGTTGAGGAGGCGTGTAGTGTAATAGTCATAGGAAATGACAATCCTGGATGAGGCTGTTCACATAGGGCTAATACTCTTGGGAAAGGTATGCATCCAACTACCCTCCCTCCTTTTGTATTAGATAGAAATACTTGGAACTATA
>CM042151.1:56824268-56826768 GCA_023376005.1 Doryteuthis pealeii | reverse complement strand
TCTGCTTATATATATATATATATATATATATATATATATATATATATATATATATATATATATATAATAAAAGCCAACTCTATATGCTTAAGTGTGTGGGTGTTTATGCATTGAAAACTTTAAGCTTCCATGAGCAATAACTGATAAGCTTCAAACTCAAATATGATTGGTCAATCTTGAATGTAACTGAAATATTTCTGTAAGGAATTATCTTTCATAGAAGTCTATCATGAAATACAGAAAATGACAAAAAAAACAACAAAAACAAAAGAATAGAAGGAAAACAAAAACACAAATAAAAGCAAAACCCTCATAGATAAAATGTTTAAAAGAAATCGATTAAGTATTGTAAATAAGTAACAATGAAAAATAATTAATGAACAATGATATTCCTTTAGAAGATTTGTTTTTCTACAAAAAAATTGCAAAGGTATGTCCGGGATGTGAAGTATAGGAAATTGTGAAGTGAAGTAGAAATAACCCAGTTAATATGTATATATACATGATTATATATATATATATAATATATTATATATATATATATATATATATATTATCTAGGTTATTTCTAATTCTATTATATATATATATATATATATATATATATATATATATATATATATATATATATATATACATATATATACATATATATACATATATATATATATATATATATATATATATATATATATATATATATATATTAAAAAGGGCCGGGTTAGCTCAGTCGGTAGAGCGTTCGGTTAGAAACCACAAGGTTCCTAGTTTGATACCGGTCCTCGCCAACTCAGCGTATGAGTAGCACAGGGATCTGTGCAGTAAAGTAAGGAGCTGATGGTAGGTGTGGCGCTCCACCTCAGATGGTAAAACAATCTCCTTGGTCTAACGCTATTGAAAAGGGGATAGACACCCTCGCTGTCTGGCTGATACCGACTTTACTCTTTTACTTATATATATATATATATATATATATATATATTATATATGTATTATACTGATAAAAATAATCACATAAATAATTAAGGCTGTGTATACATATATATATATATATACATATATATATATTAACTCGGTTATTCGGTTATTTCTAATATATATATATATATATATATATATAGAGAGAGAGAGAGAGAGAGAGAGAGAGATTAGATAGATAGATAGATAGATAGATAAAGCTCTTTGGATGGGAACTTAGCTGATGGTCACTGCATTCGCTTAAGCAAGGCTCTCTGTTATGAATGGATATGAGCTTTCTAGTTGACCGTGACATATATACATATGTATCTATTTATCAGTTAAAATTCTGGATCTTACTGGTAGGTGCTGATGGCCGAGGGAAAAATCAGTCGGGTTTCACTCCCGACTGATGGTAGTCAGCTATGTCTAGCCACACTGAGGAGTCATGATACTGTGGATGACTAATTATATATGCATATATATATATATATATATATATATATATATATATATATATATATATATATATATCTGTCTGTCTGTCTGTCGGTGTCTGTGGATAACTATAATTGAATATATATATATATATATATATACTCCCACAAGCCATGGGTAAAATAGTATGTCATACAAGGTTCTTTCACCCTGGTATGAAGAGGGTCTGGGACAAGGAAATTTCTGAATGCAAACCAATTAAACAGCTTAAATTTTGATCTTGTATCACATCCTGCTCATGTGAAAGGGTTTATATATATATATATATATATATATATATATATATATATATGTGTGTGTGTGTGTGTGTGTGTGTGTGTGTGTGTGTGTGTGATAATAACTAAGATAATATGAATATAAAATATAATGGATTATTGCTTATGTACATATGTCAAAATACATGTAAATTATATACATATACTTATCTGTTATATATGACAGATATATATGAATATGTATAGATGTATTTATGGATGAAGGGAATATAGCATTTTCTCTCTTATGCATATATATATATATATATATACGATTTTTTTTAACTTTTGTTTTTTAATGTACATATTTTAGAGCTAGTTTAATTTGTATAATTTCAATTCTATCTATCTATCTATATCTATATAAATATATATATATATGAACATATATATATACATATATATATATATATATATATATATATATATATATATATATATATATGATAAAACAGATATTATTAGATCTTATTTATTATCAAAGTCTAGACCACAGAAACGTTGTGAACAAAAAATCCATTAACATATACATATGAAGGGAGAGAGACATGCCCACATATGTGTGGGTATATATATATATATATTGGTCATGTCCTACAATGATGTGGGAATGGAATATATATAAGTATATACATACATACTTAAATAGATGCATCCATAGATATGTACATGTATATTTTCCTATATACATACATGCATGTGTGTGTATAAATATGTGCATACACAGACACACACACACACACACACACACATATATATATATATATATATATATATATATATATATATAT
>CM042151.1:56804268-56821768 GCA_023376005.1 Doryteuthis pealeii | reverse complement strand
TTAAAAATACAGTTCAAGTTCTTTGAAATTCTTTGAAATTCCACATGTCATCTTCAAAAAAATTGTTTAAATTGTTTTTTTGTTTAGTTTAGTTTTTTTGTTTTGTTTTTTGTTGATAAAATGAATGTACACTTAGCGGAGAAAGGTTTTTGAATCTGAGCCCCGGTTGTTTGATAGTGTCGAATTTTGGGGTAGGAAAAAAAGACCAGTCTCGTGTTTTAAGTGAGCACATTTTCTGAGAGAAAGATTGAATAAAAAGAAAAAAAGAAGAAAAAAAAAAACAATATTCACTTTCTTTTGAAAAAAAAAAAATTCTTTGAATGATTCTTCAAACAAAAATACAAACAATCAACATTTACCTAAACAGACAAACAAACAAATAAACAAATGAACGAACAAACAAACAAACAAAATTGATCCAAAATAAATAAACAAATAAAAAGAGAGAAAAAGCAACAAAAAATAAAAAAAGCAGTCAGTTCTGTTTCACTTTCAGGTAAGTTGAATAAAAAGCAAAAAGCATTACTAGTGTGGAGATACACCTTTAAGAAAATATCTATAGTAGATAGAAATATAGGTAATAATTCTTTAAAAAAGTCGTTCATTATCTTAAGAAAACATTTACAAGTAGTGTAATTAATGTTACTATCACTTTTTTAAGGTAAAAAAAGCGAAAAGAAAAAACAAACAAAAAAAAACCTGCAAGAAATAAACTATCGGATTCAACTTTACTTATGTTCTATACTGTTGCACGGTAATATTACAAGACTGAGAAAAGAGAGAAACATTCAAAACCAACTAACCTGTGTGGTTAAATCCTCTGGAGTCCGCGGTGAGTGAATGTGCTCTGTTGTAGAGTCCTGCCGTAACTGCTGCTGTTGTGTGACAACATCAATAGGTATGTGTACGTATGTGCGTGTGTGTGTGTTTGTGTGCGCGTGTCGGTGTGTGTATGGGTGCATTTAGGTTTTGTGTAAGCGTGCGTTTTCTGTGTAAAGTAGATCTATGCGTGCATGTGCGTGTGGTGTGGTATGTGTGTGTGTGCCATTTGTGAGTGCAAGAGAGAAAAGCCTGGCGTCCTACCAAGTGTGCTGTTTGTACAATGTCTGCTCCTAGGAGTGGCTGATGTTATTCCCAAGGCATCAGAACACACTCCCTTTGAAAGAGATTTTTCTTTTTCTTTTTTCTTTTTTTTCTTTTTTTTTTTCTCTTTCTTCCTAATTTATGAAAGCACACACCTTTTATATTATTCTGTTTCTACTAGTTTATAAATAAATATCTATATGCTTGTATAGTTCATTTTGTGTGTGTGGAGATACATCTTTAAGAAAATATCTATATAGTAGATAGAAATATAGGTAATAATTCTTTAAAAAAAGTCATTCATTATCTTAAGAAAACAGTTACAAGTATTGTAATTAATGTTATTATCACTTTTTTTAAGGTAAAAAAAGCGAAAAGAAAAAAACAAACAAAATAAACTTTTATATTATTCTGTTTCTAATAGTTTATAAATAAATATCTATATGCTTGTATAGTTAATTTTCTATTGTTTTTTTTTGGGGGGGGGGGGCGGTATTCTTTTATTTACCTTTTTTTCTTTTTTTTCTTTCTTTTTTTTTTAGGAGTTTCTTTCTTTTTTTTCTTCTTTTTTTTTTTTTTTTTTTAATTCTCTGTTTGTAAGAATGAGTTATATCCTCAGATGTAGATTCCTTAACATCTGCATGTTAATACACAACTTAGATTATAACTTTCTAGGGAAACAAATTATTTCTCTCTCTCTCTCTCTCTCTCTCTCTCTCTCTCTCTCTCTCCCTCTCACTCTATCCCCCTCTCTCTCTCTCTCTCTCTCTATCTATCTCTCTCTTTCTTTCCAACCTACACCCCCATTTCTTATTCACTCCTTCACACTCTTTCTTATTCTTGTCCAAATTCCCACCATCACCACTAACACCACCACACATACAAAAAAACATAAATCAATATATTCTATGTCTACGTCTGAATGTATAATTTTGAATACAAATTATAAAATTAGGGGGAAAAAAAAGGGTAAAAGGACTTGCATACCAGAAAGAAAGAGACCAAAGTGAAGAAGGAATAGAAGAAACCAAGTGAAAAGCGAAGTACAAGTTAATCCTTAAAATAAATCAATATCTTGAATGTCTATTAAGAAATGAATAATTTACTAGAATTATCATGCCAAGAAGTAATATCTTACCAAGTCATATTAAGCATTCCTATTTTATGTTTTTTTTCTTTTCTTTTTCTTTTTCTTTTTCTTTTAGATTCATTTTATTTCATTACTTTTCTGTTTTGTTTTTGTTTCTGGGTTTGTTTCTTTTTTGTTTTTTTTGTTTTTTTCCCTATCTTTCTTTTTCTTATTAATTTGTCTATTTTGTCTTGCTTCTGTCGTTTCCATTTTCCATCTGCAGTGGCATCCTTTAAAAGCATTTGGTAATTTCCGTACATTGAAATTTCAAGAAGGAAGAAAAACCTAAAGTGTTGCAGAGAGACATCAAATTATCTCCTACGGAAAAATGCGAGAATATTAGGTTTGGAGACTTAATGATTATTCTTGAGAGCAAGCATTTCCCATCATGCCTCTAATGTCCTTTCCCATCAAGCAAAGTCAGTTCTCTAAAATGAAAAAAAAGGCAAGATTTAAACAAAAACAAAATAAACAAAAACAAAAAAAAATTAAAGAATAACACTTAGGCCTTCACTAACATATACAAAGGAGTAAAATTTTGTCTGTCCATCGGAAAACAGATTAATTGCACCATGTGTATATAATTGTACACCTATGTGCATTTACATCTATATACATATATACATGTATATATATATTTACCAACCCTTCTGTACGAGTACGATGTGACACAAGGTCAATTTCTTAAATGGAGTTTAACAGGATTGAATTTAGAGTCTTCCTTCTCCTAGACTGGTTGCCAAACAAAGGTTAAAGAGCTCACTATTTGCCCATAGCTAGAGGGAGAATAGTTGGATTTTTATCTTTCTCAAGGGTATTAGGGTTTGAAGGAAATGAAAACAGCCTCATCCAGGATTTGAACTCGTCTCACCGTGCCCATTTCCTATGACAATAACCATTACACCACACGCCTCCACAATATATATATATATATATATATATATATATATATATGTGTGTGTGTGTGTGTGTGTGTGTGTGAACATATGTATTTACCCAACGTCTCCACCAAGGGCAGGATGTGACACAGAGTCAGTTTTTAAGTGGAGTAGTGCAAGTTTGAATTCAGAGTTTTTCTTCTTTTCGGTTGTAGTCGAAGGAATAACCACCAGAAGATCAATATATATATATATATATATGTGAGCATATGTATTTACCCAACCCCTCTGCCACGGGCAAGATGTGACACATAGTCAGTTTTTAAGCATAGTGCTGGTTTGAATTCAGAGTTTTCCTTCTCCTAGACTGGCTGTAGTCCAAGGAATGGCCACCACAAGATCAATAAGCCTTCGTCTTTCAATAGCATTTATCAACAAATAACACCTCACAAAAATACGGACTTTAAACCAGAATGTATCTACTCAATCCATTCACCATGGATGTGACGCATGGTCAGTTGCTTTTAAGCAGAGTAGTGCTGGCTTGAATTCTGAGATTTCCATTCCTTCTCCTTGGCTGGTTGCCTAACCAAGGCTAAAGAACCCAGTTTTCCCTATTATTTAGCTATAGCTAGAGCCGGTTTAGCTCAGTCGGTAGAGTTTTTTGGCTAGGAATCACTAGGTGCCTGGTTTGATACCGGCCCTCGCTAACTCAGCGTATGAGTAGCACAGGGAACTGTGTGGTAAAGTGAGGAGCTGATGGTAGGTGTGGCACTTCACCTTATATGCTAAAATAATCTTCCTGGTCTAGAACAAGTGAAAAGGGGATAGACACCCTCACTGTCTGGCTGATACTGGCATTAGGCCGCCGAGGGTGAGAAGAGATGGATTCATGGTTTTCTCAAGGACATTAACACATCTTATTCCAGGGTTTGAACTCAGGCTGCTGATTCTATTTCCTGTAATGATAACCATTACACTTGCATGTCTCAAGTGTCTACTTGTGTTAGCAAATATATATATATATATATATATATATATATATATATTATATATATATAAACAAATACAGGTTAGGTGGCTACACGTGAATTATCATTTAGATGATTTGGCATTCTCTGTTTGTGGCATGGGCTGGGGGCCTAGGTGTAGGGATTCCGCTCTTCACTAATCGCAGGTTCAATCTGTAGTGGCGGGGATTGTGGTATGCACTGCTGATGAGACCTAAGGAGGTCGAAACAGCTGTCCAGTGCTCCGGATGTCGCACATGGTGATTTCCGAGTTGTCTGATCATGGTAATCTAATTCATTCCTCTATTTGCGTAATTAAATATATATATATATATGTATATATATATATATATATATATATTAATTCTAATTCGTTCTGGATGCTGCACAGAGGATCTCCCTGGGGCAATGAATGATAGAGAAGGTTGGTGAGAGATTGTCATGGATATCCATGCTAACTGCGCGGCATGATGATGATGATGATATATATATATATATATATATATATATATTCATCAAAATTTGCTACCACATTTTCATTGTAGTAGCATTAGTAGTTAATCCAAAAGAGCTCAATATATTTCGTAAAATATTGACCATTTAGAGTTGTAGAAAAAAGATTTTCTCTCTACAACAGTTTCGGTGTTCAATGTATACCTTCCTCAGGAGAACTAAAGGCTTTAGTTCTCCTGAGGAACATTCTAATCATGGTAGGGAGAAAAAACTTTTTATACAATTGTGTGTATGTGTGTGTGTGTGTGAGCTGCAGAGGTGCATTTATGTATGTGGAGGCAAGTAATTATCCATAGCTGAGGGGAGATGGATTCATGCCTTTCTTTTTTTTTGGGGGGGGGGGATATTCAAAGAAATGCATTCATCATCATCATCATCAGTAAACAATTACACACCAACACAAGGAAAGCAGATAATACGAATGAGTGGCTTTGCCAAAAAATAAGTCTTTTATTTACCGAATAATCGCAAAGATTTCCTCTCTTTGGTACAAGACAAGAATTGCACAAATTCTGCTATAACTTGCTGAACTACACAATGCCATTACTCCCAGGTCCACTCTCACCCAAAATGGTAATACCTGTTGATTACTTTGCATGTCAACCCATAGGGTCATTTTATGCCAAATACAATTTTTATCTCATTTTTTTCTATTTAAGCCATTGATGGAACCCTAACAGGTACCACCACTCTGGATCAGAGTGGACCTGGGAATAATGGTGATGAAGGGGTACTCCACATTCCCCGAGCTTGAGAACTGGAACTTCACCATCAGATAGAGTTTAACATCATACCCAAATTGAAGTCAAATGCAAACAACTTTATCCAGGATTTGAATTCAAGCTGCTGATTACATTTCCAACAATGATAACCATTACGCTAGGCATACCTCAGTGTGTACATGTGTATACATATATATGTGATTTTTTTATCAAGGCACATGATCTAATGGTTAAAGTCATTGGAAATGGACTCGTCGACCCAAGTTCAATTCCTGGACAAGGCTGTTTGCATTTCAAAATTGCACTAACACCCTTGGGAAAGGTATGAATCCAATTCTGCCTCCAGCTATAGGTAAATTGCTGGGCAGACTGGGCTCTTTAACCATGGCTAGGTAACCAGTCTGTCCAGCTATGGGTATATAGCTGGAGGGAGAATTTGATTCATACCTTTTCCAAGGGTATTAGCACCATGTGAAATGCAAACAGCTTCGTCCAGGAGTTGAACTCGGGTTGACAAATTTTTTTCCTACGACTCTAACCATTACACCACATGCCTCCATTTTTAAAAATTTTGATATAAATTTTCAGCATTTCCCACTCATTGCCAAAGAATTAAACAGAGAAAATATCAAGAAAAATGCATTTCCTGTGCTCCATATCCCCTACTGAAATCTTGGTTTTGGCCAAAATTTATGTACATTATATATATCAAAATATACCAAAAAGCAGACAGTTTAACTGAGTCATTAGAGTATCTGCCAAAAAATCACAAGGTTCCTGGTTCAATACCAGCGCGTCATTGACTCAGCATATGAGTAGCATGGCTTGTGTAATCTGATCTGTGCACTAAAGTAGGTAGGTGTGGCACTCCAAATCAAACACAAAAACAATCTGCCTGGTCTAGCACTAGTGAAAAGAGGATAGACTCTCTCACGGTCCAACTTATACTGATATACCTAAAGAAGAGTTACTTATATTCTTGGAGCATGAGCTACTCAAATATACTTAAACTTTTTTTTTAGCCTACACTAATTTTACCGTAGGCAGAAGTTGATAGTCCAGGTATTTAAGAAGTCAGTCTATATTAGTGAATGTTTTTATTCTATTCAAAAAACATTGCTTTAGAAATGAATTCATTAGTAGAATTGGTCTTTGTTTTAAAGAGTGTCTGTTCAGAAATACAATGAAATATACTAGCAGGACGTGTATGACAATTTAATTATTACAAAATTTTATATGTTTACTTAAGAGCTAGGGCCAGTTTAGCTCAGTAGAGCGTTTGGCTAGAAACCACAAGGTTCCTAGTTCGATACCGGTCCTCGCAAACTCAGCATATGAGTAGCACAGGGATCTGTGCGGTAAAGTAAGGAGCTGATGGTAGGTGTGGCGCTCCACCTCAGATGCAAAAACAATCTCCTTGGTCTAGCACTAGTGAAAAGAGGATAGACTCCCTAGCTGATTGGCTGATACCGACTTTAGGCCACCCTGACAACTTTACTTATACTTAAGAGCTATTACAATAGTTCTATATGTAAAAAGTATAATAATCTTGATTTAAATCTCTCTCTCACACATTTTTTCTTTCTTTCCTTCATTCATTATGTTTGATTGAAACAGATTAGCATAATCGCTTCCTCTCTCTATCTTTCTCCTACTCTCTTTCTTTTGATTATATTTTCTTTGTAGCATGTCCTTTTCTTTCCTTTCTTTCTTTATAATGAAAACAGAATGGTCCATTATCTTGCTGAGGTGACAACACTCATAGAAAATAAGAATTCTGCAGATAAGCAATACCAGATATTCAGGATTTACATTTTTGCATTTCATCTTGGATTATTTGGACAGTCTGATTTTTAACCAGAAATTTTGCAAGATGATAATGGTCTTTGGAAAATTAAGGAACAAGTGTATTGATAGATGTAATAAACTATGGCATTACACAGCTTTATGAACAATAAGGAATATTACCTTAGTTTTAAGTCAACATAAATCCCCAAATGCATTAGAAAGGAGCTCATTAGTCTTGGTCAGTAACACATCTAAGAGAAGGAAAATGATACAAAACCCTGCTGCCAAGGAAAGATTAAGGGAGTAAACCCTGAAAACAAATCAGGAGCTGGAGTCCCTAAGGTGGTGTAATGATTAAATCCAGTCCTACCCAGCAACTCCTGCGACACTACCGTTGCTAAACTGCATTGGTTCTTTACCTTTCTTTTGGATCAGAACGGCAATGTGGAAAGGGGGGATTTTCTGCCTGTGCAACAGCTCTTCCTCCATATGAACCCACCCAGGCTACACAGTTTTAAAAAGAAAAACATTTTTTTGACACTACTCCATCGTCTCTCATAGACCGAAGGATGCCAACAACTCAACAGTCCAAACCTGACTAATAAAAAACTTGGAGGCATGTGGTGTAATCATTAAAGTCAAATTAAATGGAATAGGTGATTTGAGTTCAAATCCTGGATAGGGCTGTTTGCATTTCATATAATGCTAATAAAAAAGATTTTCATTTTTAAATCAAGAAATTCCACTGAAAATAAATTCTGTTTTATTTGTCTAAATTTCTGAGATGAGGCTTGATATATATTATTTTGATTTTTCCGACTGTTGTCAGTATCAGCCAGATAGCTAGGGAGTATATTCCCTTTTTGTTAGCGCCAGAACAGGGAGATGCTTTACCACACAGATCATATTATCAATGCTGTGCTACTCAAGTGCTGAGTTGGCGGAGACCAGTATCAAAGCCAGAACTTTGCAATTCTTAGGCAGATACTTTCTCTGCTGAACTAAATGTAGTAGTAGCAAAGTAAAAGTAAAGTAAAGTTGTCGGGGTGGCCTAAAGTCGGTATCAGCCAATCAGTGAGGGAGTCTATCCCCTTTTCACTAGCGCTAGACCAAGGAGATTGTTTCTTGCATCTGAGGTGGATCACCACACCTACCATCAGCTCCTTACTTTACCACACAAATATCTGTGCTACTCATATGATTTACTAAGTTCAATATATATATATATATATATATATATATATATATATATATATATATATATTTACCAAACCCTTCACACGAGTAGGATGTGACACATGGTCAATTTCTTAAGTGGAGTTTAACAGGTTTGAAATCAGAGGTTTCCTTCTCCTAGACTGGTTACCTAAAGTTAGAGCCTAGTTTGCCCTACTATTTATCCATATCTGGAGGGAGAGTAGTTGGATGCATGCCATTCTCAAGGGTATTAACAATATGTGAAATGCAAACAGCCTCGTCCATGATTTGAACTCAAATCGACTAGTCCATTTCCTATGACATTAATGATTACACCACATGCCTCCAAGTTCTCTTAGACTGGTTACCTAACCAAAGTTAAAGAGCCCAGTCTGCCCTACTATTTACCCATAACTGGAGGGTTCAATATATAAAGCAGATAAACTAAAAATATTTTTTTGCATCTTTTAGAAAGCAAAATATGTGCAATTGTTACCAACCAGATGAAACCTCAAATCTTCTATTTTTTCCTCTGCCACTCAAGCAATACCTGCAAGTACCAGTTTGAGTTCAAAATAAAGCTTCTTTTTTTTTTTAGCCTTGTATAAGGCAACATTGTTCATGAGCTGAAACCTCTAATCTTCTGTCTCTTTCTCTACCACTCACTCAAGCCATACACCTGCAAGTGCTAGTCTGGGTGTAAAAAAAAACAAAAACAATAAAGATTTTGTGAACATTTTATGAAGTAAAATATATAGACAAGTAAATCATATATCTAGTATGATATGAAAATATGATACTAACCAAAAGGGACCGGGTTAGCTCAGTCGGTAGAGAGTTCGGCTAGAAACTACAAGGCTCCTTGTTCGATACCATCCCTCGCCAACTCAATGTATGAGTAGCACAGGGATCTGTGTGGTAAAGTAAGGAGCTGATGGTAAGTGTGGCACTCCACCGCAGATGCAAAAATAATCTCCTTAGTCTAGCGCTAGTGAAAAGGGGATAGACTCCCTCACTGGTTGGCTGATACCGACTGTAGGCCACCCCTGACAACTTTACTTTTACTTTTACTTAAGAGCTATTACAAAATAGTTCTATATGTAAAAAAGTATAATAATCTTGATTTAAATCTCCCTCTCACACATTTTTTCTTTCTTTCCTTCATTCATTTTTTCTTTCTTTACTTCATTCATTTTTTCTTTCTTTACTTAGTCCTTAGTCTAGCGCTAGTGAAAAGGGGATAGACTCCCTCACTGCTTGGCTGATACCAACTTTAGGCCGCCCTGACGACTTTACTTCTTACTACCTCGGATTTAAGAAAATGTAATCTAACACCCTCAATATTCTTCTCCACCACTCAAACCATACCTGCAAGTACTGGCATGAGATTTTAAAGAATATTTTTGAGTTCTGCATGTAGCAACATTGCTCATGATATTAAAATACATTGCTAAACAAAAAGAGAAGGTACATTTTAAAAGAAAAAAGCCTCACCAACCCGGCATAGGCTGAAACTTTCCACCTTCAATATTCTTCTCTAACACTCAAGCCATACCTGACAGTTCTAGCGTGAGTTAAAAATAAAGTTATTTTTGTAGACTTGCTCATGAGAGGAAAATACATTACCAATCAAATAGAGAAGGTATGTTTTAAAAGAAAAGGCCTCACCAACCTGGCTTATGAGATGAAACCTTGCATCTTCAATAATATTCACTATGACTTAAGCCATACCTGATAGTTTCAGCGTGAGTTAAAGATATTTTTTTATTATAGTCTCATATACAGCAACCTTGCTCATGAGATTAAAATACAATACCAACCAAAGAGAAAAGGTGCGTTTTAAAAGACAAAAAAATGCTTCACCAAACTGGCTTATAGGATGAAACCTCACATCTTCAATATTCTTCTCTACCAATCAAGCCATACCAGAAAAAAAAATCTTTTGAGCCTTTTATGCAGCAACATTGTTCATTGGATGAAACAAAAAGTGAAGATATGTTTTAAAAGAAAAAAAGCCTCACCATCCTTGCTTATGAGATGAAACCCCAATTCCATTCTGTCCTTTTTGAGGGAAATATAATTATACCATAGAATATAGGCATGAGCCTTTTATGTATTTACTAATCCCTCCAGGGTGTGGCACAAGGTCTATTTTTAAGTGGAGTTTAATAGGTTTGAATTCAAAATCTTCCTTCTCCTAGGTCAGTTGCCATACCAAGGTTAAAGAGTCCAGTCTCCTCTTCTGTTTACCCATTGGTGGATGGAGAATACTTGGATTCATACCATACTTAATGGAATTGTGAAATTTGAAATTGGACCCATAACAACAATGTATATATATATATATATATATATATATATATATATATATATATATATATATAGTTTTTAAAATAAATATCTTTTGAGCCTTTTATGCAGCAACATTGTTCATTGGATGAAAATACATTGCTAAACAAAAGAGAAGGTATGTTTTAAAAGAAAAAAAGCCTCACCATCCTTGCTTATGAGATGAAACCTCAATTTCATTCTGTTCTTTTTGAGGGAAATATAATTATACAATAGAATATAGACATGAACTTAATAGATACCATAGTATATGATCCCCAATGGTACTAACACATTGTTAAAACCATGGCTGTACCACCTGGACCCTAACGAAGCGTCTTGAGAATAAGCTAGATGGGAGCTGTACGAGAATGCTACGGGCGGTCCTGGATAGGTTGTGGAAACAGCACCCCACAAAAGAGCAACTATATGGCCACCTGCCCCCCATCTCACAAACCATACGAGTGAGACGGACTAGACATGCAGGTCACTATTGGAGAAGCAGGGACGAAATCGTACTACTGTGGAAGCCAGCGCATGGGCACACTAATGTGGGCCGCCCAGCCGGGACCTACATTGACCAACTATGTAGGGATACTGGTCGCTGCGCAGAGGAGCTGCCGGAGTCAATGAATGATAGGGAAGGCTGGCGAGAGATCATCATGAATATCCGTGCAGACTGCGCGACATGATGATGATGATAAATATAAATACACATGATTACATTACTACCAAGGTTAAAGAGTCCAGTCTTCTCTTCTATTTACCCATAGGTGGATGGAGAATACTTGGATACATACCATTATGTGAAATGCAAACAACCTTGTCCAAGATTTGAACTCATCTTGTTATGAAAGAAAAGGAAAAAGCCTTATAAGATGAGACCTCAATTTTGATAATTATTCTCTTCACCACTTAAGCTATATCTGCAAATGCTAACAAGAGCTATAAATAAAGATTTTTGTTTGAGCCTTGTATGCAGTAACTTTGCTTATGATTTGAAAATACAATAAATACCAACAAAAAAGAGAAAGGGTTATCTTAGTTGTGTCACAAGGTCAGAAATATGGGGCACCTAGTGAGAATCAAACTCACAAACAATGGTCTAGCTTGCTAAACACTACACCAAAAAAGAGAGAGTAAGTGTTAAAAGATAAAAGCCTCACCAACCTGGCATATGAAATGAAACCTCAATTTCAATATTCTTCTATTCACCACTTAAGCTATACCTGCAAGTGCTAGCAAGAGTTAGAAATAAAGATTTTAGTTTGAGCCTTGTATGCAGTAACTTTGCTTATGAGATGAAAATACAATAAATACCAATGAAAAAGAAAGGGTTATCTTAGTTGTGTCACAAGGTCAGAAATATGGGGCACCCAGTGAGAATTAAACTCATAAACAATGGTCTAGCTTGCTAAACACTACACCAAAAAAGAGAAAGTAAGTGTTAAAAGAAAAAAGCCTCACTAACCTGGCATATAAAATGAAACCTCAATTTCGAAATTCTTCTCTTCACCACTTAAGCTATACCTGCAAGTACTAGCAAGAGTTAGAAATAAAGATTTTAGTTTGAGCCTTGTATGCAGTAACTTTGCTCATGAGACAAATCCTCGGATCTTCAATCTTTCTCTCTATCACTGAAGCTACAACTGCAAATGCTCATGTAAGTTAGATACATGCTCCGTTGTTTAACGATAAAGAATAACCCTTTATTTTATCTTTTCTTCTTCTTCTTCTTCTTCTCGTGATTTTTCAGTGCTTTTATAAAACATAAACTCACTACAAAACACAGAGTGATAATATTTCAGTTAATACTGGAAAAGAGGGAATAATTTCTTACTTCTTTTTTCTTCTTTTTTTTCTTTCTTTTTTTTTTTGTTTTTCTTCTGACCCACAGTAATGTGAGGTGAAATCCATAATCTACGTGGCACACAGTAATGGATGATAGAAGAAGAAGAAAAAAAAAAAAAGAAAGAAAAAAAAAACCAACAAAAAACTTGGCAAGCACATTATTCTCACTCACACCGAGTGTGATTTCAGCTGCACAACAAGGTTTTGATCCCTGAACCCTAATCAGTATATATATGTATACACACACACACACACACACACATACACACATCTCTATATATATATATATATATATTCAACTGTGATTAGCATGCTGGGAGGGTAGCAAGAATCTAGGAAAATTCTGACCTCTTCTTTCCGTTCCTTCCCACTTCAGCCAAACTGGCATTCATTCCCAGTCCTCCTCTTTGACTGGCCGTTTTCTTGTCTCGTCCCTGAGGATGTCCGACGCTGAACAAATTACGGTTTTCTTTGATTCAAAATCTATGCCCAACTGCTACATTTTGGGTCAGCCGCTATTGGTGTGTTACTGGCCAAAGACATTTTGATTTTATTAATTCTATACATACATACCAACATACATGCATCTACGATTTATATATATATATATATATATATATATATATATTACCAACCCCTCCGCACGAGCAGGATGTGACACAAGGTCAAATTCTTAAGCGGAGTTTACCAGGTTTTAATTCAGAGTTTTCCTTCTCCTAGACCAGTTGCCCAACCAAGGTTAAAGAGCCCAGTCTGCCCTGCTATTTACCCATAGCTGGAGGGAGAGTAGGATTCATACCTTTCCCAAGGGTATTAGCGCTAAGTGAAATCCAATTACCACGTCCAGGATTTGAACTCAAGACGACGAATCCATTTCCCATGACTTTAACCATTACACCATGCACTTCCTACATTATATATATATATATATGTATGTATGTATGTATACACCTGTCATATTCTGCTATTTAAGGCTGGATATGTCGATCATGGGAAATCTCATCAGAGACTATCCATGCACACTTCAGTAACAAACAAAGTGACTTACACAATCTGTAACAGTTTATAAGTCGACTTCTGGTCTTAAGAGACAGTCACCAAATTTCAACATCTGGTCCAATCGATACAGTGGGAGGCACGTCCTTCCGGTGTCACATTTGCATCAGACTTTGTGGATCTGCATCAGAATTGATAAGACACTTGAGAGGAAAGTGACGTTCTTCTGTGGAAGCCATCACATGGGCACGCCAGCATGGGCAGACCGACAAAGACATACATTGACCAGCTCTGTGTGGATACTGGATGCAGTGCAAAGGACCTCCCAGGAGCAATAAAATGATAGGGAAGGTTGGTGAGAGATTGTCATGGATATCCGTGCTGCCAAGCACAATGTGTTAGAATAACTTTTGACAATAAGAAAATCTAAACTGCTACCTCTGTGGGCAAGAAAAGATAAGTGAATTTTACAAAAGCCTACGAGAGACACTCATCATCATCATCATCATCATATTACACTAATAGCATGGATATCCATGATAATCTCTCGCTAACTCTCCCTCTCACTCATCGCCCTCAGGAGGTCCTCTGCACAGCATCCAGTATCCACTCAGAGCAGGTTGATGTAGGTCTTTGATAAGACGGCCTAAACTGACATACCCATGTGCAGGTTTCCACAGAAAAACGTCACTTATGAGTTTGTCTTTGCTTCCCTAGCAGTGTCCAGCATATCTTGTTCATATCACTTGGATGGTCTGTCTGATAGGAGGCAAGTGGCCGTACAGCTGCCAATGAATGGACATTGAAGCTAATGTCACTTGGTAACTGATAGTTTCTTACCTATGCAATTTTCAAACCAAGTGCTTAGAACTTACCTTGAAAATATCCACACTATCTTAACTTAGATATACACACTCTATCGATGATATTGAGCTCTATTTACTTATAAATATAGCATACAATATTATCAATATTAATATGTACATACACATATACACATATATATTAAATTATATACAATCAGTAATTATATATATATATATATATATATATATATATATATATATTATATATATGTTGAAAGGAAAAATAAATAAAGGAAAGAAAATGTTGAATGGATAAAATACATTTACTAACACGTGTTTCGGCTAGGAGTTTGTTCATGTACACATGTATTCTATTTAGTATTATTTTAAATATACAATAAAATAATAATAATAGAAAATTATAAAATCTTTAAGCATACAAAGAATAACGGCCTTCATCAAAGTAAAATGTTTGGTATTTGAAGTTAAAACGGTCAAAATACAGAGAAATTTGAAGTGTTCCATTTTCAACTTACATATATATATATATATATATATATATATATTGCAAATGAAGAGAAATTTATATTTGAAATCTGGTTTATGCTTGGACTTAGAACAGACTATTGGCACCAAAGACAAACTTCTTATTGTTTCATTTTGCAAAAGGCCTGATAGATACAATGCAATAATTTCATTATTATATTGAATTTTTAGAAAATATTGGAAATCCATGGTTTATTTCACATGAAATGGACTCAATATAGAATGCCCTTTTTTGAGGAACACATTTTTTTTTAAATTCAAAAATTCTCAATATAAATTTCTATGGACTTCTTCAGACAAAAGTGTAAAAATTATTTGTTAAATTGTCAGTAAGCTATTTGGATAGTTTCAGACATTCTCATTTAATTGATTGATTTTAACGGTGTGTCAACCTGTCTGGCATTACTTTATGCCTATTGGTTATGTAATAATGTATCTTGATATACACATTTTCTTGTTAGGTTTTTTTTTTTTTCAAATGTTTGAATGCGGCTATATGATATTAGATTTCACATCTAATTCAAATAATTTGCAAATTAATTCAAATAATTTGACCATAGATGGTACACTAACAGGTACTACCAGCATAGACCTGGAAATAATAGGAATAAAGGGGTACTACCCAATCCTTCCGCAACCACCAGGATGTGACACAAGATCATTTTCCAGTGGAGTAAAGTAACTGTCTTAGATCACTTAGGATCACTACTCTATTTTAAGAATGTGAAATGTCAGATTAATATATACATATATATATATATATATATATATATATATATATATTATATGAATATAATGCCAGAATAATTTATATATATATATATATAGTATCCGATTGCCACTTTAATGTTTCCGTTGCAGTGGCATCAGTAAATAATCCAAAAGTGCTCAATATATCAAAAATATAGAGCAGTAATAATACTAATAAAATTATTGTTAGATGGAAAATAAAGGGTCTATTATGATTTCAATCAAAAAATGATCTCCTCACAACTCCACTGTACATTAACCAAGTTGATGTAATTCCTCAGTTAATATATCTATCGGATAATAACGGTTGAACACTATGTTATTTTTCCGATTAATATATTTAATTTTAACTGAGGAATTACATCAACTTGGTTAATGTAGAGTGGGGTCCTGAGGAGATCATTTTTTGATTGAAATCATGGTAGACCCTTTATTTTCCATCTAACAATAATTTCATTAGTATTATATATATATATATATATATATATATATGAAAATGTCCAGCGTTGAAGCAAGAATTCAATCCAACGTCCTGAAGAAGATCTAACAGACCGAAACATCATAACGTCAACATCACTACCTACAATAAACATCCATCTTGTACAACATCCTGTGTTTGTCTACCTTTCTCCACACACACACACATATATATATATATATATATATATATATATATATATATGAGTTAAAAGTAAGGAAATGAATATGACGGTATATGTATAGATAAAAGGGTATGAAAACACACAAAACAGTTAAAATGAAAATATGTTATGTAATTTTCATAGCTAATATTAAACAATATTTCGATTCATAAAAAATTATCATCAGAGCTTGTTTTTAATCCGGACTCATCAAGAGAAACAGCTCTCAATTCCGGATTAAAAAGAGGCTCTGATGATGATTTTTTATAAATCAAAATATTGTTCAATATTAGCTATGAAAATGACATAAAATATTTTCATTTTAACAGTATTGTGTGTTTTCATACACTTTTATCTATACATACATACATATATATATATATACTCCCCCATCTATGGGTAAAATAGTAGGGCAGACTGGGCTCTTTAACCTTGGGTAGGTAACCAGTCTAGGAGAGGGATAACTCTGAATTCAAAATTCCTGAGGTCAGTCGTTGATTGGGTTCGTGGCATTCCTTGTTCACCAATTCTTTCCTACCGACTGTGCCAAAAAGTGCGGAATGGTCCAACACAAGCCTTCACCACTATAAACAAATCACTGTGTTGGTTGTTCACTGAATGAACTCTCATGCATCAAAAATCGACAAGAGAGTCCATATATATATATATATATATATATATATATATATATATATACTAACCTCTATGCTATAAGCAGGGTGTGAAACAAGGTAAATTTTTAAGTGGAGCATGACTGGTTTGAATTCAAAGTTTTCCTTCTCCTAAACCGGTTGACATAACAAGTTTAAAGAGCCCAGTCTGCTTTACTATTTATGCATAGCTAACAGGAGAATTGTCAAATTCATATCTTTCCTTACGGTAGGGTGTGTCATCATGGTTAATAATTAGCAAGCTAGTATTGCAGATTCATTAATACTGAATTGCAAGTTCAATCCTCACAGGATGTCCAATACTTGTGAACTTGTGTCACATCTTACCCATGGCAAATGAGTAAGGTAAATACCGACCATTCCCAAGAGTATTAGCACTATGTGAAATGCAAAAAGCCTCATTCATGATTTAACTCAGGTAGTAGAGTCAACTTCTGATAATGATAACCATTACATGATGAACACCTCTTTTTTTTTTATATATTCATGTTTTGTTTGATTTGGTTTGGTTCTTTTTTTTAATGGCATATCAACCTTCATGAGTTATTTAATACTGAAGCCATCCTTGTAGAAGAACAGAAGTTGTACTAT
>CM042151.1:56779879-56799258 GCA_023376005.1 Doryteuthis pealeii | reverse complement strand
AAAAAAGAGAGAGATACACCCTACACACGACAGGATGTGACCAAAGAGTAATTTCTTAAGCGGAAGTATAACAGGTTTTGAATGCAAGCAGTTTTCCCTCTCCTAGACTGATTACCTAGCCATAGGTTAAAGACTAGTCTGGCCCTGCTATCTTGCGCATAACTGGACGGAGTATTGGATTCATACCTTTCCCAAGGGTATTAGCGCAATGTGAAATTCAAACAGCTTCGTCCAGGAATTGAACTCGGGTCGACGATCCATTTTCCACGACTCTAACCATTAGACCGCACGCAACACCATTTCTCTGGTAATATATATACAGACACTGTACCAGACAACTCCTCAGCAGTTTTTTTCTTTTGGGTTGTGGGATCAAAATAAAATTAAAAAAAAAAGAATAAAATAGAAATGAATTAAAAAAAAACAACAAACAACCAAACTCCCATTGGAGCCTTGGACCCGGAAGAACCTTTGCGCATTGTCCGACAAAAAAGGACTGACTCTACCCAAAAAGGATAATGAAACTGAACGCAACTGAGTGCGGTGAATTTACAATGCCAAGGGGCATGTCCCCTTGCTACAGACGACTATGCCCGTTCAATAAGCTGAGTCAAAATACTCTTGGCCTTTCGTTCTTTCCTCTTTTGTTTCTTTTTGTTCCTTAAAATCCATTTAGTTACCAGCCCACAAGAAGAGAATACCCTTTTATTGGGGAATGAGGATACAAGACGAACGAACCAAAACTTCATTCCATAGGTTTGTTTTTAATCGACGCTGCATTTTCTACTTTGCACTCAACAACATCAGGCTCATTTCTATCTAGTTCATCACAACCAATAATATCTGCAGCACAAGACAACCATATTACAATCAGTCTTATGATAAACAAATAAGACAGGATTTTATTCAGCCATCTTTTAGATAACAAACTCATTAAAGAAAGTCGCTAATCTTTATCTTCCTTAATATTATTTTATCCTTCGTGCTTAATTAATTGCTCTGATAAATTAAGAAAGAAAAAAGAAAATCAGGCAATCAAAATCGATGAATATCTAAATTCAGTAAGAGGTATAAATATTAAAGATGAAAAAGTATAATATTTTTGCACAATTCAAGAAAGCTTTAAAACGTTTAGGATTTTCGTGGCTTTTTATTAAAGATAGTTTTATTTCTCTTTCTTTATTTATATACATGGATCAGGTTGAAATTAGCCAGCAGTGAACTAAAAGATAAATATGATATTGTTTCAAGATGACAGATCCATTAAGATGTCTTCATTCAATATAGTTTAAGTGGAATAGTTTAACTGCAAACCAAAAAATTAATATAAATAAATAAAAAATTAAAAAAAACAACAAACAACAAAAAATAACAGAAAGAAAGATTTTTCACTGTTTTATTAAACACCATCTTTTTGTTTTATTGTGTACTAGCGGATTTACCCGGCACACAGTGTTTCCGAACTTCTTCAAATAAAAAAAATTAAAACTCATACAGTCATACAGCATTTTATGATAATGCCACAAAAAAACGATTGTTCTTTTGAAAAAAAAAAAAAAAAAAAAAGAATCTAAAAAAAAATAGTAATTTCTGGTGTCACGTGTTTGTATATTCATTTTTAAATCATGTAGGACAGGGTTTTTAGTTTAGTCGGCAGAGCGTTCGACTAGGAACACAAGGTTCTAGGTTTGATCTACTCTTGTCACTCAGTGTTTCTAATGAGTACACAAGGAGCTGTGCGGTAAAGTGAGGAGCTGATGTAGGTGTGGCGCTCCACCTCAGATCCAAACAATCTCCTTGTCTAGTCGCAAGTGAAAAAGGGATAGACTCCCTCGCTAGCCTGGCTGATTACGACTTTAGGCCTCCCCGACGACTTTTATTATTATAGGAATATTGTAGATACACGTGAAGATATACTCATATACATACCTTGTAAAGTTTATGAGTAGCTAGTATCTCATATGCATAGCTGGATTGTATATTTGTTGATTCTGGATTTGCTTGGGCTAATAGCTGTTCTTCTGTTATCTGGATATGGGCGGGAATTTCTGTTGATCTTGGGATGTCTTGTCGATCTTGGTCTGTTGTTTGTTTTTCATTAACGAATATAAGACTTTCTTTTTTGTTTTAGCGCTCTTTATTTAACAAACCCAATCAGACAAACATGTGTGTGAGATTTAGCTCCAAATGAGAGACGCCATCTTGCATCCACCCGTTCAGTACCCAGCCAAAATTGACTTTCCTAAATTAACTTTCTCACGTTCGTTCTGGTGATGAGAAAAGAGGTAAAAAATCTGTCAATCAAATAACCTGTATTTTTTCCCACAAAACCGTTAGTTTGATTTAAACATTATCGCACGACATAATTGATAGGCAACCCCATCCATTATGCAACACATGAAGTGTTTTCAGCTTGAACTTCAATTTATTTTTTTTTAATACAGCCTTCCCTTATGCAGTCGTAATAAAATTATACTAAATTGACTTTATCCTGTAAACCCTTCACATGGTCACACCACTTGGCCTAACAGTAAAAACTGACATTTGTCAGTATAAAAATAATCTAAGGTAGGTAGGTTGTCGCCCTTGGTTTACGAGCCTCTCTTTGAAACAACCAATCACAGGCCCGCAAACTTTAGCGACAAAAATTGAAGATAGGATTTCTTCCTCTTTGGTCACTGCATTTACAGAAGTCGAAAGAAAAAAAACGGCGTCCCTTACTCATAGAAAGAGGTAGAGAGCGGTAGTAGGTACTTCTATAACTCACCAACCTTAAGGACTTCAGTTAAGTGGACTGTATTATTATATCTATTGATAATGGAGGATTCGCTTCCCCGGTTTTTTTTTCTGTAACAAAAACTACGTCACTGCTTACGTCATAGAATAAATACACTCAAAATTTGAGCATGCAACATTAGACAGTCCTCATTGTTTTTAAACAAGTTTTAATAGATACATCCCCAGTATCATATATTTATACATATTTTGTTTTATTTTAATAGATGTTCAAAGTTAATAGAACTTAGTTTCGATTTCAAATTGCTTTATTTTATTTTTTACTCCTTTAATAAATTTGATGATTTCATGATTTATGGTTCAAACTCTCCGACATTTAATTTTTAACTTCCACCTCCTCAAGCAATATCTTTCAAAAATTTATTTTTACATCGCCTGGAGGGCGTTTTTTTATTTTGCTAGTCTATATAATTATCATTCTTGTAGACAAAATCTTCGTTTGCAAGTATTTCAAATGTAATTTCTTGTTTGTGTATATATTAATACAAGTTATTTGAAATTCCATGTTGAGTTCGTGTGTTTTTTTGTTTTTAACTCCCGTCTGCATTACACTCGCGGCGTGAATCAGCACATTAGCTCTGTGCGGACATATCAAGAGCGATGGCCGATAGTGAGGGATGGCGACAGATAGTCAAGGAAATCTGTGCTATCAGCATGACTTCATGATGATGATGATGACGCATTTTTAAATGTTATAGGTCTCTTTTTCTCGTGGTTCCCAGTCAGTGCGCACGAGTGCGTTTCCTGTTCACAAGGATAGGGACCTTGTGCTCCCAACAACCTCGTCACATGGCATACGATAACATTTCTTAAACATGTAAGTCTTCGTTCAATATTTCTCTTCTATCTTATACGCACGTATATTAAGGGCTCTACAACTTATATTAAAGACTCTATCAACCACATTACGACATTTCTCTACATATATTCTTTAGTATTTTAGACATTTCTCTACATATATTCTTTTAGTATTTCATGTCATTTATTTATTACCAGACTATTAAGTTTGATCAATCAATGAAATATTTTCCTCTGCTACAATGGTTCCCTCTCACTCACTGAAAGTCAACGACAGCTATGGTGCACAAATAGGACTAACATATGTTACGATTTTTGTGGCCATTTTTAGTCTGCAGGTGAGAGTACTTTATAGCGGAGATCTCTTGTGTGTCTCAATCTTAGACAGAATCCTTAGTTGTTCCTTAGTTAAGAATTCTCGGTTGTTCCTTAATGAAGAATCCTTGTGTTAAGCAGTATTCTTGGTTGTTCCTTGGTGTTAGGCAGAATCCTTGTGTTAAGCAGAGTCCTTGGTTATTGATTCGTTTGTCCGTGTTGAATACGAGCATCTGAACGGCTTTCAAGATCGGCGATTAAATAGTTAACTAACCACGTATTCGAGTGTGTTGATTGGCTGATTGAATCCGTGCTGCTGCACAGAGTCTATAAGTTTAAGTAGTGACCTCCAGCACACATATCGCAAAATATTCCAACAACATTCGATGACAACTTTCAGTTCTAGGTATTATAGTGGTTCTTCCTTCTGTTATTCGTCGAGCTGAAAGGCAAATAAGGAAGGGAAAAGAGACAAAAGACACAAAATGCTTTTAAGGTTCAACCTTTTATTTCCTGGCACACAGTTATTTCTTGTAGGGGAAACTTCTTCTCGAACAAGCGAATAGTGTGCGAACCCAGCAACGTTCTCTCTCTCCAAAAGACCGAGGTTTCTTTTTAGCGCCAGGAAACCCTTTTCTCTGTGTGCATTCCCAGATGGATCTATCCATCTGAGTCCACCTGGGAGATTGTTAATTGTTTTATCTTTTTATCTTTTTTTATTTGGTTTTATTTATCTTCAAGAGGTTTCATTTTATTTTTCAATCACCACACTACCTCATTTGGATTACTTCCACTAGTGCAGTGGTTCCCAACCTTTTTTCTATTCCCGCACCCTTAAAAGAATTTTGCTCTGACTTTACACCACTTAAAAGAGTTTTGCTCTGACCTCGCACCTCTATAATTTATACTTTTGTTCAAAAATATAGAATGTGAATCCATACAACAGTTAACAGAAATAAAGTAAACGAATAGTAACGTTACAAATATGACTGTTGTGGAGTAAAGGTACAAGGCAAATATAGGGTGTATATTTGGGTTAACAGTTTATTCTGGGTTAGTAATAATGTGTGAATGTACAATTATTATGCAAATGTCTTTAAGAGTAGTGTAATTGTCTTTCAGAGTTGCCAGAGGATATATCTTGGCGGGGATATATTTTGGTAATACAAAGAGTTTATAGTACACTTATCTTAGTTGAATAGGTCTTTGCAATGTCTCTAAGTTGTCTGGTAAAGTCGCTGCGTTTCTGTTGTTCTCCTAGTCGTAGTTGACGTGTTTCTCACGGGTGCCGACTTGGGTCTTACCCTCGTGCCTGCCGTATCTGTTCTGTGGAATTTAAGGGGTTGCCCCTGGCGTCTGATTCCAGGAACTAATAGGGGCAGATAACCCAATTTCCGATACAGTTTTATCAAAATATCATATATATTTCACTATCTAAATAATAATTATAATAATCTGAAATAAAGAAACGAAAATATAAATAATAATTATTACAAAAGAAAAAACTTAATCTAAATTTTAGCGAACGCTTCTCGCGCCCCCTGGAATGATGCTCGCATCCCCAGTAAGACAGTAAGACAAACAAGACCTGCTGGGTATTGCTGAAGAAGTAAAGACGAACTCATAAGTAATGTTTTCCTATGAAATCCTGCACATGGACACACCGGGATTGGGCGACTAACAAAAAATTACATTCATCAGCCCTGTATAGACACTGGATGCCGCTCAGAGTACTTACAAAGAACGATGTCCGTTAGTGACCAATGGCAAGAGAGAGAGAGAGAGAGCGAGGGAGAGACAGACAGACAGACAGAGAGAGAGAGAGAGAGAGGGAGAGAGAGAGAGAGTCAAGGGAATCCGGGCTAACAACACGACTTGATTTTTGTGGCGACGAGGATTTTGAAGATCTCTACATACGTGGATATAAAAAAAATGGCGTTTTCACAGGAAGCCTTAACGGAAATTTTAAACCAGCAATAAGAGATGTTTGCAAATGATGATGATGATGATGATGATGATGATGATATAATTAGATTTTGAATAGGACCTATGTTGCCTTTTGTATTTACGTTCCTAGCTCAAAAGAACATTTGGCTGGAGCATTTTGATTTGTTGTGTACTATTCAAACTTGATAATGACCACAAAAGACAGAATTTAGTGAAGAGAGCAGTAACGTGCGTCCTTCCAAATATGGCGGCGTTCGTCATTCCTCGTTTTATATTTAGTACAAAAGAAAAAGATCCTCCGAGGAGCAAACGACATATAACCCAAGACGTTGGGTCACTCGAGCCAAAGGGACGTAACTCCAACATATCGATTCAATATATAAAAATATTCATAGTTCAAATGTTCAAATCAGGAAATTGTCGAATTTTAATTAAATTTTTCAGCAATTTATTCATTAAAGACTTTTATTATGAATAGCTTATCTTATTTTTTTTTAAACTTGAAAAAATGTTTCAATCAATCATGATAATACCTCTTATTATCATAATTGATTGAAACATTTGGTCAACCTTTGGTCCTTTGAAAAAAGAATCCAGTCCCTAATTTGTACATTTCTAGAAAGATCAAATCCAGACGACCGCATATAAAAATTAAAACATAGATAAATATTTCCAATACATACCATTTGGTAGTATAGTCAAATTCTAATCTCTTGCACAGTTCTCAGGGGATTAAATTTCCCACCCAGTCATGCATCATTTTCTATTCATTTATCATTATTTAACTCGTTGTGAGTTTTTTTTACACCAGCGTGAGTTAATGGACTTTCACTGGAGTCTGAGTGACAACATGTCTCCTCAGATCCCCAGGACTTTTCTGAGTATTCTAGCTGATTTCATCAATGCTGTTATCTGGATGGCCTCAATTCTTCCTCCAATTTGCTGTTCATCTAGTCTGTTTTCTAAGCTTTTGGGGATCATTCCAAGTGCACTAACTACAACTGGTATCACTTTTACCCTCATATTCCATAGGTTTTTTTTTTTCATTTCTCTAACAAGTTCCAGGTTTGGTTGTCTATCATTATTATTATTATTATTATTATTATTATTATTATTATTATTATTATTATAACAAAAATTGAACCAATTCTTCTTCTTCTCCTCTTCCTTTTCCTCCTACTTCTACCACTCTTCTCATCATTTCTACTTTTACTAGTACGACTATAACAACAAAATAAATCAATAATAACAATTCTTTATCTTCTTCTCCCCCTATTTCTCATGTTCCTTCTCCTTCTATGATAACTAATAGTATTACTAACATCAACAAATAGAAGCAATAAAAACAATTATTTTCTTCTTCTTCTTCTTCTTCTTCTTCTTCTTCTTCTTCTTCTTCTTCTTCTTCTTCTTCTTCTATTATTATTATCATTATTATTGTTACAACTATTACTATAACAAGAGCCAATTGAAGCAATAACAATGCTCCTTTTTCTTTTCCCCCCTCCTCTTCTTCTTTTAATTGATATTATTATTATTATTATTATTATCATTATTAGCATTAGTATTATTATTATCATAGTCATTATTATTATTATTGCTACTAATACAACTACTACTAGTAGCAATATAATAACAACAAATTGAAGTAATAATAACAATAAAAGAAACAAAGCCAATTAAACTAAGCCTGCTCCAAGGTGTTCAGTTTTAACACAGGCTTCATCACTGAAGAAATGGTAACTTGAATGTTTTTTTTATCAAGAATGACAATCAAATACGACTTATTGTAGTTAACCAATTAAAACGAGTTGCCAGGAAAACCAAAGTTGTGGCATAGTGCTTGTTATTCTAGAAAGCATTCAAACTAACAAAGAGTAAAAGTGTCTGCTATTTTTCTTCTTTCACTTCAGAAACAACATTTTATTGTCTTCTACAAGGGTTTTATTCATTAAATAAGGTGAATTTGCCAAAAGGAATTGGTAATAGGAAGCACTATTTACAGTTGCCCCCCTTTTCAAGGAAATCAATAGGGGTGGGTCCTTTCATGTCCCAGAATACTGTTAGCATCTCCTTCTTTACTGCCAGCTGCACCCAGAACTTTTTCTTTACCAGAGAGTCTGTTTATTTCCACACCATGGACTGTCTTTGTGACTTGCGCTCATAGTGGCAACTCCATGTTTACCCAATTTGTAAACATATTTTGTTTATTTCCTATAACTCCAACATAAAAAAGGGGAACCACTCTGAATGAATTTTATCTGTTAATTAATCTATTCATTATTTTCCCATTAAACTAACCTAAATCCTAAACCCAAACCCTAACCCTAAACCCTAACCCTAACCCTAACCCCGTCTTCTTTTTTCCTAGTAGATCAATGAATAAATAAATAATTTATCAGTCAATCAGAGTGGTTCCCCTTTTTTATGTTGGAGTTATAGGAAATAACCCATATTTTTTTACTAAAACTTGTTTCTCTGTACACGTAAACCCATTCTTCTGTAAATTTCACATGGTTTGCACTTCTCAGCCACTAAAAATTTGATAAAACCTTGAAGACTGTTTGATTTGCCACCATTTTGAATAGCTTCAAAACAAGTTACTGTGAGATTAAAACAATTTTTGCTATAAAACTATTCCAAACAATGCAGGGTTTTTATACTTATGGAAAAAATTCTGAAAAAAAATTTATTTTGATTTTTCAAAAATATTCCACTTATTTATGGAATGACTATTATAAAATGATGCAGCTTCAGTCTTGATACTTTTTGAACACAGCTTGTAGGTCTCCCTAAAGAAAAACAAAGCAAAACCTGATTTTCTCTTTAAGATTTGTCAAAATTTAAGATAAGATATCTGTTATTAACCCTTACTGTGTGGGAAGCAAGTTAAATCATTTCTAATAGTAGGATATGTTTCATATGACGTAGTATGCACTTTATTTATACTGAAAGATATTATTTATAGAAAGATTTTGTGAGAACTGATTTGAATATGATTAAACACATTTTTATGTTATATTTCATTTTATTTATATATATATTTAAAAATATTTTATTTTATTTTGTATTAAAATATTTTATTTTATTTCATATTAAAATATTTTTATATAAAATATTTTTATATTAAAATATTTCAATATTTCAATATTTTAATTTAATTTATATCAAAATAATTTTTGTGATTTTGTGAGAACTGATTTGAATATAATCAAACACATTTTTCTATGAGATTAAAATAATTTTTGATATTTGTTATAAACCCTACCTATGAACATTAATGGTTATGTCCCAATCCTCATATACCCTACCTATGAACAATAATGGTTATGTCCCAATCCTCATATACCCTACCCATGAACATTAATGGGTATGTCCCAATCCTATATATACCTACCTATGAACATTAATGGGTATGTCCCAATCCTCATATACCCTACCTATGAACATTAATGGGTATGTCCCAATCCTCATATACCCTACCTATGAACATTAAGGGTATGTCCCATCCTCATATACCCTACCTATGAACATTAATGGGTATGTCCCAATCCTCATATACCCTACCTATGAACATTAATGATTATGTCCCAATCCTCATATTACCCTACTATGAACATTAATGGGTATGTCCCAATCCTCATATACCCTACTGAACATTAATGGTTATGTCCCAATCCTCATATACCCTACCTATGAATATTAATGGGTATGTCCCAATCCTCATAAATACAACAGTAGACTTATACAACTAGTAGTGGTTTTACCTTTCTTCACGCTGCTGGCGAGTATTGTATTTTGTTAATGTCATAAAGTTTCCATTTCATTTGCGAACTCTGATTATTTCTCATTTAGTAACCTTTGTTGGTTACAATACTATTAACCAATGTAGAATTTACATTTATTGAAAAAAAAAGAAAGTATTTTTCTTTTTTCAAAATATTCCCCTTGTGTATGAGGAGGAGGATGGGGTAGGATGAGCTCTCAGAATAATTTTGACTAACTAAAGAGAGCCCCTTTGGTCTGAATTCAGAATTTTCTTTCTCCAAGACCGGTTGCCCAACTAAGATTAAAGAGCTCAATCTGCCATACTATTTACTCATAGCTAGAGGGAGAATAGTTGTATTCATACCTTTCTCAAGGGGTATTAGTGCTATGGGAAATTCAAACAGCCTTGTCATCTTGCTGAGTCCATTTTCTACAACTTTAACCATTACACTATGTGATTCATATGACCGTCGTATATTAAATTGGACACATAGTGGATAAAGGCGGTAGGTTTAGACAGTTCTAAGTGACAGTTATCTCTAGGCTGCAGGTTCAATCTGGTCAAGGGCAACAATTAACATAGAACAATAATTAACACAGCTTAACACCTGTACCCCAGCTATGGTTAGCGAATACCCATGAATTGAATAAAGAGTTGGGTTCAAAGTTCCGTGATGGCTACCGATTACGACAAGAAGGCTTCTCGAGTTCAAGACGGCTCCAGAGTCCAAAAAGAAATACCTGAAGAAGGCTGGGAGGGCACATTGTCCGAAACGTTGTACAGATAACTATAAAGATGAGGACAACAGTCCGAATAACCCAAATCTCTAGTAATAATGGAGATTCGCTCTTTATTTGTCTGTAACAAAAACTACGTCATTGCTTACGTCACATGATCCAAAATCATCATAACATAGAATAAATACACTCAAAATTTGAACATGCAACATTAGACAGTCCTCATTGTTTTTTAAATCAAGTTTTGATAAATACATGACTGGTATTATATATCTATATATAGTTTGTTTCATTTTAATACATATTTAAAGTTTACATTTCAAATTGTTTTATTTTTTTACTTCTTTAATAAATTTGATGATTTTACTTACTTAGGGTACAAACTCTCTGACATTGAATTTTTAACTCCCACCCTCTCAGGCAATATCTTTCAAAAAATTATTTTTACATCGCCCTGGGGGCGTTTTTTTTTATTTGCTAATAATACTAATTATCAAGACTCATCTCAAAAATTCAGAAATAGTAAAATTAACCTCTTGTTGAAAATATGGTTATCCTAAGTGCTAAAACCTACAAAAGGCCACATAACTTTTTCCAAATTTATTTCACCCATTTCTTTGCCCAAAAGATAGAATTCTTTTTATCTGTCTCTAAACCTAAATGTAATAGAATATGCTCCCGCTTTTCACCAGTGGTGGACTCAGTGGTCAGGTAAGTGGCCAGTGCCCAAGGGTCCAAAACACCAAGAGGTCCAAATAGCAAAAGTCTCATTTTTCAAGTTGCCTCAAAGGAATCAATGTACTATAGCTAAAATGTTTCGACACAAGAGATCCCTGCTGTTCTATTAATATAGTCCAATAGATAAATTCATAACAATTCTCCATAGCGGTGGAAATAAATAATATTGAAAAATAGAGTAAAATTTAATTAAAGTTGTTTACACTCCTTCCCACCAAATCCCAAATTGATAAAGAGATAGATAATATAATAAACAAATGAATTTAGAAAAGAGATAGATGATACGATAAATTAATTTTGGTGTCCATACATACATACATATATACATACATACAAACATCCACACATATATGCACACACACATGTACTCCCTCTCTATCTCTATCTCTCACACATCCACCCACACACGTACATACATACAAATATATATATATATATATATATATATACATACATATAAACATATAGATATTGATAACATAGGTTGGCATATATATATATATATATATATATATATATATATATATATATAGAGAGAGAGAGAGTGAGAGAGATATGATAAATTAATTCTGGTATATATATATGTGTATATATGTACATAATATATACATATTGATATAGATATTGATGACATAGGTTGGCATATATATATATATATATATATATATATATATATATATATGTGTATATATATATATATATATATATATATATATTGATATAGAGATAGATATGATAAATTAATTCTGGTGTCCATACATATGTACATATATACATACAAACATCCACATATGCACGCACACACATGCACTCTTTCTCTCTCTCTCTCTCTATCTCTCTATCTCTCACCCACACACACACACACACACACACATACATACATGCATACATACATATATATATATTGATATAGATATTGATAACATAGTTTGGCATATATATATATATATATATATATATATATATGAATTTGATATATTGAAAGAACAAAAGATGTTTACAAATGCATGGGATCATCAGGAGAGAGTGTGCAAACCGTTTTGGGGCCTATATATATATATATATATATATATATATATATATATACATATATAACATAGTTTGCCATATGTATAAGTAAAGAGTGGCCAATATCATTGATAAAGCATGTATATCTAAGATAGGGTTCACTTGGTTTGAAAATTACATAGATGAGAAACTGTCAGATACCAAGAACCATTGATTTCATATCTCTGTTACTCTGATATAATATATATATATATATATATATATATATATATATATATATAGTTAATTCCTTGTTAGTATTGGATAAATGATAATAATGTGCTCAATTACTTCTGTAAGAGCTGTATTTATTTATTTATAGTTTACAATACATTTAAGAGTCCGTTTAACCAATGGTTTCAGAGCCTCCCCTTTAAGTGAACATTTCTGATAACGACCAATCACCTAAAGGTGAGGCTCCAAAACCATTGGTAAAACGGACTCTTAAATGTATTGTAAACTATAAATAAATAAATAAATATATACATATATATATATATATATATGTATATAATTTGTGAAAAAATTTTACATTATGTATATCTAATTTAGATATATACAGAAATAGTTAATTAATTAGAACTATACATGCCATCCTTCATATATATATATATATTTACTTAAGAATGGAAATGAGTAACCTACTCGAGTTTCATCGATAGATTCTTCAGGGTTACTTTTAAATTAATCGAGTTTACGATTAATCTTTGGTGTTATAAACACGCCCGTTGGAATGGGACTTAAATTTAGTAGAGGAACGCTTGTTTTATATATATATATATATATATATATATATATGTATATATTAAACCTTCATAGATATGTTCATTATGGTACGCAGATGCTCTTACAATAAACACCTCAATGGATTTCTCTATAATTTTGGTAGATGCAGCTTTAGAAATAAATGTCTGATTAAGATTGTATATGAAGGGGCCAATAACCCTTTTATGCCCAGGGGCCTAGATCACAATCATTCCACTCTTGGGTCTGCCTATAAAAGAGGTTGGTAAATAACGCAAGATTAGAATTATTCTTCAGAATTTTGGATTCATTCAATTTCATTAAAAAATCCTCTAAATTTCAGTGGTTGAGCAGTCCATGATATGCAATATTCCAATTTGGTCCTTACTTGGGCTAGACGGTCGGCCGGAGAGACCCCCTCCGATCAATCGGCTGGTAACGTCGAGCCCTAGCAGCTATATGATTGTCCCAATCCTATTGCCCTTATGGCAACCCCAGTATTTTTTATCATATAGGTGCTAGGAGGTGGTGGCTGAGGGTCTACATGTTCTGGGAATAACGTTAAACTCTATCTGATGGTGAGGTTTCAGTTTTGGAGGTTTGGGGAATGTGGAGCACCCCTTCATCACCATTGCTCTCTGGTCCACTCAGACCCGGAGTGGTAGTATCTGTTAGGGTCCTATCTATGGGTTAAATAGAAAAATGTATTTATAAAAAAAATTGAGTATCCATTAAAAATGAATTTATTTCAAAACTTTATTGGCATTAAGTAACCCACTGAGGTTGATATGCCATAAAACAAAGCAAAGCAAAGCAAAGCAAACTAAGTCTCACTATTTTTTTAGTCTCTTGCAACAAACTAACTAATTGATAATTTTGATTGGTCTGAATTTGCACAGAAGGTCAATTTTAAATGTGCTGCATATCATCATTATTATAAGGTTTTCACACCTGCTGTAGCATAGTTCACTGGAGGCTGAGTGACAGCAAGTCTCTAGGACTCTTCTGAGTATTCTAACCGATCCCAACAGTGCTGTAGTTTGGATGGTCTCGATTCTTCCTCTGATTTCCAATTCAGGTTCAGGCTTGTACATATACCATTTAGTTGTATGGTGAAAATTGAATTTCTTGCACAATTCCCAGTGGATTATTTTCCCCACAGCGTTGTGCCTAGTCTTGTACTCTCTTTATGCTAGTTTGCTGCATTCGCTTATTATATGAGTGACGATTTCATTATTATTATTATTATTATTATTATTATTATTTGACTGTTTGTGAATTTTTCATACCAGCATAAGCTGATGGTCTTTCACTGGAGGCTGAGAGACAACAAGTCTCCTCAGGTTTCCAGAACTCTTCGGAGTATTCTATTCGATTTCAATAATGCTGTCATCTGGATGGTTTTTAATTCTTCCTCTAATTTCCAATTCCTCCTGACATTTATTCTAAACTTTTACTTCTCTGCAGAGGTGCAGTTAACATATTCTACTGCCTCACCAACAGGTCAGAAATACTAAGAAGTTTGTTCTAAAAAAAAGGTTTAATTTATTATTTATATCTGTCTTGGTAAATACAGCATCAATCTAGATCCTTTTTGAATACACATTGAATGTATGTATGTATAAAAGTGTATATATATATATATTTACCAACCCCTCCATACAAGCAGGATGCGACACAAGGTCAATTTCTTAAGCAGAGTTTAACAGGTTTGAATTCAGAGTTTTCCTTCTCCTGGACTGGTTACCTAAACAAGGTTAAGAGCCCAGCCTGGCCTACTATTTACCCATTACTAGAGCGAGAGTAGTTGGATGCACATCTTTTGCAAGGGTATTAGCACCATGTTAAATGCAAACAGCTTTGTCCAAGATTTGAACTCAAGCCAACGAGTCCATTTCCTATAACTCTAACCATTACACCACACACTTCCAATGTGTATATAAATCTCTATATATAAAAGCGCGTGGTGTAATGATTAATGTCATGGGAAATGGACTCGGCGTCCCGAGTTCAAATCCTGGATGTGATAATTGCATTTCACTTAGCGCTAATACCCTTGGGAAAGGTATGAATCTTACTCCCCCTTCAGCTATGGATAAATAGTAGGGCAGACTGGGCTCTTTAACCTTGGTTAGGCAACCGGTCTAGGAGAAGGAAAACTCTGAATTCAAACCTGTTGAACTCTGCTTAAGAAATTGACCTTGTGTCACATCCTGCTCTTGCGGAGTGGTTGGTAAATATATATATATATACACAGATTTACACATACACATGGAGTGGTTGGTAAATATATATATATATATAAAAGAGTCACAGCTGTTTAGGTTTGTATGTGTTGAATTATAACTCAGAAAAATGACGTCTTTGAGCATTAAAATCACAAGTCCACATTATTTTTATGATAAGGAAAAGTACAAAATTTAGTTTTTGATTTTTACTGATTAATTCAATAATTAAAAATCAATCGATTTCTGGAACTTTTCACAGTTCTTCAAAAGTAAGTACCAAAAAATGAACTTTTTATAGAATGAATGAATAATTTTCATTTGAATTACTATGAGGAATTTTCCACCTACAAATAAGGACTCATGTTTAATTCTAAGCTTCTTTTTATTGTCACATTTTTACGGTAAAAAAAAAAAAGTCAAAAGAATACATTTTTTAGCATTTTAACTCAGCAAGCAATTAAGAACTGAATTTGAATTTTTATCATATGTACAAAAAAAGGTTTTAGAAAAATAAAATTATCTTTCAAAACACTCACAAGTTTAAGATTACATTTTTTTAAAATTATCTTAAATGTAAACAAAAAAAACAATTCCTAAATTAAATGAACATTGTAATATACAAATTCTTATTGAATTTTTCTGATTTAATAAAGAATTTGCTAAATTATTTCCCTCTTACCACCTCTCTTACACTTCTCATTCCCCCTTCCTCTCACTCTCTGGTGTTCCTAAAACCCTTCTCATCCAGTCATGGATGAAGTACTTCTACTAGTACATACACACACACACACACACACACACACACACATATATATATATATATATATATATATATATATATAAATGTAAGGTAATCCAAATGACTGGTTGTAAGGGATGATTCTATTTGGGATCTTCAAAATCTCACTGTATAACCATACTGTATGCTCTTGTAGGTGCAAACATATACTCATACAAGGATTTTTATCAATCCCTAAAGAGAGCTCAATGTATAATAATCAATAAATTAGATTATATACAGAGCAATATTTAACTTAAACAAAGAAAGAAAAACTTAACAAACCGTCATCCTGTTATAATTTTTTGTTTCAACCAGAAACTCAAAAAATTCAAAAAAACTATATATATATATATATATATATAATATATATATATATATATATATATATGTGGGGCAGACTGGATTCTTCAGCCTTGGTATGAAAACCAGTCTTAGAGAAGAAAAACTTTGAATTCAAACTAGCTGTACTCTGCTTAAAATTTACCTTGTGTCACATCATGCTTATGGTGGAAAGATTGAGCAAACATTACACCACACACCTCCATATATATACATATATAAATAGTAGGGAAGAATGGGTTTTTTAGCCTTGATAAGAAAACCAGTGAATGAAAGAAAACTTTGAATTCAAACCATCTGTACTCTGATTAGAATTTATCTCATGTCACCTCCTGCTTGTGGTGGAGGGGTAACTGGCTGTACAGCTGCATTTTTGTAGGGTGCTGCTTCCATGATTTGTTCAAAGCAGCATGCTGTATTGTTACATAATCTATGCGGTTGCATAAGATTATTGTCAATTCCCCTGTAATTCTGAGGGGATGACCCTTTTCATACCATGGCCGGGTCCTTCCATGGAAAATTACAGAAGCCCGCCAAAATATATGAAGTCACGTGGGACCTGTTCGGTCGCCAGTTTGCAGTTGGACGTCAGGCAGTGAAGATGTACTGCCTGAACTGTGACACACTCTGCATACGCGTGCTATGTTAGTTAGCAGATATCTGGTGGGGATTTAACAATAAAATAAGATCAAAAGTAAATCAAAGTCTTGTGTTTATTATCTAAAAACTAACAATGACACAGGGCTTCTGATAAAGAGAAATCCCTAACAGAAAACCAGACCGAGGTCCCCAAGTCAACACCAGATGCAAGATCGTAGAAGATGCCAGACCAAGTCAAGATGGATGATAGAAATACCAAAGATGATCAGAAGCAAAGCCGGCCAGAAGAAAATACGACCAGATATAGAAGAAAGAAAGAGATGTATAACATTATAATTATTTAGTTCCAGTGAAGAAGGCACTATGCAACAGTATCTTTATATAATTCCCATCTAGATATTTTATAAAAGTATATATATATATATATATATATTTTAAAAAATCTAACATTGCTAGGAAAGGTTCAGCTTAGGTGGGCTGATTACATTGTCAGAATGAATGAGAACAGGCTTCCAAAGAAGATATTATATGGACAATTACCAAATGCTAAGCATTCTGTTGGATGTCCACTCTTACGCTATAATGACAAATTGAAGGACAATTTGAAACGCCTCAATATTAACCTGAGTGCTTGGGAAAATCTAGCATCAAATCAGAAAGAATGTTGTAAGACATGTTTTGCTAGATTAAAGAGCTTTGAAGAAAATAGACTGAAACATCGAGATCAGCTACATCTAACTTTAAAACAAAAACATCTGGCTCCTGCTTTAGGAAATTCCATCTGTCAGTATGGCATCATAGCTCACATCAAGGCTGGGCTGCTATCACACTCGAGGAAACACAAAATGTCTTCTTGATAGCATGCTCTATATGGGAGGAAACAAATCACTCACTGCTGACCCTCATCTATCGTTCATGATAGGAGAGTCCACCCCCACATATATATATATATATATATTGGTTAGGAGTTTGATTTAGAAGGCTATCACAAAACAGTTTGGAATAAATAAAATTTAAAAAAATAAAAAATAAAAAAATGATTAAATTGATTTTACATCCAACACGAAACATTATACATCATCATGACCACAAAACACAAATACGCTTTTTCATTCGCACATACACACATACAAAATCCCACGCTAGGATACAGTCTTAACGTCACAACCAACACGCATTTTCAATGTCACGCGCATTACAACATACACACATGTACAAACAAAAATAAATGCATTCACGCTTACACGAGAATACAGTTATTTAAAAAATAACATCATTTTCAAAAAAAAAAATTCATTTTGGAAGAAATGCCATAGCTGGACTGCTTCAGTTCAATTCTTTTGATAAAGAGGTATTACCTCGAAAATTCAAGAAATAATAAAAATACAGGTCAACACACAACACCAATGTTACCGTATTATTATTTTTTGTTTATTCCAAACTGCATTGTGATAGCCTTCTAAATCAACCTCCTAACCAATACATACACAATGCTTCAAGCAAATTATGAAACTCTCTTATATATATATATATATATATATATATATATATATATATATATATATATAGTAGGAAGAATTCTCACTTTATCTTATCAGAGAAATTGAATGTATGTATGTATAAAAGTATAAATATCTTATTATAATAGAGATTGTGTGTTTTTCTGTCTGTAACCGAGACTATATTACCACTCAAGTCACAATTCCTTTACTTATTTACGTCACATTCTCCATGATTTTATTTTTATTTAAACCTCAATTATCAATAAAACTGTTATACATTATTAATACTGTTGGCCACATCAGCATACTAATAACATGCGAGTGTAGTTATATATACAACAAAATAGCGGTTTACAGTGTGAACGGGGAAGCTAATTTGCATATTGATATTAAAAAATTGATTTTAATAAATATGCGCTTGGTAGTATTGATTTCTAATTGTTTGGTTTTATCTTGATGAATATGAGCCAAAATCTCTTCAATAAATCTTAAAAGAAATCCCTTAACAAGAAGAAATAACTGTCATTTCATTATTTATTTCCCATTTTAACTGAATAGTTAAATTAGGAAAATTTAGTAATAAAAGATGGGAGTGGTGGAATAATAAGTTTCAGTTGTTCTATTTTTCGATTATATCCCCCTCTGTTTCAAATCTTTTTATCTGCATTCTTATTTAGTTTCATTAGCCTTTCTAATTTAGTATAATATCTTATTACTTTAAAATTTAAATACTGACACCCGGAGGGTGCATATATTTGCTAGTATATATAACTTTCAAAGAAAGAAAAAACTTAACAAACCGTCATTCCATAATAAATTTATTTCAACCAAAAGCTCAAAAGGCTTTTAAAAATTAAAACAATTTTTTTTTTGTTTTTTTTTTTTTTTTTTTTTTTTTTTTTTGTTTTTTTTATTTTTTTTTTTTTTTTTTTTTTTTTTTTTTTTAATTTTTTTTATTTTTTTTTTTTTTTTTTTCTTTTTTTTTTTTTTTTTTTTTTTTTTTTTTTTTTTTTTTTTTTTTTTTTTTTTTTTATTTTA
>CM042151.1:56775648-56779779 GCA_023376005.1 Doryteuthis pealeii | reverse complement strand
TATTTTTTTTTATTATTACTCCTGCCAGTAGCCGCTCCCGCCTCCCGCATCCGCAGTCTCCGGCTCCCATCTCTACATAGCTGAAGAGCTGAAGCATCTTCTTCATTACACATCAAATATAGTAATCGAAATTATATTCACGGGAAATTAATATCAGCTAAGCCCGAATATTGTTTTATTATTCATGTGTTTGTTGTGTTTCTTTCATCGATTCTCTTATAATTTTTTCTGTCTTTTCTTTTTTTTTCTTGTTTTTTTTTTTACTTTCTTGCTTTTTAAATTACTTTACATCTTATTAATCTACTGTGTTTATTTATACTTCCATATTTATTGTACACTTAAATAAAATATTCATATATATTAAAATTCATACATGAATTTATTCCAGATAATTTATAGGCCTACTGGTATATTATATATAGATATATATATATATATGTATATATTATATTATATATACACCACACACACACACACACATATATATATATATATAATTACTGTATTTTAAGGTTGCAGTATCTATAATGAGTGTGCTAAGTATCTGGGATAAGTATATATAGGCCATTTCTGTAACAATCAACATACACACACATACATATATAATATGCCATAATAATGGGGTCATACACAATAATATATTATGTATATTTATATACATATATATATGATATATATTACTGAGTGCCGCTTGACGTTCCCGTTGGAGTAGAATTATAATCTATCCAAGAGTCTCATTATATATTTACATATATATATATATATATTTTTGCCACCGAACTATATACTTTTTATCAATATAAATGTGTGTATATATATATATATATATATATATATATAATATATATAAGTGTACTGGAAATATACATTACTTATACAAACATATATCATTTTAATGCAATATATGTATGTATTTATGTATATATATATATATATAATATATATATATATGTATAATATTTTATTAGGGCTGGTTTTAGGTCTGCAGTAGAGTGTTTGGCTTGGAACCACAAATTCCTTGTTCGATACTGGCCCTGCGCCAACTCAGTGTATGAGTGCATAGGGATCTGTACGTAAAGTGAGGAGTGTGATGGTAGGTGTGGCACCCACCTCAGATGCAAAAACAATCTCCTTGGTCTAGCACTAGTGAAAAGGGATCGACTCCCTCGCTGATTGGCTGATACCGACTTTAGGCCACCCCGACGACTTTACATTACTTATATATATATTATATAAATATATATATATTAATATATATATATATTCATATGTCCTATGAATATATATCATGGTCATCATAATATTCAATACAGACTGTCAACAAACATTTAGCTAAATTTATTCTCAATCTAAAATGATTATATACATACATACATACATTACATACATACATACATATATATATATATATTCTAAGTTTGGCAATATATATTAGGAATATGTATTAATGTTATCTTCACGTTTAACCCAGAGATGTCAGGAAACTTTTAGTTAATTTATTCTGTATACCCAACATAATATATATATATATATATTAATATATATATATATATATATATATATGTAGTATATATATTATATATATTATATATATATATATAAAGACATACAGTTTTTGTGGTTGTTTTTTCTTGATTACTTCATTCTCTTCAGAGAAATATCATATTATCTTATGGAATGCAATTCGAGAAGGCCAAGGAAGTAAAAAAAGAAAAACTGATACGGCTTTCTCTTCATGTAGTTTTCTGCTTGACATGCTTCTTGAATTCCTTTTTTGTTAGAAATTTTTTTCTAAACACACAGGCTTGAATACTTTAATACATTACATGCATACATATATAGATACATTACATACATAGTCACATACAATATGTGTGCGGGGTATATATATATGTGTAACATATATATTTAATATATATATATTGCATACACACAAAATACATATACAGAGAAAAGAGATAAATGCAATAATGAACAAAGGGGATAATGATAAACAGATATATATATACATATATATATATATATATATATATAGAGGAGAGAAGAGAGAGAGAGAGAGAGAGAAACAAGAGAAAGAAAGAAAGAGAGAGAGAGAGAGAAAAGATAAACAGGCTTGAACAAAAACACATAGATAGATAGATAGATATAAGTACATACAAAAAAACAAATCTTTTATAAACTTATATAAGTAAAGTAAAAGAAAGTCGTTGGGGTGCCTAAAGTTGGTATCAGCCAATCAACGAGGGGTTCTATCCCCTTTTCACTGGTGCTAGACCAAGGAGATGGTCTTTGCATCTGACGGTGGAGTGCCACACCTACCATCAGCTCCTTACTTTACCGCACAAGATCCCAGTGCTACTCATACGCTGAGTTGGCGAGGGCTGTATCGAACCTTGTGGTTCTAGCCAAACGCTCTACCGATTCTTGAGCTAACCCAGCCCATATAAACTTATATACATGTTTTCTTAAAAGTTATAGGATCTATCTTTAATAAACTACATATATATATACACCACACACATTACACACTCATAACATATTATATATATGTATATAGAGAAAGAGAGATAGACAGACAGACCATAGACAGACAGAGACAAAGACAGAGACAGAGACAGAAAGACAAATGGATGCCAGAGACAAGAAAGCATATATATATATATATATATATATATATATATAGACATTTGAAGCATCTTCACCTGATGAATTGTATCCATGAAACCAATATGGTTATGAATGTTCCTTTGTCACCCAATAAATAGATATGTAAAACCTATATATTTATCTTATTAATTATATATATATATATATATATATATAGTCATACTGATAGCATAGATTGACTGTTTTCTCACAGAGACACACAGATATATATATGACAGATATACAGAGGAGACAGATATTATATATATAGAGAGAGAGAGAGGGAGGAGGGAGAGAGAGACAGAGAGAGACATATATATATAGTCATACTGATAGCGTAGATTGACTCTTTCTCAAAGAGACAAAGAGGACGGATTCAAGAGAGGAATCATATATATATAATTATATATATATATATAATATAATATATATATATATATAATATGTAATATACCAAGCGTGTGGTAATCCCCACAGTGAGAAAAAAACCAGCATATAGTTGATTGTAAAAATATACTACCAAACATCAACTGGGAGAAAAAATTTTTTGAAAAAAAGAAAAAGACCAAGATAGACGTACCAACAAAAAGTAATCTATTGGTACATATTTTGGCCAAAAAGAAAAAACAATTTATATGTTATATATTATGTATATAAGATATATATATATATATATTCATATAAAACGCTGTAGGAGAATAAGCTAATAAGTAAAAAGGCTCAATACCTAAGTAGAGCAAATAATAAAGATAAATCTAATGAGTCAGATGAACCTACTATTAGTTTCACTTAATGCTCTTCAGGGCTAAGATCTGACTCAGATCTTAGCCCTAAGAGCATTCTCAATAGTGGCGTCTGGTCATTAGATTTATCTTATATATATATGCATATAATAAATATATAATATATATATATAATAATTATATATATATAATATATTACATATTGTGTGTTGTGTGTGTGTGTGTGTGTGGTTGAGTGATGTGTAGTCATGTTGATAGCACAGATTGACTCTTTTCTCACAATCCATCCCTATTGGCCATCACTTCCTGGATAGATTGATAGAGAGAGACAGTTGAGGTAAAATACTTATGCAAACATCTTTATTAAAAAAATACATGAATATATTTTATGTAATATAGATATGTACACAAACAGTGAAATTAAAATTTCAACACCTGAAGGATGATGCCAACTTTTGTATAGAATTGCATTAAAGTCTGAGTCCCTATTGGTACACCCTTTATTAGGAACCTGGAATATATTGATCTGTCTATGTTACATTTACTCTAATCTTGCTATATTACTCATATGTTTAATCATGAGTAAAATTCAGGTGCTGCAATTTTATTTTCATCAGTGTATTTAAAAATAGATAGATAGATATGAACACTGTGCTAGATATGAACACACTGAGATCATTGATAGATAGATAGAAAATATATATATTATATATATATATATATATATATTATAGAGAGAGAG
>CM042151.1:56765648-56773148 GCA_023376005.1 Doryteuthis pealeii | reverse complement strand
TCTCGGTAAATCGTTTCGATTCTAGATTATTTCCGCTCAAAACACTGAACATTATACTAGATAGAAAGATAACAAGATAGATATAGATAGATAGATAGATAGCTATACAGACTGAGATATATAGCATGCTAGATAGATATGGAGAGAAGGACAGAGAGACAGCAGAGGTGGATACATAGATAGAAAAAACAGACAGATATATTGCCAGATTTAGAGAGACATATATATAGAACATATATAGTGAGAAACATTTATATAATATATATATATATATATATATATATATATATATATAGAGAGAGAGAGAGAGAGAGAGAGAGAGAGAAAGAGAGAAGGAAAAAAGAGAGAAAGAGACACTGAGATAGATAGAAAGATAGAAAGATAGATTAGAAGCTATACAGAACTGATATATAGCTCGACTAGCTAGCAAGATAGATTGATAGATAGAGACAAACTGGGACACATAGAGAGAAAAACAAACAGATATATAGCCAGATAGAGAGACATATATACATATATATATATATGGATGTAATGGACTTCCCGTTTTTTTTTTCAAAAACGTATGAGGGTTCATGCACACAATGAACATCCACACAGAGATTTGTTATATGGTGAAGACTTGTGTTGGACATCCACACTTTTGGCACAGTCAATAGGAAAAATGGTGCATCAAGGGTTGCCACAACCCAATCAATGACCGGACCTCAGGAATTTGAATCAGAGTTAGTCCCTATCCTTGACTGGTACCTACCCAAAGCTGAAGAGCCCAGTCTGCCCTACTATTTAACCCATAGCGGAGGGAGAATATATGGATTCTACCTTTCCCAAGGTATTAGCCTATGTGAAATGCCACAGCTTCATCTAGAATTGAACTCGATATCAATATATGTATATATATATATATATATATATATATGTATATGTAATATATATAATATATATAGATAGATTAAAGAGTTGGGAGAAGAGACACTGAGATAAATAGATAGATAGATAGATAGAATTATTTTTTTAAATCACAATGAGGGAATCATTTATAATAGCCGAAAGGACAAGGAAATAATAGTGATAATTCAATCGAATAAGCTTTTTATTTACATTATCAAAACACAGAATCTATATGAAATGAGAATGGATGACTATGAATTCTGATAAACATAGATATGGACAGGCTTGAGATTTGATTTAAAGAAAATGAGACAGATAGATATATATAAATAGGTAGATAGATAGGTAGATTGTGGACAGCAGGATAGATATGAACAAGCAGATTGATAGGAGTAGACTGAGAAGATAGAAAGAAGAATAGATAGATAGATAGATAGATAGATAGATAAGAATGAACAGACTTAGAAATAGACAGATATAGATAAAATAGATAGGATAAGTATGAATACGCTTATTTAGCTAGATAGATAGATATGAATAGTCTGAGATAGATAGACTAAGATGGAATGAATAGACTAAGATATAAACTGACTTAGACAGATAGATAAATAGATAGATAGATATAGATAGATAGGAACAGACCATATAGAAATAGATGGGAATAGATAAATATATAGATAGATAGATAGTATGAATAGATATGAATACACATATTTATCTAAATAGATAGATAGATATGAATATCTGAGATAGATAAAGATAGGTAGACTAAGATAGATATGAAAATAGACTAGATATAAACAGACAGATAGATAAATAGATAAATAGAATGAACAGAGATAGAAATAAATGAGATAGATAGATATGAATAGACTGAGATAGATAGATAAAATAGATAGACTGGGATAGACATGAATATACTGAGATAAAGACTTAGACAGATAGATAAATAGATAGATATGAAATAGTCTGGGATAGATAGATAGATAGATAAATAAATAGATAGATAGGATAAAATATGAATAGACTGTCTCTGTCTATCTTCTATCATTTTTCTTCAAGTCGTTTACGCATGTGCATTATTAGTGAATATATTACTACAGTAAATTACAGTAGACGTTCACTAATTTGACACCCATTGCGACTGAGCAGTGCCAGATTAAAATGAAAATGCCAAATCACAGAGGACCACCTCTAAACAACAGCTAATCACCTCATTCAACTTTCACATACATAGATATAAACAAGTCAAAATAATAAGGGAACAAAAAACATTAACGAAAAAGCAAGTGAAATTTTAATCATTTGATTGGTGAAACGTTAATTCCTTTCCCAGGAACCTTGTTTTTGAGCTTGATAACTTTGTCAGAATATCAAGCACAGATCATATAGAAATTTTACTCCAGGGTGTAAAAGTCTTTGTTTAAAACAAGTTTGATCAAAAGCTTTGGTTCATAAGTCATTGCATTTTTTTAATAGTTTTTTATGTCTTTTTATTCATGCGGAATTTGCTTTGTTTTATGTCATTACCCTCAAAAACAGGAGCTCAGCCTTCACTGAAATAGGCCATAAACAAATGAATTTTCATCCCAAAATCAAGATATACATGACTCATAAGAATAAACAAATGGTTTCTTGACAAAAAAATCAGGATCAGCCAATACGTGTTATATATCATGAATCAACTAGACTTTTTTTCTCAAATAAAGGATCAGGCCTATATGTGACTCATAGATAAACCAACTGATTTCTAAGCTCAATATCAAAGATCAGGCCAATACCTGTAACTTATTATAAATCATCATCTTGACTCAAAATCAAGGGCTTCAGCCTATACATGACATATGATAAACAAACTGATTTCTAAGCAAATCAAGGCTTAACTAATAACTGTCATATATCATAAATAAACTAGACTTTTTATCTCAAAATCAAGCTCAAGTCTATACTGTTACCCATACAATAAACAATTGATTTCTATGCAAAAAATCAGGGATCATCCAATACGTGTGATATTCATGAATCCACCTACTTTGACTTTTTTATCTCAAAATCAAGGACCAGCCTATATGTGACTGATATGATAAACAATTGATTTCTAAAACCAAAGATCAAGGATCAGCCAATACCTGTTAACTTATCATAAATCAACCACTTGACTTTTTTGCTCAAAATTCAAAGGTTCAGCCATACATTAGGCATGACAAACTTATTAACATATTATAAATCAACCACTTGAGTTTTGTCTCAAAATCAAGGGCTTTGAGTTAAAAATTAGAAGTTCTGCCTTTTATACACGATTTTTTACTTATACTTTGGATCAAGTGTATATATCTTAGTTTTTTTGGAGGGAGGACATGAATTTTTAGTAGGCAAGTGTGCTATCCAGAAATTTAATTGAAAATCTGATTATTCTAACATCTTATTTTACAATGGAATCTAAAAATCAATAAAATTATTACCAAAAAGAAAGAATATGATTTTTGAGGTGCTATCTACATGGCATTAGTGTCTTAAGTGCTGGATTGCAACATTGTGGTGAGTTTAAACTTCAGTACGCTAGTTTTACTAAACTAAGATCTGCTTAAATATTAGCCAATTTTGCATCAGAATTAACAGACATCCTTTCCATATTAGTACCCTGTCTGTATAGTTTTAAAATATACTGACTATCCCCTGTAGAAAAATTAAGACCCTCCTTTAAAAAAAAAAGGCGTGTCCTGAGTATGATGCTAATTGTTTCTGATAATGAGGCGCCAGTTTTGGGAAATCTGTTGGGTATTGAAGTACCACTTCATTGTCAATACCTCCAGATCCACTTTGACCCAAAATTTAGGGTTCTGTTTACATATTCCTGGATAGCCAAGGAATTATGTACGTACCTGTAGAAAGAATATTTGAATTAGGGTTTGTTAGATTCAGGAATAATGGGTCCATTATCTCGCTGTTTTTATTGATGGGTAAAACCTTTTACTTGACATTGAAAATGCATATCAGAATTAGTTAGTCAGATGCGACCAGAGATTTCAGAGTGAGTGGACTCAAAAGGTTGCTTGCTCTTGAGTCATTTCTTCCCCGTTAGTGGAATCGTGGGCTGTGGTTGTTTAATAAAGCTATATCTGAATACCAACTAGGTTTGTTGAGTTATTAAACAAGAAATGACCAGTCCAACAATAAAGTAAAGCAACCCACCTGATCAACCCGAGAAATAAGACTGAAGAACATGGGGCCAGCTGAGTTAGAAGCAATAGAAGAAGAGTAAAACAAGTAAAAGACCCTCATCCCGATCATTATTCTACATACTTATCTGTCTGTACTTTCTTGCCTTTTATATACTCAATGTATTACATATGGGTTCCATCATATGAGTCAAATAGATCTGTTTAAAAATGATTCAGACTGATTAGGACTATTTGACTCATAGATGGAACCCATATGTAATACATTGAGTATAAAAGGCAAGAAAGACAGACAGATAGAGTAGTAGATATGATGGATGAGGTCTCTTTACTTGTTACTCTTCTTCTATTGCTTCTAACTCAGCTGGCCCCCATGTTCTTCAGTCTATTTCTCGGGTTGATCAGGTGGTTGCTTTTACTTTATTGTTTGGACTGGTCATTTCTTGTTTAATAACTCAACAAAACCTAGTTGGTATTCAGATATAGCTTTATTAAACAACCCAGCCCACGATTTCCACTACGGGGAAGAAATGACATCAGAGCAAGCAACTTTTGAGTCCACTCACTCTGAAATCTCTGTCGCATCTGACTAACTAATTCTGATATGCATTTTTCAATGGGTCAAGTAAAAAGGTTATTACCCATCAATAAACAGCGAGATAACTGGACCCCATTATTCTGAATATAACAAACCCTAATTCAAATATTCTTTCTACAGGTACGTACATAATTCCTTGGCTATCCAGGAATATGTAACAGAACCCTAATTTTGGGTCAAAGTGGACTGGAGGTATTGACAATGAAGTGGTACTTCATACCCAACAGATTTCCAAAACTGGCGCCTCATTATCAGAAACAATTTAGCATCATACTCAGGACACGCCTTTTTTTTAAAGGAGGGTTCTTAATTTTCTACAGGGGATAGTCAGTATATTTTAAACTATACAGACAGGGTACTAATATGGGAAGATGTCTTAATTCTGATGAAAATTGGCTAATATTTAGCAGATCTAGTTAGTAAACATAGCGTACTGAAGTTTTAAACTCACCACAATGTTGCAATCCAGCACTTAAGACACTATGCCATGTAGATAGCACCTCAAAAATCATATTCTTTCTTTTTTGGTAATAATTTTATTGATTTTTAGATTCCATTGTGTAAATAGATGTTAGAATAATCAGATTTTCAATTAAAATTTCTGGATACACTTGCCTACATAAAAATTCATGTCCTCCCTCCAAAAAACTAAGATATAAATACACTATGAATCCAAGTATAAGTAAAATCGTGTATAAAGGCAGACTTCTAATTTTTAACTTCAAAAGCTTGATTTTGAGACAAAAACTCAAGTGGTTGATTTATGATATGTTAATAGTTTGTCATGCCTCATGTATAGGCTGAACCTTGATTTTGAGCAAAAAAAGTCAAGTGGTTGATTTATGATAAGTTACAGGTATTGGCTGATCCTTGATCTTTGGTTTAGAAATCAATTGTTTATCATATCAGTCACATATAGGCTGGTCCTTGATTTTGAGATAAAAAGTCAAGTAGTGGATTCATGATATATCACACGTATTGGATGATCCCTGATTTTTTGCATAGAAATCAATTGTTTATTGTATGGGTAATGTATAGACTGAGCTTTGATTTTGAGATAAAAAGTCTAGTTTATTTATGATATATGACAGTTATTAGTTAAGCCTTGATTTTGGGCTTAGAAATCAGTTGTTTATCATATGTCATGTATAGGCTGAGCCTTGATTTTGAGTCAAGATGATGATTTATAATAAGTTACAGGTATTGGCTGATCTTTGATATTGAGCTTAGAAATCAGTTGTTTATCATATGAGTCACATATAGGCTGATCCTTTATTTTGAGATAAAAAGTCTAGTTGATTCATGATATATAACACGTATTGGCTGATCCCTGATTTTTTGTCAAGAAACCATTTGTTTATTCTTATGAGTCATGTATATCTTGATTTTGGGATGAAAATTCATTTGTTTATGGCCTATTTCAGTGAAGGCTGAGCTCCTGTTTTTGAGGGTAATGACATAAAACAAAGCAAATTCCCATGAATAAAAAAGACAATAAAAAAACTATTAAAAAAAATGCATGACTTATGAACCAAAGCTTTTGATCAAATTGTTTTAAACAAAGACTTTTACACCCTGGAGTAAAATTTCTATATGATCTGTGCTTGATATTCTGACAAAGTTATCAAACTCAAAAACAAGGTTCCTGGGGGCCAAGGAATTAACGTTTCAAATCAAATGATTAAAATTTCACTTGCTTTTTTCGTTAATGTTTTTGTTCCCTTATTATTTGACTTGTTTATATCTATGTATGTGAAAGTTATGATGAGGTGATTAGCTGTTGTTTAGAGGTGGTCCTCTGTGATTTGGCATTTTCATTAATCTGGCACTGCTCAGGTCCCAATGGTGTCAAATTAGTGAACGTCTACTGTAATTTACTGTAGTAATATATTCACTAATAATGCACATGCGTAAACAGACTTGAAGAAGAAATGATAGAAAGATAGACAGAGACAGTCTATTCATATTTATCTATCTATCTATTTATTTATCTATCTATCTATCTATCCCAGACTATTCATATCTATCTATTTATCTATCTGTCTAAGTCTTTATCTCAGTATATTCATGTCTATCCCAGTCTATCTATTTATCTATCTATCTCAGTCTATTCATATCTATCTATCTCCATTTATTTCTATCTCTGTTCATATCTATCTATCTATTTATCTATCTGTCTGTTTATATCCTAGTCTATTCATATCTATCTTAGTCTACCTATCTATCTATCTATCTCAGACTATTCATATCTATCTATCTATTTAGATAAATATGTGTATTCATATCTATTCATCTATCTATCTATCTATATATTTATCTATCTCCATCTATTTCTATATGTCTGTTCCTATCTATCTATATCTATCTATCTATTTATCTATCTGTCTAAGTCAGTTTATATCTTAGTCTATTCATATCCATCTTAGTCTATCTATCTCAGACTATTCATATCTATCTATCTAGCTAAATAAGCGTATTCATATCTATCTATCTATTTATCTATATCTGTCTATTTCTAAGTCTGTTCATATCTATCTATCTATCTATCTATCTATCTATCTATCTTTCTTTTCTATCTCAGTCTACTCCTATCAATCTGCTTGTTCATATCTATCTCTGTCCACATCTACCTATCTATCTACCTATTTATATCTATCTATCTGTCTCATTTTCTTTAAATCAAATCTCAGCCTGTCCATATCTATGTTTATCAGAATTCATAGTCATCATTCTCATTTCATATAGATTCTGTAGTTTGATAATGTAAATAAAAAGCTTTATTCGATTGAATTATCACTATTATTTCCTTGTCCTTTCGGCTACTATAAATGA
>CM042151.1:56748148-56760648 GCA_023376005.1 Doryteuthis pealeii | reverse complement strand
GTCTTTCTGTCTCTGTCTCTGTCTTTGTCTCTGTCTGTCTATCTGTCTGTCTGTCTATCTCTCTTTCTCTATATACATATATATATATGTATGAGTGTGTATGTGTGTATGTGTATATATATATGTAGTTTATTAAAGATAGATCCTAATAACTTTTAAGAAACATGTATATAAGTTTATATGGGCTGGGTTAGCTCAGTCGGTAGAGCGTTTGGCTAGAACCCACAAGGTTCGATACCAGCCCTCGCCAACTCAGCGTATGAGTAGCAGGGATCTGTGCGGTAAAGTAAGGAGCTGATGGTAGGTGTGGCACTCCACCTCAGATGCAAAGACCATCTCCTTGGTCTAGCACCAGTGAAAAGGGGATAGACTCCCTCGTTGATTGGCTGATACCAACTTTAGGCCACCCCAACGACTTTACTTTACTTTACTTATATAAGTTTATAAAAGATTTGTTTTTGTATGTACTTATATCTATCTATCTATCTATGTGTTTGTTCAAGCCTGTTTATCTTTCTCTCTCTCTCTCTCTTTCTTTCTTTCTCTTGCTTTCTCTCTCTCTCTCTCTCTCTCTCTCTCTCTATATATATATATATATATATATATGTATATATATATCTGTTTATCATTATCCCCATTTGTTCATTATGCATTTATCTCTTTCTCTGTATATGTATTTTTGTGTGTATGCATATATATATATATTAATATATATGTATACACATATATATATACCCGCACACATATATGTATGTGACTATGTATGTATGTATCTATATATGTATGCATGTATGTATTTAAAGTATTCAAGCCTGTGTGTTTAGAAAAAAATTCTAACAAAAAGGAATCTCAAGGAAGCATGTCAAGCAGAAAACTAATGAAGAGAAAGCCGTATCAGTTGTTTCTTTTTTACTTCCTTGGCCTTCTCGGAATTGCATTCCATAAGATAATATGATATTTCTCTGAAGAGAATGAAGTAATCAGAGAAAAACAACCACAAAACTGTATGTCTTATATATATATATATATATATATATATATATATATATAAATATATATATATTCATATATATATGTATATATAATATATATATATATATATATATATATATATATTTATGTTGGAAGTATACAGAATAAATTAACTAAAAGTTTCCTGACATCTCTGGGTTAAACGTGAAGATAACATTAATACATATTCCTAATATATATTGCCAAACTTAGAATATATATATATATATGTATGTATGTATGTATGTATGTATGTATGTATATAATCATTTTAGGATTGAGAATAAATTAGCTAAATGTTTGTTGACATGTCTGTATTGAATATTATGATGACCAAATGATATATATTCATAGGACATATGAATATATATATATATATATATATATAAAGTAATGTAAAGTCGTCGGGGTGGCCTAAAGTCGGTATCAGCCAATCAGCGAGGGAGTCGATCCCTTTTCACTAGTGCTAGACCAAGGAGATTGTTTTTGCATCTGAGGTGGGTGCCACACCTACCATCAACTCCTCACTTTACCGTACAGATCCCTATGCTACTCATACACTGAGTTGGCGAGGGCCAGTATCGAACAAGGAACTTTGTGGTTCCAAGCCAAACACTCTACTGACAGACCTAAACCAGCCCTAATAAATATATACATATATATATATATATATATATATATATATATATACATAAATACATACATATATTGCATTAAAATGATATATGTTTGTATAAGTATGTATATTTCCAGTACACTTATATATATATATATATATATATATATATATATATATAATACACACATTTATATTGATAAAAAGTATATAGTTCGGTGCAAAAAAATATATATATATATGTAAATATATATATGAGCACTCTTGGATAGATTACTAATTCTACTCCAACGGGAACGTTCAAGCGGCACTCAGTAATATATATACATATATATATGTATATACATATACATATATATATATATTGTGTATGACCCATTATTATGGCATATTATATATGTATGTGTGTGTATGTGATGTTACAGAAATGGCCTATATATACTCTATCCCAGATACTTAGCACACTCATTATAGATACTGCAACCTTAAAATACAGTAATTATATATATATATATATGTGTGTGTGTGTGTGTGTGTATATATATATATATATATATATATATATATATATATATATATATATATATTCCAGTAGGCTATAAATTATCTGGAATAAATTCATGTATGAATTTAATATATATGAATATTTTATAAGTGTACAATAAATATGGAAGTATAAATAAACACAGTAGATTAATAAGAATGTAAGTATTTAAAAAGCCCAAGAAAGTAAAAAAAAAAAAAAAAGAAAAAAAAGAAAAGACAGAAAAAAAAATTATAAGAGAATCGATGAAAGAAACAAAACAAACACATGAATAATAAAACCAATAATCGGGCTTAGCTGATATCAATTTCCCGTGAATATAATTTCGATTACTATATTTGATGTGTAATGAAGAAGATGCTTTCAGCTCTTCAGCTATGTAGAGATGGGGAGCGGAGACTGCAGGATGGGGAGCGGAGTGTACTGCAGGAGTAATAAATAAAAAAAATAAAAAAAACTCAGGCCAACTTGTGGGCGGGCTGGAATTGGAAGAGTATGGTGTGAGGGTGTTATTGGTAGAGTCTGGGGGGTTGGTCGGTGTTTGGTGAGGCATACCGTATCAGGGATTACAGCAAGGAATGTGATAGTCGGAAATTAAATGTTCTTGGTTAACCATAATTTTTCAATTGAAAATTGTGTACGGGCCGTGTGGGTGGAGAGTCGTACAAAAGAGGAGAGAAACGAAGGAGAAGGAAAATGTGTTATTTGCCCAACTCTGTCTATCTTGGTCTTTTCATCTTCTATCTAGTTATCATGACCTCTTTATGAGTTTCTGTCTCTCAACCGAAAAATGTAACAGAACTAATTCCATCTATATGAATATATGTGCATATATGTGCATATATGTGGATATGTAAGTAAAAAAGTAAAGTCGTCAGGGCGGCCTAAAGTCGGTATCAGCCAATCGGCGAGGGAGTCTATCCCCTTTTCAATAGCGCTAGACTAAGGAGATTGTTTTTGGCATCTGAAGTGGAGCGCCACACCTACCATCAGCTCCTTACTTTACCGCACAGATCCCAGTGCTACTCATATGCTGAGTTGGTGAGGGCTGGTATCGAACTAAGAACCTTGTGGTTTCTAGCCGAACGCTCTACCGACTGAGCTAACCCGGCCCTTAGTGAACTCAAATATACATATAGATAAAATTTGGATATGTACATATATATAAATATATGTATACTTGGCTGACTTCTGATTTAGGTCAGAAAATTAGAAGGGAAAGTTTTTTGGTGGTCCCCAATGACAGTTTATCTACAGTCTTTGAATTAACATTTTGCGAATTGGGTTATGGTTTTAGGGGATTAAGGTTGTTTTTAATTACGTATTGCTTAAAAAATTTTTCCGACCTAAATCAGAAGTCAGCCGTATACTTATATATATGTGTATCAGCCGTATACTTATATATATGTGTATGTATATATATATGCATGTATGTATGTAAACTTAATTTATATGTATATTTGATTTCTCAGTTTTTGGTTGAGTCCTATCATGGAAATATTTGATATCATTCACCCATATATATATATATATATATATATAAATATATATATTTTATCTCTTCTATTTAAAATTTTCTTAAGTAAAGTAAAGTCGTCGGGGTGGCCTAAAGTTGATATCAGCTAATCACCGAGGGAGTCTGTGCAGTAAAGTAAGGAGCTGACGGTAGGTGTGGCACTCTGCCTCAGATGCTACTAAAAGAATCTCCTTGGTCTAGTGCTAGTGAAAACGTGATAGACTCCATCGCTGTATGGCTGATACCGACTCTAGGCCTCACCCGATGACTTTTTATGTATTAGAGTATATATATTATTAGAGTATATATATATATATATATATATATATATATATATATATATATATATATATATATATATATATATATATATATATATATATCAGTATCATCATGTCTATCTATCTATCTATTTAATAATTATCTCTTTCTCCATTGATATATCTATCTCTCTCTCTCTCTCTCTCTCTCTCTCTCTCTCTCTCTCTCTCTCTCTCTATCATCCTCCCTATGTACATACCTACCTATCTATCTATGTGTCTATTTAAGAAGAGAACTACAAGAAAGAAGAAAAATGCGTTTTCTTCTCATTATTTCACCAACTCTGTCTGTCTTGGTCTTTCCATGCCTATCGGTTTATCATTCTTAGCCAGTTTATGAGTTTCTTTCTCTCAACCTGAAAATTAAACAGAACTATATATATATATATATATATATATATATATATATATAATGAGAAAAGCTCCAAGGAAGATTGTTTATAAGCAGGACATACCAAGATATACATAAATATATATATATTATATGCTTAATGGATATATTCAGTATATACAGTCATAGGGTTTATACTTCGATTTGATTCCAGAAGCTGTGCATTATTAATAACTTTGCAGCAGAGGACATTAGAATACAGAAGCCTAAGATATGAATATAAGGTATTGTGTGAATATTGACACATATTGGCATATGAAGCACATATCAACATAAAGCTTATGGAGCTCTTTTTGGCAACTATATATTTCAATCACATGGCTACCTATGCTTCTCCTACACAAGAATATAAGAAAGAAGCATAATGAAGGTTTGTATATCTAACTACAGTTCTATACATTTTTCTGTCCCTTTCTCTATTCATCTCTGAGTCTTATTCTCCCTGTCTGTCTAAAGCCAACACACACACACACACACACACACACACACACACACACACACACACACACACACAAAGCATTTTGTTCCACTGGTTCCACTACATAGTCATGTGAAATTTTGTTGTGTATTATTCCTAACTGATTCAAATTTTTCTGAATGTTTGAGATGAGGCTTGATGATTAGTATTATCTGTGTTATTTGGACTATTGTCCTTATCTTCATTGTTATCTGTACAACGTTTCGGCCAATGTACCCTCCGGCCTTCTTCAGGTATTTCTTTTCGGACTTGGTAACCTTCTTTTTGAACTCGGGAACCTTCTTGTCATAATCGGAAACCTTCTTGTTGTAATTGGCAGCCATCACAGAACTTTGAACCTAACCCTTTATTCAATCCATGTATCCTGTCTCATTCTGCTAGCCATAGCTGGGGTAGAGGTGTTAAGCTGTGTTAATTATTATTCTATGTTACTAGTACCCTTGGCCAGGATTGAACCTGCAGTCCAGAGATAACTGTCACTTAGAACTGTCTTAACCTAACACCTTTATCCACTAGGCTATGTGTCCGAATAACGCAGATAATACTGATTCAAATTTTGTCAATTTGAAGCTGGAGTTGTGATTATATGAATTTATTTTAAAACTAGTGTAGCTTTGGCATTAAATAACCTTAGAAGGTTGATATGCCATTAAATAAAAAAAACAAATGAAGAAACTAACGGGTACTTGAAGCAGCTACAAAGTGTCACCTGGATAGAGGGGGAACCCTGGTGTATTGATTATTTTATTTTGAGATTTGCTGCATATTTCTAATTAGAATTTCAATGCTATTTCTATGTATATTTTAATTTTTAATATAATCATAATTTCTTGCACAAAATAAAAAAAAGAAAAGACCAAATCATATGCACCTCCTGAAAAAAAATCAGATGGTACTATAATGGCCGAAAAAAAGAAGTTGCCTAAGTTAAATATACTAAAGTGCTCAATACAAAAAGTAGAGATTTATTATTATTCATTATTATTATTATCACACAATCTTCATACAATGACTGCTATTTACACAGTAGCATTGCAATCAACAAGCCTTCATCAGATGATGACTCTGGTTCAGGTATGATTTCGGAGCTGAAGCATCATTACCACTAACCCAGAGTGCCCCAGCAGTATTTCACAATACCACCAGACTTTGTCAGTTTGATGTCACATTGTAGGATTGCCATATCCATGTTGATGCGGTTAGAGCTTTATTTGGATCTTTTTGATATATTTACTCTTATCTGGCGAAGAAAGTCCAAGTTTAGTAAAAAATGCCAAGTTTGAGTTGGTAATAAATTATCGGCATCCAACTTCGATAGGAAATACATCTGTCATCCATCCATTTCTATATATACATATATATATATTATATATGATATATATAAATAAAATTATGAGTAGTGATGTGGCTGGATGACAGTTACTGAAAGGCAACAACTGTCCATATCAGGTAAGAGTCTGAAATAGTAAGGGTCAGTGTGGGGTAATTTTCACCTATAGTTGTCAAAATTCCTAGCAAATCAGGCAATTAGAATCCCTCCCCTGACTTTCACTTTGAGCTAAGCTGGTAGCTATTTTGAAAGTCTCCGTGCAAAATAAACAAATCTTAGAAACTTTTTCGAAAACAATACAACTGCATGCTTTAACACAAAAATATCATAAAATGTGTTCTTAATAACAATTAAGTTCATTTCAGATAATTTTATGCTAGGAATTTAGCCAACTGACTTTCACTTTGAAACAAGACGGTAGCCATTTTGAATGTGTCTGTGTGAAATATACAAATCTTAGAAACGTTTCGAATACAATACAACTGCATGCTTTAACACAAAAATATCATAAAATGTGTTCTTAATAACAATTAAGTTCATTTCAGATAATGCGCATGCACAATTTTATGCTAGGAATTTTAACAACTAAAGGTGAAAATTACCAGAATGGACCTAAGAGTAATTAATGAAGTAGTGACTCCATAACCCTTAAAGTTCCGGTGCTGTAGCCTCACACTGGATGAAGTTTTGAGTCATACTCAGAACAACACTTGTGATGCAGGGGAGTCTTACCCACTCTACAGAGGATGTAGTCAGTGTTATCTAAACCTCACTGACAGGTCTAACTTTGCCTTTAAGGACTAAGTACACCCCTTGATGGTAACTGTCTTCAAAAATACCAAAGGCAGCTTTCAGCAGGAATGGTTTTAAGCAGAAGAATGATTCCAATGTGTTGCCCTGGCTACCAAACTCTCCAGATCCCAACTGCATTGAGGTCTTACAAAACGTGCTGGACTAACCTGTACACTCTACATAATTTGCAACAATTAAAAGACCTGCATCAAAAATGTCTGGCACCAAATTCCAAACAAAATCTTGATAAGTCTTTTAGAGTCCATGCCTAATCAGGTAAGAAGTATTTGTGTGCACAAGGAGGTAATTGTAATGTTTTGACTATCTATCTATCTATCTATCTATCTATCTATATATATATATATATATATATATTATATATATATATTATTATTATATTATATTATTATTATAGTGTGTACAGAAAAACCTATTTCGAGTTTCCCCATAAGGAATCTTCAGGGTTAAATGCACACTGACTTTATCCGAGATATGTATCTATCTATCTATCTATCTATCATATATATATATATATATATATATATTATTATTATTATTATTATTATTATTATTATTATAGTTGTACAGAAAATAACCTATTCGAGTTTCCCCATAAGGATCTTCAGGGTTAAATGCACACTGACTTATCCAATTAATACTTGTACCAACCAAATATTGAGACCAACCCAATATTTTTACCTGTAAGTCATTCCTTTTACACACACACACACACACACACATACACACACACACATATATAATATATATATAAAGGGTGGCTTACCAGTGAATATGGGCACGATCGTTGGAGGTGCACAGGATCCAGAGGTTAAGTCCGTGATAAAACAAATACAAAGTAGAGCAAATTTATTGAAGAAATAGATACAACAGAAACCTACTCGAGTTTCATCGCTAGAATCATCAGGGTTAAATCCACTGAATTAATTGAGTTACCGATTAATTGCAGCTGATCAGTGGATTTAACCCTGATGATTCTAGCGATGAAACTCGAGTAGGTTTCTGTTGTATCTATTTCTTCAATATATATATATATATATTTATATATATATATATATAAACAAATATTCACAATAGAATTTTATAAGTCTCATAAGATGTATTTATTTATGAATGAACTAATGTTTCTGCCTACATTTAAGCGTTTCATTTTTAAATATACATACATATTTACCCACATTCTGCATAAGTAGGATGTGACACAAGGTCAATTTCTTAAGCAGAGTTTAACAGGTTTAAATCCAAAGTTTTCCTTCTCCTAGACTGGTTGTCTAACCAGGGTTAAAGAGCCCAGTCTGCCTTACTATTTACCCATAGCTAGAGGGAGAATAGATGGCTTCATACCCAACCCAAAGGTATTAGCACTATGTGAAATGCAAGTAGTCTCATCCAGGATTTGAACTCATCTGACCATGTCCATTTTCTACAAGGATAACCATTACACCGTATATATCCACATTTTTAAATTTACACAAGGACAAAACTCATAAGTGACATTCTCCTGTGAACACCTACGTATATATATTAAGAAAATACTAAGATGTAAATCACTAATGAACAAATATATATATATATATATATATATAGGGTCATCCACAGACACGTATTTCGACTTATCAAGTCTCCTCAGTGTGGCTAGACATGTTGTAAGCTACCTACAGCCGGAATTGAAATTCGATCGGTTGGGTGTCCGGCACCGTAACCATTAGGCTGTCTCTCACTTAAACAATGGGAAGGGGATTTTAACTTTTAATACACACATCGCTTTGCGTGTAAAGGCCGTCACAAGTGCTCCATTCCTTAGAAAGAGCGTTGCGTTTACGCTTGATTGGTGGCCATCAGCAAGATCCCCCCAGAGTGAAGTCATCCACAGACACGTATTTCGGGGTTTCATGCCTCTTCAGTGTGGTAGAAACAACTCCCGCTAAACAGGAGCGAAATCCGATTGACTTTTTGTCCGCTCAACTTCTTAACCCTCACCATTTGACTGTGAACAAACAATCATTGCTTCTATATGCTGAGAGTTGAAAGTAATAAGCCATCCCTAGAGAGCTCTACAGAGTTTTATAATAAGTCATCCACTGACATGTGTTTCAGCATTCACGCATCTTCAATGTGGCTATATATATATATATATATATTTGATGAATGTGATATAAATATATATATATATATATATATATAATATATATATATATAGTAGAGATGTGAGAGAACAAAAGAACAAAACTCAGACAAAAGTGTGTAGGATATATTTTGCTAGAGCTTTGAGCTCGGCATCATCAGTCGTTTTAATGAATTATCAGGTTATCATATATAATATATGTTTTATAGAAAGGGGGTGGCGCCACACTCCCCCTTCTATAAAACACTTGTATGATAGCCTGATAATTCATTAAAATGACTGCTGATGCCGAGCTCAACACTCTAGCAAAATATATCCTACACACTTTTGTCTGAGTTTTGTTCTTTTGTTCCTCACATCTTCACCCATTCTGTCGGATTCATTCTAATCCTCTTTCCACACACACACACACACACACACACACACACACACACACACACACTCAACACACTATTATATATATATATATGTTTATAACGAATGTATATAATGACTATTATAATATATGTATATAAACATATGAATGAATGAAAGATTTATATATATATGTTCTCTATATATTATATATATATACTTATTGAATGTACGTATGATATATATATATATATTATATTATCTAATTTATATATATATATAATATATGAACGAATGTAAATCTTATCTATCTATCCTATCTATATTATATACATATATATTATATAATATATATATATATATTATATATATGAACACATGTAAGACACTGATGGTGACTGTCAGGAATTACATACAACAAAAAAGATAATGTCCTTACAAATAATGAATGAAAATACTGAAAAAAAAAAAAAAAAAAAAAAAAAACGAAGCAAAAAACAAGAGATCTTTGTAAAGTTCCGTTTGAGCAAAAATGCATTATTGAAGATTTAATTAACAGCCTTGACTCTGGGGAATCCATCAGACCAGGGAGTTATCACCTCTCTGCCAGCTCGATATGAGTTTTTTTTCTTCCTCGAAATGTCTTGAATAGAAACTGCCTAAATATCTGGTTCATGCAAATTTAGTGACTTGTAATATAAATATTGAAATGTATTTTTTTCCTTTTTGACTTGTTCTCTAAATCATATACAAGCTGCTTTTCAGAGTTACATCCTTTTTCTTATTGCTTATATGACTGTGCATATGAAGGAGGTACGGAGGTAGTTTATGAAATTTGCTTGTATCTTTCTACCTTCATCTCATTAGTAATATATTATGTATAATATATAATGTATATATATATATTATATATATACTTATATTATATATATATATATATATTTATTATATATGTGATATAACTATATATTATATGTAGTATATACATCTTTAAATTGTATATATATATGATTATATATTAAGATATATATATGTACTGTATTATATATATGTATACTAATATATCAGATATATTATATAATCATATATATGTATTTTTGATAAAAAGGCCTTAAATACAGTCATCGTGGTATGCTACCATTTCCACTCCGAGTATGCTCACAAGCTCTCCAGCACCACGTGACTATCATTTTAATATATAATATTTACTATAAAACCATATATCATGGTCTGAAAAGCTTTGTAGAAGCATACTCGCGAGTGCGAAATGTCTCATAACCACCGGATAACCCATGCGTTATTAAGGCCTTTTTTATTCCCAAAATAACTTTGCTCTGTTTACAACAAATTAAAACATTTGAACTCTCATACGGAACCTAACTCTACAACAATACTACTGTAGAGACATAGGACCCACTAGAATCACCCTTGTACCAAGAAACTTGTACCGCACCAAAGTATTTTTTTTTTTATATATGATGTTACTATATATACTTATTTATATATATCTATAATCTATCTACTATATATATTATATATTATATTAATATATGTATATAATATATATTATATTTGTTATATGTCGAATATGAATGTCTGTATGTAAATCAGTGCGTCTTATGTATGTGTGTATATATGTATGAGAGTGTGTTTACGGAAGGAGATCTCCTTAGCCATTTTGTTAAACAAGAATTGGTTAGACTTTTTATATAGACTTTTCTTTTAAGCATCTAGTAATATGTCGATAAGTGCATGTATGTATATACTGAGCATGCAATTTTTATATTCTAATGCATAATATACAATATATATTCATAGTACTTATATATAAATACTATAAAATATATTGGCATTTGAAGTCCATCTATCGCTTTTTTGTATATGTATAGCTGGCTAGTCTAGTATTCTAGTACTGCAATAGATCTATATATACTATACTCGCTATATACCTATACTCAATATCATAATATTACTACTATAACTCATTATCACCGCTCAACATTGACCTAACTATATATGTAATTAATATGAACCCTGTGTTTGTTCAACTTTTCTCCACACTATATTAACATACTGTCGATTCACTTCACTCTTCTCCTCACCACACAACACCACACTCACAACACACTTTACTCATTTATACTATTATCAATAATCACATATACTCTATATGTCTCTATTATATACATTTTTACACCCGATCGACTTTCACAACACACAATTCCCAAAATAAAGCGCCCGTCCATTAGCTCAAGATCAGTCTCAACCTATCCGGCTACTGAAACCACAATGTTCCCTAGCTTCACAATTACCTCTCGCAACTCACGTCATGAGATGCCCAGGCACCTGGTGGTAAAGTAACGCGAGCTGATCGCACGGGAAAGCGAATGTGCGCGCTCCACTTCAGATGCTCACAACCTAAACCCTAATCTCTTGGCTCGAACCCTCAGTGACCAAATAGCGATAGATCTCCCTTGCTGATCTTGTGCACTACTACTTTATGGCCCCCCGTCGACTTCTTCTTACATCACTTACATATATATACATTTATAATATATATTATATCAATACTAATAATAAGATAGAATGAATAGAGAAATAACTGAGAAAAAGTATTGCATGAAAGGTGCTCAATGCTAAAAGCAGAGCAGATTTTATAATCCAATAGTAATTATTACTGATGATTTGACTCATAACTTAAGTTCTCATGATATACACACACACACACACACACATATAGCTTATATATATTTGATATAACTTATATATATAATACTATTCATATATATCAAAAACATATTTCCAATATATACTCGACACTGAAATAACTAGGACCCTTCACCACATACTACATTACACAACACATACTAATACTTATTCATGATCTTTTTCAATTAAAACAGCTTTAGTCATACAAAGCCACCCAAATTGCCGTTACATGTAAGTATATTGGAACATCTAAAAAAAAAAAGTAAAGCTAACTTAGCATTCAGATATTTTGAATG
>CM042151.1:56705931-56748048 GCA_023376005.1 Doryteuthis pealeii | reverse complement strand
TACTATAAGTTTGAGAGCAGATTGGTTGTCACAGTACAGTTTCAGGGCTACAAAGAACGTAAAATAATTTTAGATTTATAAGTTGTCTGAAAAAGTAATAGTAATGCAACACATTTCTGAATACTCCTATTTTCTATATAACAGAATGAATTGATATATATTGTCTTTGCAGATAAGGGAAATTGATCTAACTATCATAAAGTTTTCAAAAGAGGAGCTATCAAGACTGTTAAAAAATAATTTAGCGAATATAAAAGTTGTACTAAAAAATTGAGATATGCCAACATTTCTGAAATAATCCTAATATTTTCATATAACAAATGAAAATATGGATAAGTTAATTGTCTTTGCAATTGGGTTGTCCTACAGCTAACAGTTTCAGGGCTAAAGACGATGAAAATAATTTTAGATATAAGTTGTCATCTAAAAAGTATGGGATTGCACTACTTTCTGAATAAATAACTCCCATATTTTCTCTATATTAAAAATGAAATTGATAATTATGTCTTGCAAGAATTGGTCATGTTACAGCTAAAAGATTTTCACAGGGCTAGCAAGACGTTAATATGTTAGATATAAGATTGTCTAAAATTTAGGTTGGACAGCACACACTTTCTGAAATATCCCCCTATTTCTACAATAAACAAATGAAATTGATAAATATTGTCTTTGCAATTGCGGATTGTCTACAAGCTACAAGTTTCAGGGCTTACAAGAACGTTAAATAATTTAGTATATAAAAGTGTACTAAAGTTGGTTACACCTTCTGAAAATATCCCCTATTTTACTCACAAATAAAACAAAATGAAAAAATTTGATAATTATTGTATTTGCAGATTGAGGTTGTCATACACAGCTAAAGTTTCAAGGAGAGGCATACAAAAGAACGATTAAATAAATTTAGATATAAGTTGTCTAAAAGTTGGTTGGACACAACTTTCTGAGAAATAATCACACTATTTATACTCATAATAAAAATGAAACATGATAAATATAATGAGTCTTTGCAGATAGGGGTTTCTCACTACAGTTTTCCAGGCTACAAAGACGTTTAAATGAATTTAGATATAAGTTGTTCTAAAAGTTGGTTCGCCAGCATTTTTAGAAATATACACCTCATTTCTCATGATCATGACAAATGAAATTGACTCAATTATTCGTTTTGGCAGTTGAGAGCTTGTGTGAGCAGTTAGTTGCCAAGGGCTACCAGAAGACGTTAACATAATTTAGAATTATAAAAAAGTGTAAAACAACGTTCGGATTAGCACAAACTTTCTGAAATAATCAACCACCTATTTTCTCATATACAAATGAGGAATTGAGTAATGATTGTTTTGGGAGATTGGGTTGTCTACAGGGTACCAGTTTTCAGGAGCTACAAAGCACGTAAAATAATTAGATATAAGTTGTTTCCAAAAGTTGGTTGCACCGTTTTCTGGACAATAGTCCCCTATTTTCCATATAACAAATGAAATTGGATGATTCATTGATGCTTTCCAGTTGTGGGTTGTCTAAGCTCAGTTTCCATGATTCAGACACTATCAACTACAGTAAGGCCTTCAAGGATATTAGGGAGTGATTCAATAAGTAATATACAATATAATAATAATATAATAGATAATAAATAATAATGAATAGGACTAATGGATAATAGGCTCAGATACTTTTCAACTAGTATATTAGGTCTCGCACGGATTGTCAGCTTGTTCCCTTATAAACGCGTTCACTCTTAATTGTCCACACGAATATTTTATAATCCTTTCCACAGACTTATTAACATTAGCCTTAAAGGATACAGTTTGTTTAGGATGGGGCATTACACAATATTGATGCATGCAGTTGTAGTTGCGCATGGTAATACACCACTCTGTTACTTAATGATTTTGTCTTAGCAATTTGCTTAACAATTTTTTTAGAAGAGCTCTGTTAATTTTAAGATCCCTAGATTCATGAAATTTGAGCAATCGTTTAGTAGATCAAAGTTCGCTTGAAGTAAAATCCATGGGTATATTTGTTAGACTTCAATTCATAGCCTTTTTTCATCCCGATAACGAAAACTTGGTAAGTCTCTTCCCTAAGTTTTTTCTTACTTTCTAAGATCTTTTCTCTCCATTGATTTATTAATTTGTATTGATACTTATTTTCTTTGCAGATTGGTTGTCCTACGCTATAGTTTTCAAGGGATACAAAGAGAGTTAAAATAGTTTTTTCCAGTGATTCAGACGCTATACTTCATAAGCGCTTCCATGGCTTAAGGTGCTTATTAAAGTTATGAGATATTTATTATAATTTGTATTATATTTGTTTCAAATGATTTTCGATATAAAAAATAAAGCAATTAAGTTTAAATTTCCATTATTAATATATGATCTAAGGATAGGAATGAAATATATATCTAAAGTAATCATAAACGATAAATTTTTGTATTTTGTAAATCTTAGTTTACACATTTAATTAAACAAACTCTAATTTAAAACATCAGTTGGTTTTTATCTTGTACTCCCTTCTTGGCTATTGGTTCAATATCATGGTTGCCCGTTGAAGATATCACTTTATATTTACTGATAAAGTTGCCTTTATGTAATCTATGTAAAACAGCAATTTGTTTCATAGTACACTTATTAACGTTAAGTGTTGGTAATTCAAGCATAAAAATAACTGTTAAAAGTGAGAAGTTCTACTAGTAAGAATTATAAAAGGAAAAGAGAAAAAGAAAGAAATGAATAAGTAAAGGAAGTAGATATAGGTAAGGGATGAAGATATGTTCGCATTTGACAAGACAAGAAAAAAGAATGGCTAGTATAAAAAAGAAAAACAAGTATAAAGAAAACATATAAGTATACCTTAAGAAAAGAAATTGGAAAAAAGAACAAAGAAAATGGAAGTGATTGACTGGAAGAAGAAAGTAAAGTACAGAAAGAGATACTCAGATGAAAGAATAAATGAAAGAAAGAATACAGATAGAGTAACATAAATTAATAATTAGAATTGATAATGAAAGAATAGAAGAAAGATAATTGACGCCTGCAAGCAAGGTGTAGAATAAGACATAGAAGAAAAAGATTAGGAAGAAAACGTAATAGATAAATAATGAAAGATAGTAAATGAAGACACGTAGAGACGAGAGAGAGGAGACAGCAGAACAGAGAGTGCAAGAGATCCAGAGATTTTTTTTTTTTGTATTTAGAATAACATAATAAATAAGATGAAGAAAAACAGTGAACTGAATATATATTAATAGTATAAAATTATGTCATTACAACTATTAAATATTCTTGTTAATTATGGAGCGTTTCATTTTTATAGGCTTCTGTATTTCCGTGGTACAGTTGAATGTAATATATACTAAGGTTGCACGCTAATCACTTTGAACTCATATACAACTTGTATGTGCTTTGTTCTTTTGTATTTAGTAATGGCTTTTTAATTCGATAGGAAAATGTTTATCTTGGTTAATTACGTACAGAGGCTCGAAATATTTTTTATCCCTACTGAGCTTCATATCATACATTGTGGTTTTCGGCACACATGTTTCCAACACTATACTAGAACTCAGGTAATGCTTCCATTAAAGATCGCCTGTTATTCAAGATGTGGGGATCCACGACTTCGAGCTACAGTATTTCTTAGTTCTGAATGTTCGAGTTGAGGGCGTGGACAATTGCCATAATTATTGCGTAAGTAGTTTCAATGTCTATAAAATAGTCATTTTGTTAGAAAATGGAAGGACAAACACATTTTTTACTCTCGTCAGATGAATTGGATAATTCAGTTTCCCTGTGGGAACAGTGCCATGATGGTCTTTTTATGTCAATAGTGACCATTGCATATCCCACACAATTGGATAGACACTTTTAATTGAAGCGGCCCTATAATTGTTATGGGAGCACTATTGACACTCATAATGTAATAATTTTTGAGGCCGCTTTTGTTAGCCCTGGGGGGAACAGGTAAAAAATGCTAGATTCCAGATAACTCAATTGATGCACCTCGCCGTGCATCAGCCTTTTTATGGGTAAATAATTATAAGGTATTGTAGTGTGCGTCGGCAGGCCTGTGGGGTTTATAACTACATTTCATACGATGAGGGGCTTTCTCGCTCAGACAAAGAAAACAGGAAGTATTAATGATAAGGAGCTGATTAAATGGAAGAATAGGGAACATAAACATACCTCTAAGTTCCAAACCTGCGGCTGTAGACTGTCCACTTAAAAATTGTCGAGCCTCTTATAGCAGAAGTTTGAACCTGTGAACTTGCAACCTCCAACTTGTAGAGAAAATCTTTCACTCACAATTTTTTTTCTGAGTAGGCGCTGGTGTTGTCGTGTTTTTAAGTATATGACATAAAATTAAAAATGGAGACAGTAGAACAATTTTCTATGAAACAATTGTATTTCTACGAACAGAAGCGAAGATAATATGAGAGCTTGCTAAGACTCATTGAGACTCTATGGGAGGATAAGACTGGCTAATAAGAGGAAAAACTACAAAATGAAATGGTTTTGGGGCCTCTACCACGAACTATTAGCGAAACTAATTTGGTGATTTGGGTTCGTACGGGAGAGTGGACCACAGCGACACACTACTATTGTGAGTCTGATTAATGATCAAATCTTAGTTTTAATGGGTAGTTAAAAGAATTTTCATCTACAAGCTTTCTAGTGTAAACTTATAATACTAAGGATTAATTTGGAACAACGACACTGGTTTTGACAATTAGTTTTTTACAGTTGGTGGGCGACTAACTTCTCCATTATTTGCTGTTAGAAATAAGATAAAAACTCAAACTAACTATATAACTTCTGGATGTCTTTTTAATTTTTAGTCGATGTAATTTTGTATTCGCACCAAATTAGCTTGGGTAACAAACTCTTAAGGAATTCTCCTTTTTTGCTATAGACCATCTTTTACCAGTCTTTCTCATGAAGAGACTGAAGCCTCTATTTAAAGGAAACATTAAAGCTTCGGTCTTTTTGAATGGTGGTATTTCATTTAGGGTCCAAATTAAAATAGAGAGGGCTCGAGAATCTCCTAAGTGGTAGCGCGCAACTTATTATGGCATCACAGGTTTTTCCGATTCTGCCGTATAATTTTTCCTTAGCCCCAGTTAACGCATAATTGTCAGTGATGGGAATTTTGTATTCTGGTAAATCAAAGAAATAAACAAAGCTGCACGCAGAAAAATACCAACTCTCGACGATAGAAGAACCATAACACCATATGGCTTTGCTTTTTTGGTCCTCCTACAAGTGGTGTAGTGGCTAATGTGAATACTGTCGACATCATAGTAAGGCGATGAAAGAGGTTCATGCCCAAAGTCCAATCGATATTTGCATTCGTTTTTGGGTACTTAAATTTAATTACTATTGGGAGAGGATTATTAGCCCTCTTGCATCAATAGCCATCCGCTAATGAGGTTAACTATTATATAAGTACCTTTTATAGACGTAGCGATGTACTACTATGGTTCTTTGTTAAAGGTATGTCTATTAGGCAACAAATACTAACTAGCAAGTCATAGATCACGAGCCAACAAATATCAAAAGGAAGTGACATATTTCGGTAAAAAATATTAACCTATATTAAAAATTTGTAGGTGCTTTATTATTGAAGATTAGTCGAAGCATTGATTATAAAATAATTTAGAGATTAATACTGTATTAGTAATTACTACATCATTATATGGCCAAAATCATTATGACAAATGGATAACAAATTGGCTCACTAGAGAATATTTATGAGGGGCACTAATAAACGAGTATTAATTCTGTATATATACTAATGAGTAATATTATGCACCTTACTTTTGCCCTTGAATAAGCTACCTAAGATCGGAATAGGGGCCCCCTGCTATATATATAATCATAAAATTGGTAACATTTGTTTATAATTGATTGAGGTGTGTTATAGTTAAAATAATTCTAAAATTCAAATTTCACACGTTATAGCCTCTGATTCTAATAATCGGCACTCATAGGTCATTATATCTCTCAGTGGACTTCTACTACACTCAGAACGATTACGAAGTAGGGGTGATCGCGAACGAGTAGGTTATCAACTTGTACCTATATTGTAATATACTAATTTATGGTGTAATTTCAGCTACCCTGAAAAATTATGAGAACCTAATAATCTATGGTATAAATATATATAATGTATGAATATAAGTAAATACATGTGTGGTGTGTGTGTGAGCCGCATGTAGTTGAGGTGATGAATAATTTATATTCAAGGATGATTTATATTGTTGATATGTGTAGTGAGTGTGTGTGGCCTCGTGAGTAATATTTTTATATTTTTTATTGAAAAGTATATAAAGGTAAATATAGCAGACGAACTAATGGAAATTTATAGGTTGTGTTAAATATTTTGATCTCCTTAAATTCCACCACACTATCTAAAAAAAGGGTTGTGGGTACCAAACCACAAACACAAGAACAGACACACTAATCTAGAATAAAAAATAGAAAAACTACTCAATACTTTCATGTGTCTTATACACTGCGATTAAAAACGCATCCCTGGGATGTAGAAGTTTTCTAATTTCTTTACGATACTTCTGCTTTTTATGTTTACTCGACCTCATCTAAACGATATATAAAACATAAAACCACATGATGGTGTTATATTTCAAGATCTGGTAGTCTTTCCACTCTATAAAAATATAATCATTCTCAATACTACTACTAAGTTATATTCAATAAGTTATTGGATATTGTTGTTATAATTTTTCTCATGTACGTGAGTTTTCCCTCATTTCATTAAAATCTTTTATGTGGTTTAGTGGCATTGAGGAAGAAATTATTATTATCTATATAGGAAAAATAACCAGTAAAATATATTTTAGGTTACTTTTTCCTAAACATAAGTTGGAAAGCGTTTAACTAGGGATAGCAATGTCCGATTGTGGACGCTATGAAAATAGATTATGACTCAAGATATACTCAAGCTCAAATATTCAAAAATTAAATATAATTTTCCCTGGGTTTCATAGTTATTCTCTCATTATCAGAAATTCAGGGAGAAGAAAACGTCTCAGCGCGCACGAAAACATGTTTTGCTCTTATAAATTGTCTTCAATATGATTTAATAGTGTGAAAGAAAACAATCCTAAGATGATGTATTATAAAGTGAACCTAGTATGTTAGAATTCAATGCTCTAATCTTAATTATATCAATTATCCTTATGGAGGAATTCAAGAAGGCACGGAAGAGACAAGGATCTAGCATAGGAGAATATAGATTAGGATTGATTGATGATTGAGCTAACTCTAAAATGTAAATTCATATGAAGACACAGAAGAAAGAAAAGATGAGGTATTATCTGAAAGAAAGAGAAGCAATTGAGAAAGAAAGAAAGAAGGCGCTAGAAGAAAAGAAAGAAGAAGAAAGAAGGTATGAGAAAGAAAGTAAGAACAGAAAAAGAAGGTATTAGAAGAAGAAGATGAAGGAAGTAGAAAAACGAAGAGGGCAATCGCACATAAATGAAAATTAAGTACCGACACTCAAGAAAGAACGGTTATGAAACAATGAATAGAATAGAAGAGAGTATGAGGCACTAATGTAGTTTAGTTAAGAATGAGATAAGAATAAAATGAGGAAGAAAAGCAAAAGAGAAGAAGAGAGCTGAAGAAAGAATGGAAAAGACAGAAGCAAAGACGGTAATGTAGAAATGATGAATATGATAACGCACAATGAACACGGTATAGAAGTAGCGAAGATAAGAATAGTAAAAAGCACCACACAGAAGGAAGTGGCATGAGAACAAAAGAAATGCCAAAAGTAAGGTATGAGAAGAAGTATGCGAAGGAGAAGAAAGAAAGAAAGAAGGCAAGAAAAGAAAGAATGAAAGAGAGCAAATGAGGGCATCGAGAAGAAATGAACAGCGAAAGAATGAGAAGCAAGTTATTGAAAAAGAAAGACTGAAAGCACAAAGTACGACAGAAGGGTAATTGAAACAAGAAAAAAGAGAGTGAAAGTAATAGAGAGAGAAGAGAAGATAAATAGAAGAAAGAAAAATCGAAGAGAAGAGAAGTAAGTTGTTAGAAGAAACGTAGAGACGTAAGGGTAAAGTAACAGAACAGAAAAAAGAAGAAGGCAATCGCAAGAAAGAGCTATTGTTAATGATAAGTCATGAGGACAAGAACATGGCTACTTGCCACAAAGAAAGCAAGAAAGAAAGAAACGGAAGGTATGAGCAAGAAAGAATAGTAAGTGCATATTGTAAAAAAAGAAGAAAGACTAGGACATATCTAAAGATTCGAACGAAATGAAAAGTGAAGAAAGAGGTATCCATAATGAAATGTATATGACACGGAAAGAAAGAACGAAAGATATGAAAAGAAAGCAGATGAAGAATATGGAAAACATGGCAAATGGTATGAACTAAGAACGTATGAAAGGAAAATAAAAAAAGATTAGGTTACGCTCAAAAAGAAGACAAGTAATTGTAAGAGGACAATATGAGGTATGACCAATAGAACTAGATATGTGATGGAATGTAAGGTGATAAAGACAAGATAAGATAGCTCTAAGTGGAAAAGCAATAGCAATTAGATAAAAAAAAAACGCAAAGGTAATCATGAGAATAAAGATGATAGTGATCAAGAATAGTATAAATTGTATAAGTAAGAAAGAATGATAATGATAAATAGGATAAAGAAGAAAGAAAGAAACCGAAGAGAGGTTACTGCGAAAGTAATAGAATAGTATATAGTTAATTGATTAAGATGAATTTGTTATAGTGAGGTAATATGAAGAGGAATAAGATTGTGATATGAAAGAAAATAAAGAAAAAAGTACAAGAATAGTGGCTCGAATATATGAATAATGTCAAAAGAGACAAGGCAAAGATGTAATGAAAAGAATAGCAACAGACATCGAAAGAAAGAGCTATTGGAGAAAGAACGGTAAAAGGCACAAGAAAGAAAGAAGAAAGAAGGCATGAAGATAGAAGGATAAGAACGAGAAGTAAGTATGAAAAGAAGATAGTAAGAAAAGAAGACTACCGAAAGCGTCTGAAAAGAAAGAATGAAAGAAGAAGCAAAAAAGCATATGAAAGGAGATATGTAATGAAAGAACACGAAGAAATGACAGTATGAATAAGAAAGTCACAGGGTGAAAAGAAAGAAAGAATGGTAATAAGAAAAAGTAGAAAGAAATGAAACGCAACAAGAAAGAAAGAAAGAAGCAATTGCAAAAAAAGAATGGAGTAGAAAGATCCAAAGAAAGAAAGAAGTAAAATAAGGAATGTACATGTAAAGAAAGAAAGTAGTGTGAATAGAAGAAAACGTAATGAAGAAAATATAGAAGATTATTAAGAGAGAAAGTAAAGCCTTAAGAGAAAGACAAGAAAGAAGAGATAGATAAAGGCAATGAAAAAGATAAAGGAATGAGAAAAAAAGAATGAAAGGATTCATGAAACGAAAAGAGGAATAGAAGAATAGAGAAGACGTATGAGGTAGTTAAATGAAAGAATGAAAGAAAGAAAGTGTTGTATGAAAGAAAGTAAGATAGAAGAACAGTAAAGAGATTAGAAAAGTAGTATATCATACGAAATAAGTGAATAGATAAGCAGAACAGAAAGCTAATGAAAAGAAACGACAGTATAAAAGAAGTAAAGAGTAAAGATATAGAATAGAAACGAAAGAAAGAGAGAGGACAGGATCATATATGAAGAATGAAGAAGAAAGAAATGATATTGAGTAAGAAAGTAAGTGAAGGATAAGAAGATACAGACATAGCAATGATTAATACCATACAGGAAGCACGAAACAGTAACAGATATAAAAAAGAAGATTAAAGAAAGAAGGTTAAAATTCGAAAAGATGACTGCAAAGAAAAGAAGAAGTAAAGAAGCAGGCATATGAGATGAAATGAATAGAAAAAGAAAGAAAAAATATAGAAAAAGAAATGGGAACCCTGACTACGAGAAAGACGAAGAAGTAGGTTATTTAAAAGGAAAGAGAAAGAGAAGAGAAGTGTGTATGAAAAAAGAGAAATAATGAGAAAGAAAGGATAAAAAGAAAAAAATAAAGGAAGAGTAAGAAGGCCCATTGGGAGAAAAAGAAGCCAATGAAGAAAGAAATTGAAGGATGATGATAGAAATAAAAGTAAAGAAGCCCACTCTAAAGTGTATAGTGAAGCCTAAGTAGCTTTTAGTATATGGTTCAATAAAGGAGTAATAACTATTTATAGTTTATATTCTAATAGAAAAAAACAACGCATGAAACTATATAGGATCAAGCTAACGAGGATTAGTGATATATATTTTTAGTTTCATACTACTTATAAAATAGTATTGTAAAGTTATATCACGTACATATATATAAATTTCTACTATATAGACTAACTGCTACTTGTTAAGTGAGTATTAATAGGAACTGTAAATCGAATAAAGTAACAAGATTATTTAACCGAACCAAATAATGAGAAATTACATGTCTTATAAGCAAATAAAAGGAGAAATACCATTCTTACACACCCCACGCCTTATGGTATTAGTGGAAATGAAGATTAAACAACGGCCAAAAATTAAAACCACACGAAGTGCTGTGAGTGAGATAAAGCGAGCGCTATGAGAACTTACAAACAAAGGCTGTGGCATACTGGTTGCTGTAGAGAACATCTTACTGCAAGAGTATAACGCAACAAGATAACAGGTTCTACCAATCAAGCTGTTACCCGTAATTATGAGCCAAACAAGCATCTCAAAAAAATTCCACTGTATGACTTATGCTGTGACCGCAGCTACAAAATAAGAAGGAACAATCCCCCTGGGACGATACCCCGACAAAATAAGATATCCGACCTGAAAGTAAACCATAGAGTTAACAATTATCGAATTTACTGCTACATGATTAGAAGAGAAATAGACGTAGAAAGAATGGTCCGAGTAATAAGATGGACAATATACATAGAAGATCAATAGTTGAATTTAAGTTTTAAGGGACAATACCTGACAGAGATTCATATTGAATAGAAATCACTAATAGAGAGGAATATCACTAGCGCAAGTTGTTGTTGAATCGTTAGTTGTATAATTGAAAGTGAATTATTGTATGGGATTAGAACAGAATTGTATTTTTTACTGATGAACATTCAAAGCTACATATAATATAATGCTTATGTTTTGTTAAGCACCATTATAATACCTTTACTATATACCAAACTATAAAGTGAAAAATGGTGTTGGATAATAATAGATTGTATTACCAAATAAAAATACAAATAAAATACATAAATAACATTAGAGTCTTGAGTTACAAAGTCTCCCACTTGCCCGCAACCAAAGAACTCTTTTGTTGACGCAGGAGCACCAAATATATCCTGAATGACAATTCTACCTTTAGCTGCATACTGAATTAAAATACTTATCAATTATATATAAACAGAGTCCATATGAGGATCTCGATCGAAAACCGCTTTTTCCTAATCAGTTGCAGAGTGTTTTCTCTCAGTAGTAATGTTCATCTTCAAGAGAGTATGTTATCTTGAACTTGTAAATTCTGTTGAATTTCTTATGGCCACTTCTCACTAGGGGACTTGTCTTTGTAGTGACTATTGCTTTTCAAATCTATCACCTGACGTAGAAGTTGAGGATGCTGAACACTCTCTGTAGCGACAGTTGAGTATGTTAGAAAGCTTGTTCTTTTAAATAATCACTGCTGATTTCATGTTTATCGATCTTCCCTAAAATTACTCATAAAATGGACTATTATGATTTATTTGACATTTGAAGTTTAAACAACGTGTTCTACAAATCGAGGGATTAATGCATGAAGCAACAACTTGAGATTATATTAACGTTATCAAACATCTAATTTGATATGACCTAAAATCTTCATACTCCTATACTTACTAAAAGAGATTCGCTTCTGGTTTGAATTTGTAGTCCAAAACTTATTGTACACATTGACTGATACGTACTAAATATAAAAAATATATTCATCAAAATCGATGCATAAACAATGACAATAAATACAACTCAAAATACTCGCCTACCATTCCTTTGAAAATAGATTATATTATCATTTAAAACTCAATGGGTTATATCTAATTATAACATAAATAATACTAGTATTATAAATAATCATTACAACTACAATTGTTTTATTTTAAATAAGATATCTATAAACAAGATAATATCATTTCAAAAATCGTTCAGGGCAGTGGGTTTATATTATTTTTAATAATTGCTCTTTAATGAGAATTAGAAGAAATTATCTTTTGCCCCTCGAGGGAAAGTATAACAGCGACTGAATTTATATTTATAAAACATTCCATACATGCAGAGAGTTTTGTCACCCATAGAAAAAGAAATAAAGTATTCACAAAAAATCACTCAAATTTTTATACTAAAGCCAATCGTTGAGAGAAAATAAAATAGAACGAATTTTGAAACCAGTGGATAAACTTTTTATATTGCTGATACTAAGTCTTTTTAAAATATGGATAATATGAAAGATGATATATATATTGCTGTAATGTATATTGGAAATATCTAAATAAACCTTATTTATTTCTATCAAGTAAAACTATATTATTAGAGTCTGTTCCGTACAATCATCCAATTGAGTCCATTACTATTGCTCATCAAAAGATTCAATTTTATTTGAAATAGTATGTTATAACATTATTGTATACTTTGAGCTTAATCAATGGCAATAAATCGGATGAGATATTTATATATATTGATGGTAAAATAGAATGAAGCGTGTATAGTCAAAGAGTTGAACAATAGGAGTTAATTGTCGGCTAATTTTTATGTACTAACAAATAAAGAGACTCACAATTGCATTCTCTCATATATAATAATTATTGATTTGATATGTATAATATATTTTCGCTACTGCCCTATTTTTTTATTTTGGCATTTTGATTGCCTGTTTTGGTATAATCTTTTAATTGTAATGACCAGTAAAAACTTGGGAGATTATTATTCTTAAAAGGATCTCCATTTTCTATAGACCGAATATTACTACTATCATCTCTTAATTAAAACTTAACTACTACATATGTAGGAAAATATAATAAGTCGACACTACAGGAGGGATGGAAGTCAGTGATAATTGATAATACAGTTTGGTCTACAATTTTTTCGATTTTTCTAAATCGTTCTGTACCTGCAGTGTGATAATATAGTTTCACACGTGCATGACTCTAGGAGATTATTAATATATACACCTTTTGTCACAAAATTAGTCACACTCTATTCTTGGGCAACACTGGAGTTCTGTGCATATGGATTACTTGGTTGTATAAAGGGTCAGAATAACAATATATAACAACAAGTTACGAAGGGGCCATATATAATATAAATATTACATATATAATTTATATATAACCAACCTGTATTATGTGTGTGTGTGTAGAAACAATCTAATAAACTGTAGCCTATTGGAAAATCTTTACCGGTTAATGTATTTGTAGTATGTGGGCAAGGACTTACCACCTAACATGAAAATTTAATTGAGATGTATAAGTGGGACAAGTACTTTTTAAGTAATAATGGAAATATTTTTAATGATGAGTTGGCGAGAAACTGTGAGTGCAAAATAGGCTACTAAATGAACAGAACTTAGGTATACAAACGAAAATTTACTAATTCAAAACTATTGACACTATTAAATTAGAGGTATATATAATCAAAAGATCACCGATCGGACAGGGATAATTCAACAGGTAGGATAAACAAAACAATGGTAAGTGATAATCTGACAGATTTCTACATTTTATCTGAACTAAGAATCCAACAATATGGAACAATAGAATAGACTGCACAGTAAAGATCACAGCAAATAGTTGAACCATCAATGTCCATGAGGTAAAAACGTATACAAGATACAAAAGTAACAACAGGTAAAAGGGTAAAATATAAAAAAGACTTTATAAGCATATATAAATGACAATTAAGTATGTCTAAATATGCAACACACTATTGAGCAGAACAAATCACTTCAAAATATAATGATGAATGTGATAACCAAATATTTTATAATACAAATCTAAACTCAATATATCTAATAAGTTTAATAATATTGACATAGATAGATACTTTATAGTGTGATCAATAATAAGTTCATATTATCATATGCTTTGTGAATAAGAATCTTTACAAGTTAATATATCAAAATATTGGTGAGAATAATGCCCTCACAAGTAAAATAGGTGGCTTTCAGATACTAGAGAATAGATCGCTGTGTGTTGATGTAGCTGAAGATAGCTGCTAGCGTTGGTTGCCTCTGCGATTTAAGGGAAAGCATGCATTCTAGTGATCTCACGGAAATAGAAGAGGGAAGCCGCATAATTCATTTGCAGACAGAGACACTTTCTCTATAGATTTACAATCAAATTTTCTTTCTACGCAATGCGTGGCCCGAGGCCGAGTTAATACCGACAACATTATTGTACATTTGGATGGAAGCTGTAGATTACCGCAGGCTATGTGTTAACAACTCTGATTCAACAGTAGCCAACACTTGACGAATAAGTTCGGAATAGTCTTACGAAGTCGAAAGTGCAAATGAGGAAAGGGAGAGCTTGGATAAGATAAACTGAAACATTGACTCCGACGTTAATTCTATAACGGGAATTCTAGTAAAAAAAAAGTAAAAATCTACTGAGGAGCGCAGTAAACTCAGTAAAATGATACGTAAATAAATAATTGTAAACTCAGTGCAAGTACGATATCTTTTTATGGCTTATTAATTCTCTCTATGAATATTGTATAAGGGTCCTAATACTGAAGGAGTGATAAATATTGGGGATATCACGGGGTATAAATATTACGGATTTATTACCTACTTTCTCATCTGGAGAATAAGAGAAGAAAACCATAAGAAATATAACGAGTAATACAGAATATAAACTATGATGTTAAAGTTTAGTGAATATAAGGGATATAAAATCCACTTCGATTCACACAGCGCCTAGGAACGCATACGCTTCATATGGATAGAAACATAACTAGTAAGGTCTTCATTACTATAGCCCTGGTAGAGCTAGAATTTACACAAAATTATAAAATAATGAAAAGTTTCACTTGGATTTTTATGAATAAAGCATAGAAATATGTTGAAAATAGTAATACACCTTTACCTACCCAGTACCCTACGTAGGTAACTTACAATAATGGTGTAAATAAATAGAGAGAAGAATGATGAGGAGCGTGAGAGAGGTGGGATGACAGATTAACCATTAGTTTCAGTACACCCTCCATAATACATGTATGTACAACTTTTACAAGAGGTTAATAATTCTTTGGCATTACCTATATATCACAGACAGTAATCATCATTATAAAAGGGAAATATTTGGAGCACCAGGCGTCGGGTTAAAGACTAGATAGTTATTATTATAAAAGATAAGAAAATTGGAGCCCATGCATCACGTTGATGACTATTAGTACATCATTTAGATACATACCGCGCAGCTTAACACCTCAACAGGACCATAGCAGACTGTTCGCACATCTAGCAGGAGAGAGGAGTGACTCTGTGTATTAATACTCTAAAAACAGAATATACACAAAGTAGACATCGTCCGAAACACACTTCCTTTGCTTGCGGAGACTTAGCTCACTGATGTTATTTCACTGAACAATTACTATCATACATCTTCGCGTATCACACGAGGGTGTCGTAACTCAACACCGAAAAGAAAAACCACGAGCCCTCAGCACACAGTAAAACACAAGTGGAGACACCCAACACATGCAACGTATAAAATTATTGACAATGATCATCTATCCATTTATATTTTAAATGCTTGTCGTCGTGGATATAGAGTCAATATTCTTGAAATATTAACACGCTAACAACAATAAACGATAACACTAACTTACAATTATATACATATATATAATCATAACTATATGTATATGTTGTGTGGTGACTCGTACCATTACTCTATATAATGTAAGTTATTTATATGGTCTCCTAAAATTATGCATAATACAAAAATATTTTAGAATTTATAAAATGAATAAAAGATTTTGGTTCATTAAATAACCCACAAATAGGTTGAAAGATGCAATTAAAACAGTGCATAGTAAGACCAAAAGTCAATTAAAATGCAGTGTTCAAACATGTGATTTTTATGTTGTTGTTGTATGCATGTGTTAGACTCCGTTGAATCGTCTTTATCAAATGTAATAAGATATTTGATGTGTGATTCTCCAGTAATTTTTTAAGTTATTAATGTAATAGTATTATTATATTCTAGGTGGTACCTAATAAATAGTCTAGTTACATATAATGTACACTCAACTTCAGCAAACTATAATAAAACAGACGAGTGAGAGTCCCATCCATTTAATGCATATTATATGTGTTGTACACTATTTTGTATGTGGTTGTGTGGTGTGTATTTATCTATCACTATGAGCTAAACAGATTGTAATATCAGATACCAAATGTCATAAGATGTAGTTTGTTTGTGTGGCGTTTGTGTGACTGTTCTGTAAGTGTGAGCTATGTATGGTCATTAATTGACCTATGATATAAGCCCTAATCTATAAACTTTCCTCGCAATAAATATTTATCTATAATATAATACCTTTGTTAATATATATACTATATATATCATATATATAAAATTTGACTGAAAATTCATGGCCTAAAATATAACTAACGTTATAACTAAAAGAAAACATAAATTAAATTAATATAGCCATTATCACAATGAGATAAAAGGAATAATGATTTCTATTATTTGAGAAATTCTATCCCATCAACTGGCAAGTATATATAATCAATAACATATCATACCTGTGATCACTTGTAATGGTACTGAGTTTAGAAAGAGGCTAGTATTGAACTCAGAAATCTTGTGGTTTCTAGTATGTGAATATACTAAGACCGATCTAATATGTACTAAGAATGAATATTATACATTAGATTAGAAGTACTAACAAAATTTAATATAAGAATGGCATATAAATAAAAGTAATTCTCTGATAAGGGTATTTAATGATTAGAACAAACATGACATACTCTTCGAGAACAGAAACAGTTGAATTTCTTCTATTATAAAATAGTGGATATAAAAAGAAGCAATAGACAAACTATAATTACTATATTTATATATAAAAGAAAGAGTAAAAATTGAAGCCCCTGAATGAGGTTACTTATCACCCCCATTATAACACACCCCTAATACCACACTAACATAAATAAAACTGAATAAATTAGCATATTGGTATAGATTTGAGTTTCACTAAGAAGTTTTCTAAATTTAACGCTTATATAATATTACATATAATATTACCCTCAAAAAGCGCCAAATAATATAAAGGAAAAAGGGTAATTTTTCAGTTAGTTCTAGTAGAAATAGATCAAGATTGGAGTTGGTTCCAAACATAGCAATAAACAAATTCTAGACGCCATATCAGAAAGAACAATAACAAAAATATGAAAAATAGAGATATGAAGACTTATGTAAAAGAGGAGAGACGAGAAAAAGAAAGGAGAAAGAAGGAAGGTTAGTACGCAGTAAGATCCGCTATCTTTATGCCAGAGAGTATGTAATTATAATGCAATATCAATACATCTCCAATCCTAACATTTGTTCTTTTAATACAGAAATGTGATTTATTTTATAAATCAATTATATTGAGATCTAATATCGAATAGATATTACTCTCATGTTATTTGAATATTTATTAAATCCTAATCATCATTGCTCAAGAAAACAAAAATTATTTGTTTTGTTATAAAAAATAGATTTAGTAAAGGATCAAATAAGTATGGTCAATAACACCATTATTAAGATAATAATTATTAAATATACAACCAAAACCAGTTTCTGCACTAAAACCATAATTATCAATAACTAAAAAGTTCTAGATTTTTCATTCTGGTAGTGGTGCCTCTTTATTAACTCTCATAAAACCACTTCTAAATTAATTTTGACTTAATAGATTATAACCTGGAGAAGTGCTCCAAAGTTTGGTCTGTATCGCCGAAACTGGATGTTGGGTTTTCTGCTGAATAATAATTCTTTAATAGGTCAGGGGTTTGACAGCTGTACTACTTTAAAACAAATATATCAAACTAGAGAGATAAAGAGAGAATCACAACAAGATAGTCGTGGGAGTAAAATAACAAATCTTTGTATTAAATAGAAATTTGACCACATCATCAACAGACATACCCAGGACACCCTGTGTTGTAAGTGAGGTTTTGTGTTCTTGACCCCCTTTTTGCAGAAGGATACAACAATCAGTTATATTTCTGGAGGCTCCTTTGGGAAAGAAATGGAAAAGGATAAATTAACAGAAAGCTTGAAGCAAGGAGTCTAAAATAAAAGATTTATTTATAACCTCTCTCCCTTTTTCCCATTATTGAACTAATTTGACAAATAGACCCTCTTTAATTTAAAAACATAATAACAACAATTAGTTAAATAACAATTTAAATAATCCATCACGCCATGTGGTTAATATCAACAAGGTCCTGCCCCATAGTGCTGCAAGAAAGAGATAAAACATTTTGTACACCATCATTGAACCTATATTTGTACAATAGCTCTTAAGTAAACATATAATCAATTTGCTAAAATAAATTAAAAGTCACCAATACTAGGCGTTTTGGTAGATCCAAGGGTCCAACAAGATCCTCAGTGCTAGGACAGCAAGATTCGGCCATAGTTATAACAGCTACTTCTCCTCCAATTATGAAAACGTATTTTTAGGCATCTAGAACCTTAAGTATATAACATGATTCAAACTACATTGTAATGTAATTAAATCATATCAATCTGGTGAGCTTAATAAGTCCATCGAGAATCCTGCCCCCCCCCCCCTACGCTATGAGAAACAGTAATTTACTGACCACGAAATCAAAAAAGTTTGTGTGTGCCGGCCGTGTCAACGCGACAATAGAGGAGATCTTCCCCGAACATCTTTGGGAGGGAGATAAAATCATGGCATGCCTTTAAACAAATATATAACTTGTATTACATACTCCACAAAAATGGATTGAACTTTAGAAGGAATATTCTATGGCCTTCCCGTTGGAAATTGGAAGCTATAACAATCCTTCCCTCCCGGGGGCTAGATTTTGAAAGAGCCTTCCGTTGCCCTCTAATGTTTAGCTTAAACTTAAGTCCAGAAGAAATGAAAAAATAAAAATCAATCCGCCCATTGTGGAGGGAGGAGTTCCCCTTTAAATGGTTTTTTCGATCTGGCTTACTTGTTTTTGAAAATGTTGTTGTTTGAAGCAGGACCAAGTTTAAATTGAAGCTTGAAATTGTATTTTGTTGGGAGTAAAAAGAATATTTTGCTCCCAACACCTCTTGCTATATAAAAACGTAAAAGATTCAATTCAATACATAAAACAGATTTTTGCTCGTCGACATACCTTATCTTGGGAAAAGAAGAATAAAATGAAAAAAGAATTATAATGCTCCGAACCTAATAATTTTACTTTACTAAAAATAAATATTTAAGTATGTTAAATAATATCTATTAAATATTTTATTGTAAACAATTAAACCTGCTTTCGGTAAAAATATCTAAGGAAAGCAACTCCTACTCTAGCCCGAAAAGCACTAAGACGAAAAACTATTTCAGGTTTGAGGTTTTTATGCTGATTCTTCATTCATGTTTGATTTGAAATATTATATTAAAAAATTATAATGCTTAATTAAAATACATATTAAGGTTATTGAACGCGCACAAATATTAGTAACTTTATTAGAATTCTATCTTAATTATTTCTGGAAGCTTTGATACTCGAGTAATACGGATATGTAAGTTTTTGACCTTCTTATAAGCTATAGACAAAGTGAGTTTCTTTATTAAACAGGGTGGAATTCAGTATGTTTTCCTCTTCTTCGCGCTAGCAAAAAAGTGATTTGTGTTACTTAATTATTGATAGTTCAGTCTAAGGTTTTTAATAAGGGTATCCCGCCTGATCCGCCATTGGCCACTCTACTTATTTTACTTGCCATTAAGCTGGAAATAAGGAGAGTATGGTTTCATCTATCCAATAAATTTTTTTTCTCCCTAGCGTGTATTGGTTTGGGCACAATGGGGATAAAAAAAACAAATTTTCAATCATTGGAAAATATCATCATTGTTTTTTTGCTATTAACTGTCTCTTTTCTCACTTGAGAAAAAATGTATCCATACTAATGAGTTTTAAATTTATAATAATGTAAAGACCCATCTTTTGATGCATTTAAAAAAGATATACAACTCATAGTATTTATCTGTAAATTTACCTTTCTAGGTAAATTTGGTAAAATTGTATTTGGTTTGAATAAAAAAATGAATAGATTACTTAATTAGGAAATCTAGAGTACCTATTTAAATGTAGTGACTAACCTAACCCAAGTGAAGTTTAACAGGTTTTGGAATTCAAGTTTTCTTTTCTCCTAGAACTTGATTGTGGCTCATAAATGAGTTATAATTGAGTATAATACCCTAGGCTGTTGCTCCTAACTATTTACCCCAATACAAAAACTTGACAACATATGTGTAATAGGAGAGTAGTTAGGAATTCACAATACCTTTTCCAAATAGGATTTAAGCACAAATGTGTGAACTGATTGACTATTACTAATCCAGGATTTGAAACACATGTTGACTATAGTGATCATATTATCTCTGATCTAAGCGCACTCAACAATATGGTCCTGATGTTGAGTGGCTTGTTGAATTTTAATTTCGTATAGATATTATACGTGGGCGAGATAATCAAACTTACTTTATAGATCAAAAACATCACTTGAATCTGGATGATTCATTCTTGTAGGTATAGGTAGACAGCCATATGACCATTTTGTTTAATTGCCACTCTTTTGTTAATGGGAATATTTGAAATCTTTTATCATTATTAAAAATTGCTATATAACATTCTCTAATAAAATTTCGAAAACTTCCTTGGTAATACGATCTTGTGTAGTGCGTCTTATATTTGTTCAAATTGAGAAATATATATTAGGAAATTTCATAACTATAGTGTATCCCATGAGGGGCAAAAAATATAACTTATTAAAGAAAACAAACAACGTCTATATTGTATATATATTGAAATATTAACATACAAGAGTATGTAGCAGCCTGCAGATAAATAAATCAACTAAAAGAGAGAAAGTCAAACACGAAAGTATTATAAGTAAAGTCACCTTGAAGAGAAGTCAGTACCTCAATAAATTAAATATTGAGCTAAACGGATAGACTTTATAAATGAACTCCGTAAGAAACAATAGAAAAGCAAGAAGATTGTACAAGTATGTAAATCACATTCAAATCAAGAATTTCTGAGTCTCAGTAATCTCCTATCATCTCAATCTACTCCTATTTACTTTATTATTCTGTCTTTTTGGTTTCTCTTATAAATGATATTAACAGCTTGAGGTTGGAACGCATAGTGATAATCTGACTTTGATAAGAGTAGCTCCTATTGACTGTCTGTATGGGATTATTATTTTCTTGTGTTCCCTGCAGTAAAACACGTTGTCAAGTAATAATAATATAAAAGATAATTTTTTGTAACCTCTTATTACTCTAAGTGAACTTACAAATACGAGCAGGCTCTACTATTTTCTTTCCTTTATTTTTCTTTCAGCAATACTGCAGCTGAATATGGTATTATCAAGTATATTACGTTGCTTTACTTGCTTCAGTGTTGTGCCAGAAATTCTTCAGCTAAATTTAAGAAGATGGCACACCTCCTATTTTCCATTATGAAGTCAGGCCGTAAGTTATTAATTTGGTTTAAATTAAATGCTTGTTGGATTATTTTATGCAAAGACATTTTTGTTTGATTTCATTCTTGGTTGGGTGGTTGGGATTTTTAATGGCATGTAACCCTTGTGTTGATTATTTTTAATGCAAAAGACATTTTGTTTGATTCATTCTTGGTTGGGTGGTTTGATTTTATGGATGTCAACACCTTGTTGGATTATTTTATGCCAAAGACATTTTGTTTGATTCATTTTCTTGTTGGGTTATTAACATTCTTTTTAAACTAATTTTTTTTTTTTTTAAAACTCATTTTTTTTTTTATCTAATTAAACCTATAAATGGGTTAGTCTGGTTGGTTTAATATTTGTTAAGATGTTTTATGGCATGTCAAACCCTTGTGTGGGTTAATTTATGCTGAAGAACATTTTTCAAACTAAATTCCTTTTTAACACTTTTTTTGTTATCTATTTAACGCTATAAGTTGTTGGTTTGGTTGGTTGGTTGGTATGGATTTTCATGGCAGGTCACTTTGTAGGGTTTAATTAAGACCCTTTGTTTATTCATTCTATTGAATACTTCATTTTTTTTTCAAACTATTTTTTTGTTTTTGTTTTTTAAAAACAAATTTTTTTTAAAAAACTCACATTTTTTGAATTAATTTAACCTATAGATGGTACCTAACACGGTCTACCTGGCTGAAGAGTAATAGTGGAGAGGGTTACTCCATCATTCCCATATGAGTTCCAGAATTTGGGGTTTGGGTTGGTTTCTTTGTTTTAAAATGGCACCAACCTTCCATGAGTTATTTATACAAAACGCACACTTTGAAGAAGAACAGTAGTGGTACTATTTTAACCCATAGTTTGGGAATGCCCTTTGGACAAAGGCATATAAATTCCATCTCTTGTAAAGGGACTAGAACTCTTCATGTGCCTTTGGGGAAGGAAGTAGAAAGGTAACGTCCCTTGTCAGGTTGGTGAAGAACCTCTTTTCTACGGTTTTTAGGTACCAACGGGTCAAGCCTCATAGAAACGAGAGCTCTGTCTCGTTCTCGTGTGAACTGAAGGAACTTTTCCCCTCTCAGTGAGGAAGTAACAATTGGCAGACTCAAACCCTGGTACCCCCACTCAACGAGGAGAATATATGAAGCTGTAGTACTGCCCCTAAGTACTTGGTTATATTGAAAACAGGTGTTGTTGAAGTTTATGTGAATAAATAAGGTTTTAAAAGTCACATGGCCTTTCCACCCTTCCTTTGTCATTACTTCTGTAACTTATATTTTGGTTCCTCATTAGACTGTAGGGCAGCTATTCCCTACAATCTTCTTCTCCTTCCCCTAGCTATAGGTAAGATAGACGAGTTATTTTGCCTTTGGTTAGGGCAACCAGTCTTAGGAGAAAGGAAACTAATTCAAACCAGGAGTTACAACGACAAACATGGGATAGGATGAGGTTTGGGTGTTTTAAGGTTTAAAACCCTCGGCTGATATTCTTGGTGCGTGTCCTTGGTTTTTACTATTTGCTAACCTATCTCTTTGGGGGTTACGTACTGAAAAAAAGGAATTTAAGGAACAAAAAAGAGAGACTAAGGCAGGAGGTAGTTCATGACTTAAGGCTTTATTGACCAGCGTCATAAGTCCCACCCGTGGCAAGGGGATCCCGGCCATGAAGCAACTACCTCGTTAAGGCCCTCAGCTCAAATGGCCGAGATATCTTTTGGGGGGGGTCAGGGGAAAGTCCTTTTTGTTCACAGTCCTGCGTAGAGGGTTCTTCCGTGAGGCCCAATGGGTTTTGTTGTTTTTTTTATTCTAATTTTTATTTTTGTGTTTTAAAAATTTATCCCATCAACAAAACTGTTCATACATTCCGTAATATACCATTTCCTCTATGACAATACCATTGTTTACAAATTCATGAGCAGCTTATAAATTATGTATGTACCTGTAGTTAGAAATATTTTAAATAAAAAGTTTGTTTAAATTTTCAAAAATCGAGGCGAGGAATTTTCGCATAGCGCTGTTGGGGTTATGATTGTCCATGGAAGCATGACCTAACTTACTCTTCTGGTAGCGACGATTGGCACGTGTGAAAGTTTTCGAATTAGATTGCGACCCGAATTTCCGAGGAGCGTGGACAAACTATTGGTCAGCTCTGATGGGGTCAAGTCTCCCTGGCAGATGAATATGGCTGGGTTTTGGAAATAAAGCTTTATCATAAAACACCCAAGTTTTGTTTAATTGATTAATCAAACAAGAATGATGCAACCCAAGCCAACATGGAAAAGAACCCCGAAGACTCAGCCTGAGAAAAACAGATCAACAAGAGAAAAAATGGCAGCTGAGTAGACGAATTATTATTAACAAGTAAGAACATCATCTCATGCCATCTCTCTCAATCTTCTTTGTCTCTCCTTCAGCTGATTATATAACACCTGAGTAAAGGGATATATAACAGTATTTTATGTCAACCATTAATATTTGAAAGCATGAATTCAAAAATAAATTTTATTAAACAAATTCAATGGATCAATGAATTTTATAAAATTTTTCGAACATTGTATCCGGTGGCTTGACAACATTGACGATAGGAATTAATAACATGTGATCAAGGGGCCATAATAAAGCTTATTAGAAAACACCAAGTCTTGTTTGGTTAAATTGAAATATAAAAACAAGAGATGGAAGCCCAACGAAAAATCACAAGAGGTCAACCCCATAGCAGAAGCCCCTGATAGAGAGAAAGTTCAGCCCCATAATATGGCCAAGAGTAGAACCAGTAAGAAGCAGTAAGCAGAAGTTAAACAAGTAAATAACATCATCGCAATTCATCTCATCTCATCTACCCTATCTACCTCTTATCTGGTTCATCTCTTCCCTCACTGATTTATACTACAACCCCGAGTAAGGGGATTATATAAAGGAAACGTTAATAGGCCCCCTCACCCTCCCAAGTTTAAGTTAGTAAAGTGAAAAACCATATGTCCAGTAAATTAAATTACTTACAATTACCACTTTATTATCTTATCAAAAAATAACCAAAAATCAATCCACTTAAACCCTTTACTCTTAAAGGCTAAACCAGGCCGTCGGAGAGGCCCACTTCTGGAATCATCCGTTCTGGTTGTCTTACAACCCGTAGCACTTTTTTTCTTCTGCTGATTCAATTAAAACTATTTTTATTCACTTAAAAGTTTCATAGTGAATTTAAAAACGGTCTTGAAGGTTGGCCCCATGTTTTTTGAAACAAATAATATCTTTATTTTACGAAATAGCCTTTTAATTTAATCATCCCAAAATGTAACGATGGGAAATGCACAATCTTTTCCCCCAACCTTATTTTTTCTTGAGGCACTTTTACAATATTCAAAAAAATATTTACCTACAATAAGTTTTTTTGCTAATTCTACATATTATTAATTATTATCAGATGAGAGAGATAGATGAGCAAAAGCATGAGCTAAGATACGCTATATTTAATAAGTTGTTTATCAAATAATATCAATATTATTGTAGTTGAGAGACGTGGAGAGATCCAATAATCAGCCACGGTATAATAGATAATAATCCAAACTGCTGGAGAACAAAGCAAAAAAACTAGTTATTGTTGTAGCATTGAAACATCGACATTAGGAAGACTATGATACCTCAATAGGTAGGATGATGGACAATACATCTAATTCCGATTTCAAAACAGGAGCCATTAGTATTATTATAAACTTTTAAAACTTCATATATTGGGCGATAGAATAACTCTTGAGATGTATTTAATTCTTTTCATGTCTACCCCACACTATAAAATGTCATTCTGTATGAAATGTAACAAACCAGAATGAACTTCAACAAGACTTTTCTTCGCACCTCTACAATGGTACGCATTTCATCCAGTGAAATTGTGATTAGACGTCGTCGCAAATAGAGACCATGTCACGGAAGTCGTATGATTAGTTATAGTATTTGAACACTCTCACTAAAAACAAAAACAACAACAAAACTAACCCCAAAAGACCTAAACCTCTCACCATCACTACTACCATCACAATGACTACCAATCATCAGAATAAAAAATAAACAAATAAACAAATCTCCAAGTATGCTTGTTCAGAAGAACACCTTTAATCTTGGGGGTACACCACCTTCTATTTTGCGTGAATAGTCAAGGTAACACAACCAGGATATACCCACGTTTTCTACTTCTGATCAGGTTATATTGCATGAATTGCATTGAAAGAAAGGACAGTATTATTGGTTAGAGAGCGTATTGGCTTGAGGTGTCCCCCCTTTTCATAGTTAAGGTGTAAAATGATCATATTCATAATCTCTGATACTTGAGTGGAGGTTTCTTACAAGTGTTATTTGATAAATTGGAGCAGGTCCTGTTTAGTGGCAAATTGTAGAAGAAGGTATGAAAGCCTCCATGCACTCGTGTCATCTGCTGGACAGTGACACCCCCGTCCTAATCATCAATCATACCAAATCAAGACAGTTCCTTTGTTCCATATCCTAAACTTGTCTTCTTAGCACAAGCTCCATATCTGCCCTACTTAAGTTGTCAAACTCAATTGATGACTGATGTAGGGGATGAATGAGGGTTTTGGGCAATTTGCATGGGAATGATACTTATATATCTCCCTCATGATAGAAATGAGATTTCATTCATCGCAACGTATCAGATAGCCTATTAAATAGTCAATTACTTCACAGACAAACGCTATGCTCCCTCAGTGCAGATTTGATGTTAGAGAAAAACTCTGTTCCCAGTAAGTCCCCCCATTCTTTTATGACGTTTTTTCATAAGCGCATCCCTTTATAACATAACCTGAGTACATGTCCCACCCAACTCAATAACAACTTAACTGTTCATCTACAAGGATGAATAGCTTTAAATAACCCACAAAGTTTGATATACCATTAACCAAAAAAAAAACAAAACCAAAACCAAAACCAAAACCAAAACCAATCTCATGCCATTTGCTGTTGCTCTTAGTAAGTATTGTTCACAGCATTTAGTGTACACACAGAGTTGACAAATATAATTTTTTGCTGGTTGGCTAACACTGGTGTATCCATGTGCAAGAGTTCATCCTGTGTAAACAAATATCTGTAGGAAACTTAGTTAGCTAGATGAAGCTACCATTGCCACTAGCCTTGGTTCACTTGTACCACACAGGTGACAGTTTAAAAAAATGTGAAGGTATTTCTGTCACACCTTGTATATACAAACATAATGAGAATTTTAGAAATACATTTTATATTTTGCTCCAATAATCTACAGTAGAAAATGTAAGAACACTTCGCTAGGTGGAGCTCACCCTTAAGCCAAACATCTGCTCCTCTCTTTATTTATTTATTCACTTCTTAGACCATCAATCAAGAGAGAGACATAATTATTTCCATACCTCTGAATATAAATAGGACACGTTAAAAGGTTACCCTTTTCTCTCTACACTCAATAAAACTGATCCCTAGATAATAATTTATGTATTTAAAGATACATTCCATCTATGATTTAAGCCATATTAAGCCTAGGTGCCACGATTCCTATTAAATTTATGCCCAAAAATCTATCTAGCCATTTTCCTTTAGTTCATTCCGTGGCGCTATTTTGGGGTTTCCAATCCTTATGGTCGTTCCGTTAGAATAATATGTGTCGCAGAGACGACAAATAATATCAACTCAGCACAAACTGTATGTTTTTCAATGTTAAGATATTCAGCTAGGTGGCAGCTACCATTGCCAATTGACACTAGTTTAAAACAAAGGTCTTCCACTAGGTAGAAAAAGATGTATTAAAATAGGTGAGGAGTGTACATCTTGAACACAGAATTGTATTTTTTTGTTTTTTCTTACATCGATATATTAGATAATATATATAAGCAGTAGATTGAGAAGTCATATGTTTCACTATAATTGGGCACATACTTATAATATAGGTCTTTAGTATATCAACGTTTGGGTTCTTCTTCTACCACAGGTGTGTTGTATAACAAGATATATTAACGCTAAAACTGCGTAGTTGAGGTATTTTCTCCACGCACACACTAACTTGTAATGTGTTTCTATCAATTTGTTCAAGGATTAATTTAGTCCCTACGAGTGGGAAGTTTAATCAAGCATATTTTGAGGCCATTACTTATTGAACCTAATATGTTACAACATTATGTCGCTTATAACAATAAATGATAGTATTAATGCTTTTAAATAATATGTGTGAAGGTAATCTTCATTAGGTACCAACATAACCACCAGACACTATCATTTGTATCTGCTTTGCAATGTTAAGTAGTATTAAGTCTAGTTTGAGCTACCATTGCTCAATACTTGTCCTATTTCAGGTTGCTTCGTTACCTTTCCACAGCTGGTTGGGTGCATCTTAGAGTTAAACACATGATCGGGGCCTTGGTACTTTCTGAGTGCTCAAGGCGTAGATATTCCTGCTCCAGTCAATGATGAGTACTGTTAGAATGGTGGACAGCTAAATTATGGTAGCAGCTTTGCTTACAGTTATCTCGTGCTCAATCTCATTCACAGGTGAATGCCTCTAAATGTGGGCAGTATCTTCTGCTCAAAAGTATTCTTTACCTTCAGTGTTAGATGTAGCTTACTGAATTTGCCAACTGTGCTTTGTCACTGTCTGGGGCGAACGCCGTGGGTGTTTTTATAAGCTCTATAATATGGGAGTGTATTAGTTCTAGATTCACAGGAACATGATTTTTTACTAGTAAAACATTATAACAAGAAGTTTAGAATATAACAATAATGTAATCCTATCTTGCTCGCACCAGATCATAATATTTTACATTACATTAGAACACAAGCGGAAAAGAACAATTGATACGGATTTCATGGGCTCACAAATTTTAGTATGCACTTAGCTATAAGTTATTAATTACAATCACTAATATATCAGGTGAAACCTAGAGTTACTTAAAATTGCAATGGGAAAGGTTATTTGTGACAAGATGAACAGAATATTACGTTTCTCATATGAACAGAGACATTATAAGCATAAAGTAAGGTCCATATTTGACTTTTTATTGCCTTGTCGCGGTTAGTATCATCTTTGTTCCAATTAATGCAAACAGTGGGATCTCAGTTTTAAATAAATAGTATGGCAGAGTCCTTTTCTGACACATAACTGTATTTATTCTCAGAAACTCGAAGATATTCATTTATGTAGATGGTGGAAAGCAACACAATTAGCCACATATGCCTGTAACTTTAAATTCACTTTTCTCTACAAACGCATACTACAGCATTCACCGGTGATCCAGTTTATTTAATATAATGTTTGGGATGAGATAGTTTCTTACATCGCGAAACACTTGAGTTATTTATTCCTTAATCAAATGATTTTTAGTGTAATATCTTAATTGCACGTAGTATTGAAAGTGGCTAAACGCGCATAGCTTGCTCCACCAGTGCCATAGAATTTTTCATCTTAGATGAACAATATTCACATAGCTTCGTGGTATCGAGTGTGTAAAAAGGTGGTAATGGTATTCTTCAGCTATTGTGCTCATAGAAGACTCGGTATACAGCCATATCCTATAAATCCAACTGTTCCATTGTGAGGTGTGCAGTGCTATGTAGATTGGTAATATATCATCCAATTTCTATAGTAATATAGGACAAACATGAACTTGCTCTAATTAAAGAATGCTTAGTTGGCTACGTATAGATATGCCATCAAAGTCTTGAGTCTTTACTTGGACAAATTCGAACAAGAACTGGCACTATTATCACATTATGGATAATATTCATTCAATATTTTTCTTCTTTACACTTACTAATTGTGTTATGTTCTGGCTATAGAGGATCGAACGGAACTTCTGGGTACTTCTTGTTTTAGATCTAGAGTAATGCTTTCATTTAAACAAAAGGCATAGTTTAAGAGTAAATAAAGGTTGTTTTTTTTTATTATATGAATAAGTACTTTAATTTTGAGATAAATATGTATAGCTCTTATTTAATCATAAGTAAGCTGAATCATATAACATGTTGTTTTTCGGTCTAGTTAGAATTATTTAACTCTAATTGTAAGGTGAAGACAATTTTCAATTGAGATTTTACTTTGTATCACACGATTTTTGCTATGTAAATTTACTATGTCTTGTCTTTTAAAAAAATCCAATGGTTATTCACAAATACTCTCCTTCTTTCTACTATCTTTATTACATCTCATTGAAAGTTAGCTGGAGGACAAGTATAGCATTTAGTGTTATTATAAACAGAACAGCCTTTTCTCACTACACGAAGAGTATTTAAAGATATTGTCATAGTATCATCTTGTTGATGCTTGTAATTCCTATTGATTTGAAGACTCATTCGTTGTTGAACGAGTTCGAATAATGACCTGACCAAGTATCTCTAGACAATTAGCCCATCGCACCACCTACTAATTCAACTCTTATTAAACAACACCAATTCTTATTTATTTACCTGGCAGAAATAAGTACAAAATGATGAATCAACTTTTTGTGACTATCTCCTGCACACTCTCACAGTGAGAACCGGTGTATATTCTCCAGAATAAAAGCAGCTAGCTGGGTTGGCCATATACTCAATAAGAATAAAATAACAGAATATTGCATCACAACAACAAAACAACAACAACATATCAACAAATAGATATCATTATTATGAAGTTGCTGTGCTTCGAATTCGAATAGGTTTATGTTTCTCTTTATTAGATTGATACTATGTTCAAATTTACCTTTATGAAAATAGGGATGCGCATATATTACAGACTCTATATGCAAGTGACATATAGTTATATTGTTATAAATCATATAAATGATTGAATTCAGCAATTAAATGACCCCGAAAAGGGATGAATATGTCCGTAAACAAAACAACAACACTATCTCATAAGATTCCTTTTAGTTATGGAAAGTTAGGCAGACGTGGACCATCCAATATGTAGATGGGTATCAATTAAGAGCCAGCACATGATACTATAAGTGACCTGATATAAAATGACTGATTCAGCATTAAATGACCGAAAGGGTTGAAATATGCTGTAAAACAAACACCAGCTATCATCATAAAAGATTTTGCTAGATCATGGAAAGTTAAGCAGGCGAGAAGCCTGTTAACCATATAATGCGTTAAATCTTATTATAAAAAAACAACAGTATTTACTCTTAAGTATAAATATACTCTATATTGTAAAATAATAAGAGAGTTGCATTGATTATGACAAATGTATAGCTACACAGCAAGATGCAAACAGGGTATTCATTCAATTGTCAAAGTATCTCATATATAACGATACACACGACAATGCAACTCTCAGACTGGTCTATTAGAAGTAATGAATGCATATCTCGAGTACATAAAATATACATGATATATCGCTGAGTCCGACAGCTGGGGCATATTTGTGTTGGTATGGGAAGTATCAGGTATAAGTGGGTCAAAGCAGACTGCACGGAAAGCATGGAGGCTTTGTAAGATGCAATGTTTCGGCAGCCCAAAGTTTTGAATTAACATAGGTGGGAGAACTGAAGCTTCTATGATAGAGAGTATCTTTATATGGTAATTTTTCGGATAGGGTCAAAGAGTAAACAAGATATGAATAGATAATTTAGACTAAAAACTCATTGATTCCGTAAGAGTTCGATCTTCAAATAAGTACAAGGCATAAAGGCAAAAACAACATGAGATTACATAGAAGATCGTACAATATAGCGCTGCAAGAGAAGCATGAAAATGATCTGTTTAAATAAAATTAATGATTATCACTTGGTGGTCGGTATTAATGTATTTCTGTCCGAAGTTCGCTCTTTAAATTCCAAATCTTGAATTAGATATTGAAGATGTTAGTATCAACAACCAGAACTATTACTTGAGTAGAGAATGCGAGACATATAACTGGATAATTATTGTATAATAGTTAAATGATAAAGTGCGAAGAGATATAATTATTATATACTTTATTTATTATCTTATCTATTTTAAGTTTCTTGTTTATTAATAGATCCGTCCAGTGATGATGAATCAATACGTTCTATCTAATTTAACAGGTAGAATTGTGAATGGCTCGTGAGTTATAAAATCTCTTCTTCATATGGAGGTACTATCTAATGAAGAAGTATGGTCAGCTTGTTAATGAATTCTTCTTGACAATAATAAGATGCTCCTTTAATGTTTTAATTAATATACTAATAGACCAGTATGTTTACAAAAATAATTTATCTAATTTCATATTATGCTTGTAAATATGAAGTTTTTCTTCATAGAGAAGATTACGCCGCTAGATTTTAAGGTGCGTCAGAAATTCTGTCATCATATGATATTATGAATGTCTGTATATATACTGTGGTAGAAGAACGCTCATTAGAGTATATTAACCAAAAAAACCTGTTTGAACTTGAGATAGTTATGTGTTGTATCTACTGAAATCGAAAAAATAAATGAGTGTAAGATATGGTTTTCGCTATAAGAATAAGATGATATTATATCTCCGTATATATGAAATAAGACCTTCCCACTATAGTTCGCTACTACAGATGTGATACCATATATCCTCCTAAATCACTGAACTAACACATTGCACATGAATGGATAAAGAAGCTGTACAAGAGCAGAGATAAGGGGAAATATGTCTGAGAGACTATTAGTTAAAGAGCCCAGTTAGTTATGAGTACAGTGGCAGTGCTAGGAGAATGGCACACACTCTGAGTTGCCAGGAGCGTCTTGAACAAATTTTGCTCATCCCAGAAGAGGGATGTACTAACTACTTATAAGATAATTGCGACAATGAAATGGCTCGATACCTCGAATTAACTAAAACTATTATATTCAAATTCTGTCTCTATTAGTCAGTCTTTTTACTTATAGATATATCTCTCATGCAAGGAGCCGTATCTCGCTTCAGACTAATACAACAGCATTTATATATTAAATTTTATTATTTTCTTAGACGTAGGTCATTGTACACTTATAATACAAATAAAATAAATGAAATATAGATGGATTTTATTCATACATTAACGGCGTCATACTATGCTACTAATCCTAAGATATTTTTATGAGAGTTATCTCATCGCCATTTCCCTATAAAGCAGAAATTTCACAGAGTTTCGTCATCTAGATGATAATAATCTACAATCTACACCACATCACACAAGCACAAGATATCGTACCATAACTAAGGTTATAACGAAGTCTTGCTGATATTTAGTTTCTCTTCTTTTAGTCCTTTGTCTCTGTGAAATATGGGGTAAAGTATTTTGCATATTGTATAATCTTTTTCCGCTATACGCGAGGTTCTTTCAGGATGAAATGCAGTAAGATCTGCTTCAAAACACATATAAGATTACGTTGAGACTATAGAGGACTAACTAATACATGACTATTGAACATACAAATTGGTCTCGGAGTAACTAGCTGGGTTTCAGTTATGTTCTTTGTCACTCTCTTACCAGTTACTACTCTCTACATCAAGCAATATCAAACTAGGGAAGACAACGACCGTAAATAGCAATTTTTTTTTAAAGCTAAATAGTAAGCGGTCATACCATTTATCCCATATATTCCAATTATTCTATCAGAAATCATAAAATAATACAGAGGAGAAGAACAATTGAGAACAATCTATAATACACCGTTCACTTTTGTAATTGATTAGTAGATAAATATGTCACAGTGGGCGATCTTCGAGCTCTATATATACAAAATATGAATAATTCTTCATAACTTCACTGTAGTATGGAGATATCTTTTATATTAAGCATGTATCATCAACAACATTATCACTTTCCAAGAAGAGCATATATTTCACTCGTATTTTGTCAGTCATGGCCTTAAAAGTTAAAACAAATCAACTCCATTAGCATAAGTTTTTAGTAGATACGAGTTGAAATACAATATCTTAGGAGAGGAGAATAAAGTAGTACATTCAGTAAGAAATATGAGAAAAAGGTAGAAAAGATCGAACTATTTGAACTTCACTCTGTATTAATACAAATTGATGATATGATCTTTACTCTAGTGCCTACTCACATCAACTGTTGATGAATGATCTATAACAATATATCTGAATATATATTATCTCTTAATTCTCACAAAGAGAATCTATGGGAGTTGAGTTTAAACTAAAGCACCACAGAATAGAATTATAACAATATAGTTCAAGTCTTATATAATATGTTAAATAAGTATTATGATAACTTAGGACTAGTATCAATAACACTCGCTGGATTAGCACAACCTATTTTTGTTAATCTCATTCGTGTTATTTGTTGGAGATTTATTTATATATGAGGGCTTTATTGTCACTTATTTGTTATCTACTATAGCGAGTCTTTTACTATGGTACGCTAATTAATTTTATAACTGAACTTAAAGAAACTCATTAGATTAATTTATTTGAACTTGAGCGAAAGATGTAATTGGTATTGTGATCCTGTGGCACTCATAACTACTCCTTTATTATGAAATAAATCGTTTGGTAATTATTAGCTTTGTCATTATCAAGATTTTTGAGCATATGTTTGAATAATAAGAGCTTATTTCTATAGAGATAGCTTCTATAATATTCGCTGAAAAGTCAAAAGACTACTTTTTGATATCAGATATCTCTCACCTGTATATGACTCTATTGCTTAAGTTGGTTAACTCTTTCTGAATATAGGTTCACATTGGTTCTGCTTAACACTCTGCAATGAATGTAAGGGCTTGCATAAGGATATTAATAGATGAGTCACTGAGTATGGAGTATATTTCTTAGTTTTCAAGCATTAATACATACAATTTGTACGAGTGAGTCACTTTTATAGAAGCTTTGATATATCAACTATCATGGTTGATCTAAGTGTAAGATATTATAGTAATATAATTCGGGATGCAGCGAGATCTAAGTGATTGCACTCGTAACTTACATCAACATCTAGCGAGATGAGGCGTATCATTCTATAATGTCTTATCTTCTCACATAATGCTTTTGAGAATGCTAATTTACTGATTTAAAGGATTGTCTTGTTATATTATTGACATATAGTTTCTAATATGTACTATATAGATATTAAAATCTGTCTAGTAACTCAAGGATATTTGGTATAGTTGGAGTATTATCACTACACTCAAATATATGTTGATATATGTAAATGGATCATTCCTTATGCCTATAAGGATGAGAGATTCATGGTACTCTATATAAGGAGCTCTTTAAATACTGTCTTAAGAGATCATATGAAAGAAATCTATTAATGATACTATTTGATATTTCAACTTGTTTCGCTCTCGCGCTCTCACTGGTTGATATCTGAGCTTGTAGAGCCTGTGGCGAGTATTCATCACACTAGGATGGAGATATTATAAAATTATACACACACCCGTGTGTGACTATATAGCTATTGAACATTGTGAGAGAGAGTCACTGAGTAGCTGAAATAGTTCGGTATTTTACATATAGAATATATATCAATTCTTCCACTTAAGATTATAGCTGTCTGGTTAACTGAGGAGTTGAGCCGAGGGTGTAACCTATGGATATAGGTACAAGCAGATTATGTATAGAGTGAAGTTGTCGGGACTATCAACAGCCCAGACAGTGAGCGCAAACGATTCCATAATATCCTAACTACTGGGCAAAGCATTAGAACCAGGAGATTATTTGTTTAGCTGTTAGAGGGTCGGAGAGTGCCTTAAACTCCTTGGGACCATACAGCGTGTCACTAATTCTGACTACTGTTCCCCTGCGCACAATGCTAACTAGTTGCTAAGACTGCAATAACGCATGATGTGGTGTGGTATTACACCGGTAACTCTTGGATACGGCAGGAGGAACCTCTAGTGGATTCACGAGATGAAAAACGCTCATAACTATGAATTCAAACCTAGTTAATACAATTGAGGAGGGGCACTTAAATCCACTAAAGAATAAGGCTGCAGCCTAATTAGCTGATCTACAAAAAACACACCCTTCTTCTCAGACTGGGTGGCATACCGGGCTAAAGAGCCGCCTACCCCACTACTTACCATAGCTAGGAAAGAAGAGCATCGGATTAATCGGATTTGTTCCCATGTGATAGTGCAGTTTTGCTTGGAATTTGCCAAGTTAAAGTTATTCCAAAACGACTGAACTATCAGGAATGTTTGGTATGTTTAGCTTAAGAGCTAATGATAAATGTTTCCATATATAAATAGTATATATAATCTTGACTTAAATGCTCCTCTTCTAGCTAGCTAACTGTGAAATTGTTGATCTTTGGGCCATATTGGAGCCCTTAAGCAAGAGCGCTTATCCAGTGATATTTGGGTATTCCTTGAATTAAAGAGTCCTGGGGTATGGTAAAGATCTGGTGATCTCTGTAAATCCGTCCATGAGTATTGGTACAGAGATCCTCTCGATAATGAACTCCTTTGGTTCCTCTGGCAAAGAGCCTCTAGATGTTTCCTCCTCAGTTAATTGCGACAGTGAACTGTGGTCAAATTCTGATTTAAGTAATGTATCAGCCACAAAAGAATGTATTGGGGCATTCGCATTAGTTTTGTTGTCGATCATATTGCTGAACGGAGGTAAATACATGAATGAGACATTATTTTGCAGTACAGTCTCACGTGTTAAAAGATTAGTATAATGTGGTGTGTATATTAGAGAGAGTGTAGCTACAGCACAAATTATCCATAACCTCAATTTTATTATGAAGATATGTTATCATAGTTCGTAGTGCAAAAATGAACTTAAGAGCAAAGTGGATAGGAGGTTAGCTGATCTGATTTTATAGCTTTAAACGTAGCATTGCATACAATTAGAAATGACTAAAAAAGTATAAAAATACAAGTTAATTGTCGTTAATATTTAACGAAATATCCTCTCTCTCCTAATCCTTTTATAACTTCTTGTTTACTCTTATTTGGGGTATATGTTTGTATTATATTCTTGTTCGACAAATGCTGTCATATTCAGTGTAGGTTTTGCATCATCTGAGCATAGAAATGTCTGTAGCGTTCTGTATGTAATATATGCTAGAATTTGATTCATAGTTTGTGCTAAATAAAATACGCAAGTCGCACACAATAATTTTCGAAGCATAATGGCGCGCTATGAAGGGGACAAATGGATAGCTGATATGGTACACATATGAAGAGCATAGTGTGAAGTGCTCATCAGGTAATCAGGCTCTAGCTTCGTTGGTAATACAACATAGCGAGTCTTAGGTTGTCTCAGCATATATCAACTCTCCGGTCCCATGTAACCTCTTAAGACTATTGGTCACATGAGTTTGGAGGAATCGCCACGAATGTGTCGAATACTTCGTTCTTAGGCGGAAGATAAGTGGCAAGAGTAACGACTCCATGAAGCTAATGTCTTACCGTTTCTCCTATTAATGTAATTAAATTGGAGGCAAAAATTATTAGTATTATCTAAATCTTCTTTTGTTAGTTTGTATATAAAGTTGTGACAGAAATAGCGTACACGATCTATTATTCATAAATCTGACTCACTGTCGCGAATAACAGTTGAACCAGACAACAGTGGCCTACACTTGATAGTCTCCATCGTAAATTGAGAAACAAATTCTGTTTCGAGTCAGAAATTATCCCTTCCCCATCACATTAAATCGACTGTCCTGTGTTGGTTCCAAATGAACAAAGGCAGTGGCAATAGTAGTCCCACCTAGCAATATTCTACTCATTCGAGATACCCTCTCACAATCTATATTTCCCGTCTTTATGCAGTTCAGAACAATACTCCATTACCATTTTTAAGCTTGTCAATCCTGTCGTCGTGTTACATAATTAACACATAGGCAAGTGCTAATTGTGTAGCTTCCTACTCATGCTAATATCTTAATCATTGGAGAAAACTTAATTACATGTTTGTGTCATAGGAAATTTCTTTCTCCTCACATTTTATAATATCTATATACCTGTAGAGGAACAGATGAATCTATAGGGAGCAGAAATGCAATGTACCGTTTCAATCTTAGCATAATCATTCTTCAACTTATTTGAGAAATCTACATACTGTTTTTTGTGTCAGAAATAACTTCCTTTTTAACTATATTAATATAATCACATGTGACGAGGACATAGATTGACCAGTGCAATTTTGAGCACTGTAGGCTTCTGAACGATAGAGCAACTAATCTACTCTAAATAAGCATGAAAAGAAAAAATTTCCGCTTTTTGCTGAAGTAAGAGATGCCTCACCCAGCAATCTATTAAAATCTTAATTCAAAAATTATACGTGTTTGTATAGGGTACGTCGCAACTAAATTAGTGCTATAGGCGGACATGTGTGAGGCCCCCATCTTTGCTAAATAACGTACTTTATTGAGTGGAGAACGCGATATTTACACCCGTCTTTGTGTAGACTTATATACCTACTTCACATATACCACGAGGGGCTGGTTCTTGAAGTGAATGAGACTGGATCCGCGAATGTAGGGTCGAGGGAGAGATAAGCACCCTCACGTAAATCTAGCTAAATATACTTTTATAACTATGGAAACACATACACGAAAATAAGTAACATAATGTGCCCGTTCGTTGTATAGAAATATACGCTCCCATATTTTAAATTCGCTGTCCCCTGTGTGGGGTCATAGTGAATCTAGTCAAGTAAGGCGTACGCTCAGTGCTAGGCGATGTTCTTACATTATCTCTTCTATGAATAGCTCATCTATGGAGGTCGAGAAATTTCTCAATATATTTTTTCTAAATAATTCTCTACTGTCATCGCGGTTTGTAAATATTACAAGAGTGATGACAGAAATTACCTCCATATTAATGGATAAACAAGTGATGTGGTATACAAGTTGAACCAGAGTGGCTGAGATTGCAAATGTGTTAGTCTTCTACTTAGCTAACTAAGTTTCCTTGACGAAGATAATTGTTAAAATTACATCATGGATTGTAACTCTTGGCACTCATGGATATCTAAATCTCTAGTGTTTTATATGTCTAACCTATAATTCAAAAAATTTATTTTCTATAAAACATAGTGTGTTCACTATTTAGACTCCTAGAATCAAGATACGGTACTAGAGCAACAGCAAACTGAACATAGATGATTGTTTTTTGGTAATTATCCCGGTTTTGAGATTGGTTTAGTTTTTTTTTGTTAATGGTATAATCAAACTTTGTGGTATACATGCTATACTTCATGCTCTTGTAGCAAGAAACGAAGTAAGAAGTATTTATGATAACCCATCAGAGCACGAGGGTAGTGAGAGGAGAATGCAAATAACATGGCGTGATCCGGCTATAAGTCCTTGACAGTGAAATTTATGCTGAACTGCGTGATTGAATCCCTATTCATGTTTGTATGAATACTCGAGATCGCAGTACAAATTAGCACGCACGTCACACATTGGGGACCCTAATGCTTCTTGAGCACTGGCAAGAGAGTAAATGGAACAAAGGAATCTGTCTTCGCCTGAGTCAATGATGATCGACTCCTACACTCAAGTAGTCTGTAAATCAGATGAAGTGCGATAACTATTAGCATATGCCATCGAAATGACGTGCCAGATGAGATATATGGGAGAGATCAATATAATCCAGTTCAAACATTCCTATTGGAAATTGAACTTAAATATTATAAATTTTTTTCTATCAACATTAAATCAATACAAGCTTTTCTCTACTTACTGTAACGAGTTTCTCTCAATTGCAAAGACGTTGACCACTTTTGAGACACACCTATATGCTTCACACAAAAACTGAGATAAGTGTGTATCAGAATGTTCTTCCTGTACAAACCATTCATTGGAGTTTTTGTTTATTTGTTTATTTTTTATTCTGTGATGTAGTCATGAGTGAGGTGTTATGATGGTGGAGGTTAATAGTCTTTTGGGTTTTTTTTTGTATGATTTTTTATTAAGTAAGGTAAATATACACTTCTACTTACATGGTCAATAAATATCTCACATAACATAACTCTTTAATTTGGTAATCAAGGCTTATTTGATGTAATATTTGAGAAGAGTTGCGGAAGAAAAGTTGTATGTAGATTCATACATATGAGGTGAATATACATAATTATATAACAAGATAATGGATTAATTAAAAAGAAGTGGCCTGATAAGATATGTCCCAACACCCATCTGCGCAGAATGGGTGCACTCTATATGTAGGCTTTAGGTTATTAGAACTTTGAGAGACCCGTCATTTAAGAGGGAACGAAGCCAACACACACCACGAATAGCAGATTAGTCTCTACATCAGTTAGATTACCTCAACATTATCATATATTAGTTGTAAATTTTACGTAGAATATAAGGGGTAGTAGCCTTTGTTTTTTTTACATTGTGGACTAAATAGGTCTCTCTGCTTCCCCCCCTTCTCTCTATATTAACACAAAAATAATATCAATAATATTCCCCGAAAATCTAATAGCTACTTAAAACGGTCACTTCTCTTCTTCACATTTTCTTCTTGTGCATGGTTCTCTAGGAGTACTTATATATAATATTGTATTTATGTTGTAAAATATGAAGTCGTACTCCAACAGTATGGCCCCCGGTGGGGGTTTATTTCTGCGTAAAGTTTAACTTTTTTGGCCACACCGAAATAAGAGGAGGAGGGAAATATTGACTATGGATAATAATAAAATAGATTATATCATATCAATTTGTTAAACTAGAATCAATGTTTTGGATGCCAGAGTTTGTACTCCTAATGGTCACACATGTCTCACCAATTCTATTATTAGTCTCTAGAAAAATACTGAAAATAATAATAATTTAAAGAGAAGTGAGCTGAACATAATAATTTATTAGTAAGATATCTAAGAAGAAATTTTCTATATACAGAGATATATGTATAAGCCGCGTATTGGAGTGTAATATTGATAGATATTATAATGTTCCTATTTGGTAATATCGCGCTATCCTACATTCATATAGCACTACTACCAAGTATTTTATTATATTTTCAATATATCTCATGGAAACATAGTAATTTATTGTCTAATAATTTCAGAAAACATAATATATGCCTGCTCTATTTAAAGATAAGCTAACACAGGAATGTTATTGAATTAGGGTGAAACAATTTTATGTGCATACATTAAGCATTCGTATATTGGTGTCGCATACATGGTCTAGGACATGGATATTCCCTACATAGTATGATACATCTTCTTTCTCTAACATAATATGTTTCTCTACAGATAAATAGTGATGGGAGACATGTAGGCATCCCTTTTCCTTATAAACAAACCTGGATTTTGCGATTATAATAAACATGGAGTTATATTACCTTATATGAGTAAAGTAAGAAAACTCAGAAAATGATTCACTAAACCTACCTGTTGAATAACCTCCCACTTAAGTAGAATTGCGGTTATTCAAATTTTTATTATACAGCATATATAATATTATAGTATATATATATATATATATATATATTATAATATTATATTACAGGTTGTTTGCATCAGTTTACATATTAAAAATTTAAAAACTCATATTGTACAAAGTGATGAAACGTTAGCAAAAACATTTAAAAAGATATATACCGAAAACATCACCCAGGGAGAAAAATTTTGAAATAAAAGGAAGATACCAAGCTAATCGTACCAACCAACAATAATCTATTGTACAATACTTGGCCAAAAGGAAAAAACCAATTTATATGCTATAATATTAGATATATATAGTGCATACAAAACCGCCAGGAAACTAAAGCTAAATAAGTAAAAGTGTCACTACCTAAGTAGAGCAAATAATAAAGATAACTAATGGTCAGATAAACTACCTAAAAGTTTCGCTTAGTGCCTTTTCAGGCATAAGAGTGGATCTTCTTTTATACTAATAAAATATTTAATAGTTTAACAATTTTGATTGTATAATTCCATTAGAAATATATCATCATGTATGTCGCGCAAATTAGCCGGATATAATGACTAATCTTTCGCAACATTCTTCTAACATCATTTGCTCCGGGAGGTCTTCTCACAGCATGCGAGTATTTTGTTGTTCAATGTAGGTCCTTTGCTGGCCCGGCCACATTAGCTGTCATCTGTGGGCTTCCACAGGAGAACATTGCTTATGAGTTCGTCATTGCTCCTCCAGTAGTGTCCAGCATGTCTTGTCTTGTCTGTCTCACTCGGATGGTTTGTGAGATAGGGGCAGGTGTCCATACAGCTGCTTCCTTGTGGGGTGCTGTTTCCATGACTAATTCAAGACCGCACGCAGCATTCCTGTGCAGCTCCCATTGCTATCTTTGGTTTAAAAGAAAATTAACGTTTTATAAAATAATGTTAGGGTGTATATATTCATGAGGGATATTGTAATAATTTTTTAATATTTGTTTTTGTATAATGTTTAATTTGAAATAATGAAATATTAATATTGAACAAAATTGATTTTTATCACAAGAACTGTTTGGAATTGTTTTTACGGCAATACTCTCTCTCCTCTTTTCTCTCTCTCTCTCTCTCTCTCTCTCTCTATATATTATATATATA